>MVGT01004330.1:55348-114061 GCA_002174775.1 Macleaya cordata
CCAGTTTGGGTTTCCTCGTAAACAAAATCTCTTGTGCATATCTTTATATTTATTAAGAGATTGAAATATTCGATTCTTGTTTCCGCATATTAAAGAATCGAATAAGTCAATACTCTTGACTAGAGATTTTTGTTTCCATCTTTATCACCAACATTATTTTTATTTGGTAATTGTGTAATCCTTAACCTTAGTCACATTGACATACGGTTATTCCAACTAATAACCGTAAGGATTTTAGACTTTCAGAAATCAACGCGAAAAATCTCGTTTAGAAGTTGCTAAAATTCAAATTCTTGTTTGAATGGGATTCCTAACCGACCTCAAATTGTTTTAGGAGTTTCTTAAATATACTTTGACGATCTATACCTCTATAAAAGGATAATGTTAACCCTACTTCTCATAATCCCACACAATGCAACAGCTTAGAGTTCTACATTTATACTTCTAGCTTCCAGCTTATTGAGGAAGGCTAAATCCTTCCAACCTTAGTCTTAAACCTTTATTTGAGGTTTGCCTATGGACCTTCAGTGTGTGAACTTATAGATTCCAAGCTAGAGATGCATCGTGTGGAGATCAACTAAGTTGCAATTCGTGGGTTCGAGTTATAGAGATTACATCCGGCTGACCAGATCGTGGAGTTCGAGTCTAGAGTCAGTGGGTAACGGTTTGTAAGTTCTCGTTAACTTAGTGGATTATTTCGATAAGATTAGGTCTCGGGGTTTATCCCAGTTTGGGTTTTCTTCGTCAAAAAAAATCTCTGTGTTCAGATTTTACTATTTCATAAAGATTGAAATATTTAGTTCTTGTGCTTAATTCTGCATATTAAGAATCGAATAAATCAATACTTTATTTTGAGATTTTTGTTTTAGACATAGATTCAAGTAAACAATTTTTAAATTGTAGTAGGTTTTATCCCTCTTTTTAGTTACAAACTTTCGATTGGATTTGACAACCGTAGGGACATTGAATTTTCAATTGGTATCAGAGCTTAGTTTACTTTTTAGGGTTTAGCAACCTAAGTGTGATCCTAGCGTATAACTAATGGATTCACAGAAGGAAGGAAGGGCTGTGAATAAACCTTCGTTGTTCAATAAGAATAACTACCCTTATTGGAAGGGTTGCATGAGGACTTTTCTCAAGTCCTTAGATGAACGAGTATAGAATACCATAGAGATAGGTTGGACCGCACCTACTAGGATGCAAGGGACTGGTGATAATTCTGTAGTGGTCTCCAAACCTAAAGACCTATGGACTTCGGATGACTTAGATAAATCCACTCGTAATAGTAAGGCTCTCAATGCTATTTATGCTTTTATTTCTGCCAACGAGTTTCTTCGTATCTCTAATTGTGAAATAACAAAAAAAGCATGCGAAATTCTAGAGGTTAGCCATAAAGGTACCAAAATAGTGAAGATAATAAAGTTTCAAATGTTGAACACCCAGTTTGAGACCATTAAGAAGGATGGCAATGAAATGTTTGATGAGTTCTTTGCTAAATTGAATGAAATTGTCAATAACTCCTTTGCTTTGGGAAAAGCTATTACTAACTCCAAGGTAGTTCGTAAGATTTTGAGATCTCTCCCCGAGAGGTTTCAAGCTAAAGTTACGGCTATTAAGGAGAGTAAAGATATGTATGCTATTCTTTTTGAAGAACTTGCATGTAATCTTATAACTTTTAAGCCTAGTTTCTGTTCTACAAGGAAATCAAAGAATATTACTTTTGCAGCTTCTAAGGGTGGTTGTCTCTCCAACAAAGAAGATGAAGATCTCTCCAGTGATGAAGAAATTGCAACTCTTCTAAGGTAATTCAAGAAGTTTCTGAAAAATAAGAAGGAAAAGTTCTAAAAACCTATATTCGAGTCATCTTCCTCCTCAAAATTCAGGCTTAATGAAAAGGTGAAGAACTTTTATAAGAAGGCCAATAAAAATAAGTCGAATGAGATTCAACGCTTCAAGTGCCATGGTTTTGGACATATGGCCAATGAATGTCTAAACAAAAAGCTTGCAAATGGAAAAAAGGAAATGAATGTTGTAGGAGCACCTATTCGGATTGAGCTTTCCGTTAGAGAAAAGAGCTTTCTCACTAAAGAAAAGAGGTTTCCGAAAGGTAAACCTGACAAGAAGAGGTTTTCGAAAGGTAACCTGACAGAAAGAAGTAAACAAACAGCTGTCTAGCACTTACAAACAACTATCATGCACTTATAAAAGTAAGATACAGGTGTTCATTACTGATTGGCTAGGAACTTGACTTCTAAACTTGGTAAGTCTATAAATAGAGAAGCCAACCTCTCAATTGGGGACACAACATCTAGAGCAGAGAAACCTCTATCACTTTCTCTCTCTAGAACTCTGTACTTTCTCTCTCTAGAGTCCACTAGGTTCTCTTTCTAAAATCCTCTAGGTTCTCTCTAGGGAACCTCTATCTCTCTCTAAACTCTTTGAATGAAGGATCAAACCTCCTCTGAAGGAATTTGTCTCCTTCATTTTGGCGCCATCCGTTATTCTCTCTCTGAGCTAACAAGACACAATCGTCGAAGATTGCTGGAAAAAGCAAGGTTGATCTCGACGAAATCAAGATAAGTATTATACTTTCTCTCTCTAGAAATTTTAGTCATCCTCTAAGCTTTCTAATGAGAGAAACATGAAAATCTTCTTTCTTAAATTTTTACAAATCAAACTAAGACATGGTACAAAAGAAACCGAGGGAACTTTAACATCCAATGATCGAAAATGACCTGAAGGGAAGGTTTCTTTAAAATTCTCTCTCCCTAAATTTTTTTACAAAGAAACATTGTAAACTGTGTTTGGTTGAACAACCAAAAGGATCTATTTGGTATATCTCTCTTTTTAAGAGATTTCAGGGCGTTTAGCATACTGAAACTCGTTTTCACGATTGCCGAAATCAAAAGTTCAAGAAATGAACTGATCCGAAGAATCCTGTTTAGCCAAGAAATGGTTTTCAAAAATAGATTTCATCGGCATTAATAAAGTAATACAAGCAAACTAAACAGTGCACAAGATAAAAGATTCTGCTTGTTAAAGAAAACTACCAGTGATGAACAACAGTCGCCGAAAAATTCTGCTCAACCAAAGGTAGTTCACACCAGTCTATTTGTTCGTTGTCTCTTTTAACAGCAGTCACCGGAAAAATCAGGACACAAGTTAAAAATTCCGATGAGGAAATCGGTGGAATGTCATCAGAAGACAGAAAAATGAATCAGATTACAAGAAATCCAATCGCGCAATTTTAATGCACTGGAGATTAAATTTTTTTTTCGAGTGGCACTTAAAGCAGATTTTGATGACGAAGCTTTGTAAAATCGTGTTCAAATTCTTGCTCGATTTGCGATCTTGCTATGATTTGATGATCAAATTGCAAGAATCCGCACTAGTTTAACATTATTACTCAGATCTGAGTTCTTGAAGAACAGATCAGAGGAATAGCAGAGTAAAACGGCAAAGTCACCAGAAAAATACAACAATTTGGAATTTTTGATTTAATCACGATTCGAAAAGAGTTTTCTGTTAAAATTTTCGTTAGGAGATCCAATCTTTACTGGGATTTTTAGTACTATTTGGTATGACTCTTAATTATCTAGCTTAAGTAGATATATAAATTTCAAGATGTGCAACAGACTATTCATCACCTTCAAGATTTACATCAGATCCACATCGACTCGATCTACATCAGATTTTTTTTGTTCATCATCGACTTATTTTGCATCAAACCTATCTTCATTAACTTGATCTACATCGACCCTATCTTCATCAACTTGATCTGCATCGACCTTATCTTCATCGACTTGATCTGCATCGAACCTTTTCTTCGATCATCATCTTCATCGACTTGATCTGCATTGGGTCTTTCTTTTGATAATCATCTTTGTCGACTTGATCTACATCAGACTAAAAGATCTTAAGTAACAACAACAGAGAATTTGGCTGATTTGGTGTCAACATCGACTTGAAACCCATTCTGAAGGTAAGTTTCTACACTTATTAGACTTCAGTTTTAAAAGTTTCTGAAGGTAATTTTCTGAAACTCAATTATGTCAAATTTTGCATATTAGATTTCACATTTGTTTTTGAAATCTTTTACATGCTATAAGATAGAATTTTTTTTATCTTTCAAAGATAAAACCAAACAAAGAAACAAACTTCCAAGTACCAAAAGCATGCAAAACCAAAAAGATCTCTACTAACTACAAGGCACTGAAAGGTTTCCGGGTTTCGCCTTAAAAAACCTCGGATTTGAAAGGTTTCCTGGTTTTAGCTTAAAAAGCCTCGGATTTGAATGGTTTCCGGGTTTCACCTTAAAAACCTCGGAATTGAAAGGTTTCTAGGTTTCACATAAAAAAAAAACCTTGGAATTGAGAGGTTTCCAGGTTTTACCTTAAAAAACCTCAGAATTGAAAGGTTTCCAGGTTTCACCTAAAAAAACCTAGGTATTGAAAGGTTTTCGGGTTTCACCTTTAAAAAAAAAACCTCGAAATTAAAAGGTTTCCAGGATTCACCTAAAAAAACCTTGGCATTGAAAGGTTTCTAAGTTTCACTTCAAAAACAAGGATCTCTACTACAAACACCAAATCTGAAAAGAAAACTCTGACAAATTCAGGGAAAGAAGAGTCAAATATGAAAAGAAAACTCTGAAAAAACTTGCTGAAAGCAAAGCAGGTTAAGACGTTTACTTTATGAAAACTATAAAGGTGATCTCTTTAAATCACCAAGAAACAAACTTCAATTAAAAAGGTTTTAACCTTAAAAAGAAGTATTCTGACTCAAAACTATATTGGTTTTCTAGGTTTGCCCTAGAATTTTAACCTTGGCAATATTTGATTTTTTAGGTTTACCTTATAATTAAACCGTTGTTTCAAAGGTTTACTAGTTTACCCTCAAAAGAAATCCTTCAAGGACCTTAAATGTACACAAAACAAGGAAAGATATTGCAAAAAGCTTTAACCGTATGGATTATCAGGTTTTGCCTAAGAATTAAACCGTAGGCCATAAGGTTATCCAAGAACATAGTTCTTTGGAAATTAGAACACTTATAGAGAAATATTGGTTTTCTAGGTTTGCCCAAAAATTTAAACCGCGGAGTCGGGGTTACTAGTGCTGGGTCATTGGATACAAAGCCTTTGAAACGTTACTGGCTTTTTTGGTTTTCCCAAGAATGATAACCATAAAAGGATCCCAGGCTGGGTCTCGGTTATTTCCTTGGATTATTATATTTTCATATTTGCCCTATAATTACAACAAAGCAGGGAGGTCTCCATTGAGATCAGTGGAAATGACCTCTATTGGTTTTCGGGTTTGCCCTATAATTAAACCGTCAGTATCAAGGGTCTTTCAATGAACTGGTTTTCTTGAATGCCACTCTTCGACATCGGTTTTCTTCGATTATCCAATAATTATATCATTCTTGAGAGATTTTTTGCTTTTCCTTGCGCTCAAATGTGTATCTATGGATTTCTAGGTTTCCTTTTAAAGCAAACCTTGGACAAAAGGTGTACAAGAACTTGAAACCTACTAGCTAAAACACAAAAAACTAATAAAAGGTCCTTCTTTATGTAAAGGTTTCTCAAGTTTACCCTTAAAATAAAAAACCAAAAACAAAGCTTTTCTGAGATTGTCCTGTCAAACATCTAGAAAACAAAAGCACAAAAAATAAGTTTTCTATATAATAGTCTTGAAGCTAGATAGCTTTCAAATCTGGGAAAACAACAGGATTCCTTACCAAAAAGGAATAAATACAAATTGAAAAGTTTTCCATGGAAGGGTCTTGAAGCTGAAAAGCTTTCAAAACTTGGAGAATAATAGAATTCCTACAAGCATAAAGGAATGTACATACAAAACAAACAATAAGAAAAGTTTTTCAAAAATAAGTCTTGAAGCTGAACAGCTTTCAACACTTGGAAAACAACATATAATAGAGGTTCTAGGCACATAAGCAAATACACATGGGCAAATCAAAAGAAACCTCTTCACATAGCTTTACATAATTGAAGTACAGAACTAAAAACGAGGTTTCCAGTAAAACTCAAATGAAACCTCTTCTTATAAAATAAACTTGAAGCTAACATCTTTTTGTAACAAAACAAAAGCAAGGTTTCCAGCACATGAGCACAAGAGCACATGAGCGTACTAAAAGAAACTTCCAATAAACTTGAAATTGTTTCATGCAAACAGAAACAAAAACAAACTGAAGTTTGCTAAACAAAAGAAAATTCCCAGAATGAGAAGGAAAAAGCAAGTCGTGCAATCTAAGCAGAAAAAATCTGTTTACACTAGAAGCAGGTGCTGGAAGAAAATTTGACTCCGACACTACATGCTCTAACAACTTGTGAAGATCTAGTTCAGTAAAACAAAAGGTTAGTCTCTACTTCTAAGAGCTTTCCATTTATAATTCTTGAGTTTCACTTTTTAATACAAAAAAAGCTTTCAAGATAAGTCTTAAAAGTCTTGAGAAAGAAAAGCTTCAAAACAATGTAAATCCAAAAAACCTATAGCAAAGGAAAGTTAAAGCTTTCACGATTTCTGAAAATTGAGGAAATCAATTAGAAAATGCAGAAAACTAAGGGTTTTAAGAGGTTTTCTGCAACACCCCAATCTGAAACTCAAATCTCTAGGAGATTGAATCGCATCTTAAGGCGTTAGGTTTACTATACTAGGTGACTAAACAGTACTAAAACAAACCTAAATAAAGGTTTATGAACCTAAATTAGAGTTAAGCTAATCTAGTTCGTCAGAACGTTAATCACCTCTTAAAATGGTTAGGCCCAACGAAAAATTCGCCAGAGTTTTCACTGTATTTTCAGGGTCTGAAACCTGTCATAAACCTGTATAAGAGATGATTTATCCATAAATAGCATTTCTATATCAATTCCATTCATCCATATCATCTCATCATATCCAATCATCCATATTCTTTAATATAGAATACCTAGTCATCCACTAGGCTGGATCCAAACCATAATTCTAAAACGATCTCTCGTTTGATAAAATAATACATATGTAAGATTTGTTAAGTGATACTAAATATACATAAGTGTGCTTGTTTTACATTATATAGTTCAATAGAATATATATACAAAGCAAGGAAAATAACTCTATCATAACTAAATAATAACAACACCTCAAGTATAATAAACCTGAGGTGGATACTCTCCCTATACCTGCCTCCTCAAATTACTTAACATCTAATCATCCATTATCTCCTCGATTTCCTGAGCAAAAAGCTCAGTGAGAACTTATAATACTAACAGGTAGTCACTAATATGAATTTAAGATAATGCAGGTTTTAAAGAAAATCGAGAAATCATAATACAGTAATGTAAAAGCATTTGGTACCTTTACTACAATATAAACCTATAACCATTCACTTACCCATAGAAGTATAGATAAACTAACAACATCTCACATCATAATATTGCGTAGTGTAATCATCTTAGAGTGAAGAGGCTACGACTAGATGTTTCAGCTCCTAGTCGGTGAGCAAAATCGTGTTCCAACTTAACCGATGTGGAACCCCATCGTTANACTATAAGTTTTAGTAGTAGAAAATACTTTTTCCTATAAAAACTAACATCCATGTACATGTTGCGATCTCCCATCTTATATTATTCCGAAGAAAGTCGGTAATATAATCCAGAGAAAGCCGGGTAATCGGGAGAAAGCCCGTAATATAATCAGGGGAAAGCCGGTAATAATCATAATCGGGGGAAAGCCCAGCATAACATATATAGTATATATTCCAGGGGAAAGCCCGTACCTAAGGAATCACCAACACATATCCAACAACTGGGAACCTCCATCTCACACATTATCTCAAAACAACTACTTCTCCCAACAGATGGAAGGAAGTAAAATATTTATATTATAAGAACCCCAAAATCCATTTGGTTTTGGAAATATACCCATCCCTAAAGCTTGATAACGATAAATCTCGATTCTTTTGGAAATATAGTTTATTTAACTATAAATAAGAAAAGAATCATCCACTTATATATGTATATAACTCATTCATATATATAATTATAGTATCTAGTTATTTTAAAAATAACTATTACTGTTTTACATCACTATGTAAAACTATACTTTTGGAAAATCAATTTCACATCAATAGGACATCACAAATAAATCATGCATGCTTTGCAAAATAATTACATTTGATTTATAAATCTAAACCCTATTAAAAGCATTGAAAGTACTTTAATGGCTACAAGAGAGTATTTATAAGTTCCTACCTCAAATCCCGCAAGGCTAACTCTTTACTGCGTTGATCGCCTCCAATAATTGGGCCTAGTACAAACTCCCAACTGTAAATAACATATTCAATTCACTTTCAGAATTTTATACTATTTACATTAATCTCATACAAAACAATTTGATAATCTAAACTCTAACCTAAATAGTCTCTATAAGGTCGTATACGTACCTTTAATCATTCTCTTTTAACGCCTACAAACCTTCAATCTGTGAAAATACCTTATCAAATCAAATAAGGGCTTTAGGATTCCAAACCCAAATTACTCCAAATATCCTCTTTCAACTCAAAACTCTTCAATTTGTATCAAACACCTTATAACATAAGGGTATTAGAAATCCATTTTAATAAAATCTACTCTTAAAATCTCAATATTGATGAACTCCAAAATAAGGGGTTTTCAAAATTCATTAATTTCTAGCAAAAGGGTTGGACCTAATTTCCTCAAAATCACAACCCAAATAATCTGAATTATAATGACTTTAAACTAATGTAATCAACTACATAACTACCTAGTTGTACAACCCTTGTTGAATCCATCTCTAAGAAATCAACTAATCTATTATCTATAACCTAGAACATCTAATTCCTCAAATTCAGTAAATTGAATATCTAAATATCAATTTTTAACTAAATTAATTAACAACAATTAGCTTTGAAAACAAAAACCCTAATATAAACTATTTCTAAGAAAATCATTAATTTCCTCTTTAGACCATATTTATCCCAAAACACCTAATCTATAACTCAAACCCACTCAAAGAAGTTAAATAAGGTAAGTAATAATTGGGGGTTTGGGATTGTCAATTTTACCTCCAAGTCACCAATTTTTAGCTAGGATGAGGGATGAACTTCATCTTCATCTTCTTCTCCAACCGTCTCTTTCTCTACCATTATCGTTGCCATCGCCATCGCCATCGCCTTCATCATCATTACCATCATCTTCTTCATTCTCTTCTTCTCTTCTCTCTCTCTACCGTCATATCTCTCCCTCTCTCCCTCTCTCTCTACCGTTCCCTCTTTCTCCCTTCCTTTCTTTCTTTTTCCCTTCCTTTCTTCTCTTTCTTCTTCTCCTTCTTCTTTATCTTCTTCTTTCTTTCTTCTTTCCCTTTCTATTTCTCTCTCTATCTCTACTATTGTTTTCTAACAAGTTCATATGGTGGAAATGAAAAAAAAGTTAATTAAACTTATTAAAGGATAAGTTATAAAGAAAAACTCTTTGGTATATGGACATACACATAAATTATGTATACACACATACAAAAATCTGTTTACAATGGATAAGTTTACAAGGAAACTTTTTAATACATCAAATACACGTATATATTGTACATATCTAAAAAGATTGGTCAAAATCGCGGTTTGCATTCGATCTTAGTCAAAATCGTGTTTCGGGCATCATATCGGCCTCATTCGGTGTCCAATTTTCGCGCGTGAGTAGTCGAAATTCGATAACTTTTCGAGATCTATCCATTCATACGTTCGATTCTTCAAATTACCCTCCGATCGAAAACTCATTTATTTAATTTCAAGTTTAATTATTTTAATACTAAGCTTAAATATTTTAATAATTAATTGATTTCAACGTCAAAGCTTTGGACTAGACTCGACTCGACATTGACCGGTCAACTATATTATTTTGGGTCGTTACATTTTCTCTCAAAACCAAAAGTAAGAAAGGTTTAAGAAAACCCAAAATAAGAGGTTTCCGGGTTTCCCCTAAAAACCCAGAATCTAAGAGGTTTCTGGGTTTTCCCTAAAAAACCTAGAATAAAAAAAGGTACACGAAAAAGTCAAAATAAGAGGTTTTTAAATTCTACCTTAAATATTAGAAAAAAAATTGGTTCCAGGTTTTACCTTAAAACCAAGTATAAGAAAGAAAAAGTTAGAGGAAAACGAAACTTGAAATAGTTTGAGTTCTCGGAAAGAACCTCTACCAAATCCTACAATACAAATAAGCAATACAGTGGTTTCTAAATAAAACCACAGCACTTTGGGTACCGACTTAAAACCCAAAACTTTATATTCCAAACAACAAAGCAGTCTACAAGAAACCTTCAAAAAAATTTAGAAAAGTTTCCAAACTGTAAAACCTCGGTCACTTTCAAAAGAGGTTAGCTGAAAATTGCAATAAGAAAACACAAGAGACCCAGCCCATTACAAAAAAAAGGGACCACGAACCCGGGGCAAAAATTGCCTTCAATTAAGGAAAACCTTTTCAAAATATGGAAATACTTTTTAACAAACAAAAGATAATCCGACTCCCTTCACAAACGGAACAACGCATAAAGAGAGAAGAAAATACCTTCCCTAAAAACACAACAAACGCGTTGAAACAAGCAAACCGCAGCTCAAGCACAGAAAAGTGCAAAAAACAATGCTAACTGGGGGAAAAAGTCAAAAGAAATCCCTTCAACTTTTCTCACTAGTACTTTCCTTAAAACAGGATTAAGAAATACAAGAAGGTTTCCGAACAGAAACCGCTCGTTTTTTGCGGGGAGAAGGGGATAATATCCCATCCAAAGAATTTTTTTTTCTTTTTTAAGGATTTTCTCAATATTACTCATAATATTAAGAAAATGGGGGCAAAATCTAGGAGCACCTATTCGGATTGAGCTTTCCGTTTGAGAAAAGAGATATCTCAGTAAAGAAAAGAGGTTTCCGAAAGGTAAACCTGACAAGAAGAGGTTTCCGAAAGGTAACCTGACATAAAGAAGTAAACAAACAGCTGTCTAGCACTATTAGGTCCATGAGTTCACTCATGTCATGTTTGTCGAATTTCATGTCAAAGGTAAACTCAAGAAGGTCAATGTAACTTGAGTTAGAGTTAGTGAGTCGTTCGGTTCGTTGTGAAGAAAAGACTCTAAGAAGCTCAACTCACCACCGGAACTCATCTTAGGATGGTAAGTGACTTAGAAACTCAATACCATAGATAGTTAGTTCATATTAGATCATATGAGGAAGTACGGAATGGCAAAAGATGTCAAAACCCCTTAAAAATAGTGTTTAATGCTGTCAGAAAACTACGCTTTTAAGGGAAACCGTGGCCGTTATACTGTGATCAAATTCGATTTTGAAACCATTTCAAAACCAAAGCTGAAAAAAGACGTCAGTTGAGTTTTGGTTTCAAAAGCGTGGCAAACGGTATCGAAAGCGTGGCAGTGGTATCGAAACTGTGACTAAATGCTGAATGCTAAAAAATGTCAGATTACTTTCGGTTTCGATACCAGTTTTATGGTACCGAAACCATCGCTCAGATTTGCGAATTATTGGTCACTTTATGAGCTGTTTTGTTCCTTTTTCTCTCATACTCCACTAGAGCATGTCTTAGGGGAATTATTGGAGCGTGGGGAACACCTCTAAGTGGGTAAGGGTGTCATAAATTAGATCTAAGAACATCACTTATTACTAGTGGTGTGTTCTAGATCCAGAGATGCACTCATCACACTTAGTGCATTTCAGATCTATGTCTAGAATTCACCATTATAAATAGGGATTGAACCATCAATGTTTATTCAACCATTCACCCTATTCATCAACAAGTTCTTGGAGAGTTTCAACTCTAATCCTTTAGCTTTCAAGCTTGTTGTACATAATTTAATACTTCCCATTTTAACTCATAACCTGAGTTTTGTTGCCGGTGGATTTTCGGTGGTTGAGCTTGAAGTATCAAGTTTGTGGTGATATACTCGAGGAGTCGAGTAGTGGTTCAAGGTGCAGGACTTGTGGAGTTCAAGTTGGAAACGCATCAAATTTGCGGGAGGCGTTGGTTCGTGGATTCAGATTGTATGCGCAACTCGTTCACGTTGGCTTGGTGGACTCCAAGTTGTATGCGTGAGAATTAATAATCAACTAAGCGGAAATTCGTGGAGTTCGAATTTGTGGAAGAACTGTACACCGTAGCTATTGGAGCGTAGAGAGAGTCGTAATTCGTGTCCATCGAGTAGTAAATCGGGTCGTAAGTTTTCAATAACTCTTAGTAAATTTTTGCGAGGCTAGGTCCCGGGGTTTTTCCCGATTTGGGTTTTCCCCGTTAACAAAATCTCTTGTGCATATTTCCATACTTGTTGTGAGATTAAAATATTCGATTCTTGTTCTTAATTGCGCATATTAAGAATCGAATAAGTTAATACTCTTGTTAGAGATTTTTGTTTTACTCTTGTCACCTTAGTAATTTTTAATTAGGTGATAGTGTGATCCTTAACCATAGTCACATTGACATACGGTTAAATCTATTAACCGTAGGGCACATTTAGACTTTAAATTGGTATCAGAGCAGATTCACTTGTAGGGTTTAACAACCTAAGTGTGATCCTTGTTGTGACCTATGGAAACACAAAGAGAAGGTAGTGCAATAAATAAGCCTATATTGTTTAATGAAATCAAAGAAGAAACCACTAAGGCTTTTATTACCTTTGTAAAATCTTTTGATGATCTCTTTGAAGATTTATATACTGATTCTGAAGATTTTCTTAGTATTCTTGAAAAAGCAGTAAAGAGAACAAAACTGAACTATGGGCTATGACTGCCTCCGTTGATCACTCTAATTATCACGAAGATGATATACAAACTGAATCTGATGATCTTCGGAGTGATAGTGAGAGTGATGTTGATCCTACAGAGTTATTCAAGAATATGTTGAAAAAGTGTGAAGAGCTGTCAAAGGCAAACAAAAAACTTACAAAGAAGACATATTCGTTGGAGACCGAAAAGAATGACTTGACTCTCAAGTTGAATGAAGCAACACAAAGGGATAAGGAATGTGATGAGGAGATCAAGAGACATCTTGATAAAATCAAGTTTCTTGAGAATGAACATTCTAAATCTATGGAAAAAGTTAAAAGTCTTAAAAAAGAACTTACAATGTCAAGGAAAGATTTAACTTTGTCCAATGAGATGCTTGCCAAGTTCAACAATGGATCAAACAAATTGAACAATCTCTTAAATGGAGCCAAGAGTACCAATGACAAGAGAGGTTTGGGTTATGATGCTTCTACGAGTTCCTCACCTTCACAAAGATCTAAGTTCGTAAAAGCTAATGATTTTCAACCTCAAAAGAACATTTCAAATCATTTTGGTAAGCCCTAAGGTAAGCCTAAAGTTTCTAATGTTACTAATGTGTGTTCTTTTTGTAGTTATAAGGGTCATTTGAAAAACAAATGTAGATTCTTTTTGGAAGAATGCAAGAATTCTCAGAATATCAATAAAGATCTTCTAAAAAGAATCAAGTCTTTGAGTGATAAAGCTCAAGCATTGGCTGGAGAGATTGGAAAGCTTAAGAACAACAAGCAAGGTACGCATTCCTTTGGATCTAAATCTTATTTAAAGAAAAGGAAGAGAAACAAGACCAAAAAGGTTGTGTTTGAGACAACCAAACCTACTCATATGGACTTGAATCAAATAAAGACATTTTAAAAATTCAAGGCCATATGGGTAAGAAAAAGTGATTTGACAAGTCTTGAAACTCTCACTACACACAATACCGGTAAGTCATCTAAGTACATATTGTTTAGTGGTAGTGGTCGTACCATTACTTAATTATTGATGTTCTCACTCCTCCCCTTGTTTTAATTGCATATATTGTTGGGGTAGTTGAGTGAGTGTTCTACTAGTTTGCATTTTAGTTGTTTGTTATGCATTCTAGTGTTTGTAGTATGTACTTGTAGATATGTTCTTATTGCATTTGAACATGACATTCCATCTACTAAGTATCATACTTTACAACATGTCCATTTATTGTCAAATCATTTTTGTGACGTGTGTATATTTTTGTGTTTATAATCTTGTTTTCCAGTCAATACTGAATGAAATGTATAAACCTTTGTTATTGGATAAGAAATAAGCTACTTCATAAGTGGTGACTATTGATGGTCAACCACATCAAGCAGATTTTTTTCTGTAGGTGTGTTTTAAGTGTGTTTGCTTTCATAAATTGCATTCTAATACAAGTGTGTTTTAAGTGTTCTTCTTGTTGTTGTAGGCTATCTTTTATAGAATACTTGAACATATAAAGAGATTTCACAAATCTAAATTGCTTTACTTTATTTTGATATAGCTTGTGAATCTCTTCTCTAAATCTACATACTCTCTTGACTGATTTATAAATTTAGTGCACATAAGAGTCTCTTGAGTAACCGTGATTTTATCTTAGTTGAACTATTGGATGGGTTAGAAATAAAGCTCATGATTCATTGATGGACTAGAATAGCTGGTTGGACTATCCCTCACTAGGATATTGCGTTTTGATGAAGTGCTGAAAAATATTGTTAAATCTTATTATGAAACATCACCAAAACAGTAAGCTCTTGTAAAAGATGTTGAGCTTGGTGAAACACCAAAAGAGTGAGTTCTTATAAAAATTATTGAACTCGGTGTTTGAACATCAAAAAGAGTGAGATTCCGCTAAAAGATTGGGAACTCGATGTTCTTTATTCTTCATCTTGACCTCATAATAATCCACTTGGTTCCAATACGAGTACTTTCTTGGTTGTGTCTCCTCGGATAAGAATCGCTTGCAAGTTTAAGGAAAATATTGGGAACAAGTTGGTGATCTATGTCTCATGCTCTTGAGTTCCTCAAGTTTCTTTCAAACTCAAACATGAAGGTCATTAATAGGTAACAATGTGAGATAGTTCTTTCATGCTAGGTAAGGTTCAGATTTGAAGAAATTGGTAATATGGATAACCTTATCTTATTTTCCTTTTAGGATGGTCTCACATAATGATATTGTTCTCTCAAACACACACACACACATCATAATCAGGATATTGAGTGTTGTGATTTTAATGATTGAGCACTAGCTTGGCTATATTTGAATAAATTTTTGCAATTACATAATTAAGAAATTTTGATTGTGATTGTGTATTATATTATTGATAGCCTTGACAAACATGGTTTAGACACAACAAAACTTGTCTACTTGCATACATTGATTGAGTAGATTTGTTGAGTGTTAATACATGATTGAACCAGATGAGTTTTAAGATTCAAATCTTTCTCATGATCTGGTTGAGGGGGAGCTTGCATGTTTTGTTGTATATACTTATACCTACATTTGCATTATGCTAATATTTGAAAAATCCAAAAATATGCATTTTCTCCATTGGTTTTCGAAACCAGGACAGGTTCACACACTTTGGTTTAATTTTTTATCTTAGCTCTGATACACCTTGTAGCTAGCTTTGATAAATTTTGTGATGTGTGAATTATTTTTACTTGCCTTCCACCATACTTTCTTATTGTCTATCTAACTATCTACTTGGTTGAAAACTAGTTAGATATTTATTCTTATAGTTGGTTGACTTGTATTTGTGTTTCCGTACATTGTCTTTCTCAGTTTTTTCCTTGTACTTTTGTTGTCTTCTATCCTTTGTCTATTTGTGACAAAAAGGGAGAGAATTGTGTGTTCTATACTTTGCAAGGAGAGTACTATGTGATAGGATATCACATAGGGGGAGAGATTCTTGTAGCACTCATCAAGGGGGAGAGTAAACTTATTCATTATTTATATTCATGACTTCCATGGTACCTTGATATGTCTTGTAGACATGTGCAAGAAACAAGTTAAAGACATCCCATAGAGTTTAATGTCTCTATTTATTTAGGAGAGTTATGTCTTTTATCTCTCATTGAGCTTAAGAATGGATTTTGTCACGAAATTAATAAAGGGGGAGATTGTAAGGTCCATCAGTTGCCTCATTGGTTTTGTCAATTTGCGTGTCAAATCGAACTCAATATGGTTAATGAGAGTTAGCAAGTTGTCTCTATATTTCTAATCAATGAAGACTTATAGTGAAGGAGAGAAGACTTGTGCAAAGCTCAATTTACTACCATTGGAAGATATCTTAAGATGGAAGAAGCTTTGACAAAGGGGGAGAGATATTATCTCTACTCTCATTAAATGCTCTAAACATTCTTCAAGGTATGTACTTAGTGTTTTATAATATTCCTTGACTTATTTTGTGAGCATTTGCAGGAAACATGGTGTTTTATACAATCCGTGTTTTAAGTTCTATTGAGTCATGTGTAAGAAAATACGAGTTGTAATGGGAAGGTTCTTTATATTATTTTCTTATGTATGGCTTTGTCAAGAAAATGACAAAGGGGGAGATTGTTAGGTCCATTAGTTCACTCATGTCATGTTTGTCGAATTTCATATCAAAGGTAAACTCAAGAAGGTCAATGTAACTTGAGTTAGAGTTAGTGAGTCGTTCGGTTCGTTGCGAAGAAAAGACTCCAAAAAGCTCAACTCACCACCGGAACTCATCTTAGGATGGTAAGTGACTTAGAAACTCAATACCATAGGTGATTAGTTCATAATAGATCATATGAGGAAGTACGGAATGGCAAAAGATGTCAAAACCCCTTAAAAATAGTGTTTGAAAGAATGCTATCAGAAAACTATGCTTTTAAGGGAAACCGTGGCCGTTATACTGTGATCAAATTCGGTTTTGAAACCATTTCAAAACCATTTCAAAACCAAAGCTGAAAAAAGACATCAGTTGAGTTTTGGTTTCGAAAGCGTGGCAAATGGTATCGAAAGCGTGGCAGTGGTATCGAAACCGTGACTAAATGCTGAATGCTTAAAAATGTTAGATTACTTTCGGTTTCGCTCAGATTTGTGAATTATTGGTCACTTTATGAGCTATTTTGTTCCTTTTTCTCTCATACTCCACTAAAGCATGTCTTAGGAGAATTATTGGAGCATGAGGAACACCTCTAAGTGGGTGAGGGTATCATAGATTAGATCTAAGAACATCACTTATTACTAATGGTGTGTTCTAGATCCAGAGATGCACTCATTAGACTTAATGCATTTCAGATCTATGTCTAGAATTCACCATTATAAATAGGGATTGAACCATCAATGTTTATTCAACCATTCACCCTATTCATCAACAAGTTCTTAGAGAGTTTCAACTCTAATCTTTTAGCTTTCAAGCTTATTGTATATGGTTTAATACTTCCCATTTTAACTCAAAACCTGAGTTTTGTTGCAGGTGGATTTCCGGTGGTTGAGCTTGAAGTGTCGAGCTTGTGATGATATACTCGAGGAGTCGAGTAGTGGTTCAAGGTGCGGGACTTGTAGAGTTCAAGTTGGAGACGCATCAAATTTGCGGGAGGCGTTGGTTCGTGGATTCGGATTGTATGCGCAACTCGTGCACGTTGGCTTGGTGGACTCCAAGTTGTATGCATGAGAATTGATAATCAACTAAGAGGCAAATTCGTGGAGTTCGAATTTATGGAAGAACTATACACCGTAGCTGTTGGAGCATAGAGGGAGTCGTAATTCGTGTCCATCGAGTAGTAAATAGGGTTGTAAGTTTTTAATAACTCTTAGTGGATTTTTGCTGGAATAGGTCCCGGGGTTTTTCCCAATTTGGGTTTTCCTCGTTAACAAAATCTCTTGTGTATATTTCCATACTTGTTGTGAGATTGAAATATTCGATTCTTGTTCTTAATTCCGCATAATAAGAATCGAATAAGTCAATTCTCTAGTTAGAGATTTTTGTTTTACTCTTATCACCTTACTGATTTTTAATTAGGTGATATTGTGATCCTTAACCATAGTCACATTGACATACGATTAAATCCATTAACCGTAGGGCACATTTAGACTTTCAAGCACTTATGAACAACTGTCATACACTTTTAAAAGTAAGAGACATGTGTTCATTACTGATTGGCTAGGAACTTAACTTGTTTGGTCGTGCTAGACTCCTATAGAAAGTTTGAATCACTTTCAAAGTCATTTTGGCAAGTCCCAAAATGCAAAAACCACAAAATAGCAAGTATTTCGTGCAAACCCAGAGGCGCAATTTTGAAACTGCAAGTGTTGGTTTCGAAATCTGTAACACCCCAACCTCAGACTTCTAATGGTCCGACCCACTTTTCGAGTCGAATCCACGACCCAGGCCTCCGAGCGTTACTGGGGATGAAAGAGATTACCTAATACTTAGTTGAACACTATTCAAAACCTATAATTCTCTGGGTTTAGTCTCTACTAATCACCCTATTTGAATTTAAACACTTAAGTCTTTAACCTAATGGTTAAGAACCAAAACCATTTGAAGTAGTTGCTATCAGAGTTATTACATCAGTGGCGAAGATTAGGACTTTACTCACTAACTAAAATTTGGATTGCTATGGGGTCAAGTTCTCTTCAAACTAGAAAAATAGCCCTAGAACTTCTATGTTTTTACCCAAAGCTAATTCTCTACGAATTTACACAAAAAATGAGTTCAACTCAGACTTATGCGTTTAACTTAAGGTAGTCTAAAAGTCAACTTCCTAGGTTCAGAAAGTGATAAAACTTCCTAGGGTGTTATATTAAAATCTAATAAAAAATATTGTAGAAGGTGGAAAACCAATTAAACACAAGCATCATACAAAAAACATCAAAAAAATCATCATGTGCATAATAAATCAAAACCATCATGCTATTGAAATTATTCAAAACATATCATAAGTATTCATCATCCATCATTATTTAACTTCAATCTAACTAATCAAAGACATTGTTATTAAATCAAAACAGAGCATATAAAGCAAAAAGATCAAATATCCCATGTCCCATGTGATCTAGCACTATTTCTTCATCCGTCTCAAGTTTTTGGTACGTACTTTTAGTTCTTCTATTTCTTCTCAAGTTCTCTAGTGAAATTTCTTGTTCTTCTTCTCGTAACTGTAGGGGGTTAAAATTTAGGGTGAGTAAAGCTCAGTCGGTACAACCAAAACATAGGTTGATGACTTGACACCTTTTTTAGAAAATCACAAGCTTTTTGCCACAAAAACCCATTCCAACCAATGCTCTTTGAAATCTACTTTCCTTCCTTGAAAACCTCACAACACTCTTCTTTTTAAAACTAATTAACCACTTAGGGTTGTTCACTCAGAACTCTCTTTTCGAAAACAATTTTGAAATCAATTTTGGTGTTAGTCATCGAAAACAGGTTTATTTTTGAAAACTACAATTCTTAACTACGTACAATAAGATATCACTGAATATAAAGATTCATATGCTGTATTAATGCTTTATATCCTCACTTTATTAATATATATATATATATATATATATATTATAATGTTTCCACTTTTCGTCAGGGCAGTTGCGGTGGCCTACCAATGGCTATTACGGTCGCCAATCCCTGTCACTTTTGGATGGATACGGATAAACCTCTCTTGCGGATATGCCACTAGCACATATACAACATCAATTAAGACAAAAACAACGTCCATTAGGATAAACTGACGATTAGATATATTTTATATCACAAATTCACCTCTCTTGCGGAGACAACGTCACTAAGACTTTTGCTAAACAACGTCACATTGACCATGGTTTCTTTTAAACCTCTCATCTTCCACTTTAAACTTTATAGTAGCTTTTAAATTAAATACTCATGATCACACACCCAAAACCATGCAATTTTATGCAAGAAAACCTTTTGAAAAGCAACATATAGTTTTATAAAAAAAACTCTTTGAAAACATGAATCGATAAAATGGGAAATTTTGAAAATAACAAGTTTTAGGATATTGGATCTCCCTACTTTTTTCGCTTAAATTCTACGAGTCTTTGACAACTTCATCCTTTTCTTTCTTTAAATACTCCAAGCTTTCTTCAACTTGAATGGGTTTTCAGGTTTGAAGAGGATGAGAGAAAGAGAGAGAGAGAGAAATCGGCTAGGGTTTGGGGGGTTTGGGTTTTCTTCTTCTTCTTTTTTTTTCCAACTTGAAGAGTTAAATTTTTGGTGTGGGTTGGGGTGGTCGACCAGCCCCCTATATATAGGGTTTGGCCACTCCAATCCCCACTTTTTGGTTTCTAAAACCTATCCTAACTCTATCTCTAATCCTATTTTATCTCTAACTCTTAAATTTATCCCTTTGTTTTAATTATTTTAAACTATCTAATTTAATTCTCTAATAATGGGCTGATTTTTACACTAAGGATAGTAGGTTTTTATTTTATTTTTGATGGCTAGGATTAAATCCCTAAACCATCCAATGGTTCATCTTAAATACTAAAAGTTTTAGATAAATAAAAAAACCTAAGTGTTAGGTCCATGAGTTCACTCATGTCATATTTGTCGAATTTCGTGTCAAATGCAACTCAAGAAGGTCAATGTAACTTGAGTTAGAGTTAGTGAGTCGTTGTTCGGTTCGTTGCAAAGAAAAGACTCCAAGAAGCTCAACTCACCACCGAAACTCATCTTAGGATGTTAAGTGACTTATAAACTCAATACCATAGGTGGTTAGTTCATATTGAATCATGTATGAAAGTACAGAATGGTAAAAGATGTCAAAAGCCCTTAAAATTAGTGTTTGGACGAATGCTGTCAGAAAACCATATTTTTAAGGGAAACTGTGACCTTTTGTACTGTAACCAAAAGTTAGTTTCGAAACCAAAATGTTGGTTTCGAAACCAAAGCTGAAAAATGATGTCAGATGGTTTTTGGTTGTTGGTTTCGAAACCAAAGTTATTGAACTGCTATTTTGACTCGAGGTGAATTTTGGTTTCAAAACCAAGCATGTTGGTTTCGAAACCAAAGTGTACTAAATGGTTTTTACAGCATTTAAACATCTTTTAAACCTATTTTGAATGATTCTAAAAACATTCTATTAATGTTTTAAGTTCACCATATATTATGAACTTTTAAACATTAATATAAGTGATATAGATCTAGATCTACACATATAAAATATCACTCACATAGGGTGATACAGAAAAGAAACACCACATGGTGTGTTCTAAATTATCACTTAGGGTGGAATATAGTTCTTGAAAGGTCCATGAGGTTTCCTCATAATTTTTGTTTGTCAAATTTCGTGTCAAGAGTTAAACTCAAGAAGGTCAATGTAACTTGAGTTAGAGTTAGCAAGTCTCAGTACGCATCGAAGTGATGGAAAGACTCCAAGATGTTCAACTCACCACCGGAAATCATTTTAGGATGGTAAGTGACTTAGATATCTAAGGACTATAGGTGGTTAGTTTCTCCTTCACCAAACAAAAGTTTTTTTTTCAAAGCTCAAAAGGTCTTAAAAGACAATTTTTCTGAAAATAGCTTAGTGGTATCGAAACCGCCCTGATGATTTCGATACCAGAATTCATCTGTTTGAACAGATGAGTTTTGGTATCGATACCAACCTTGTGCTTTCGATACCACTTCAAAAGTGTCGTTAGGAAATTTTTGGTTTCGATACCGCTCTATTGGTACCGAAACCAAAACGCATCTATTAAATAGATGAGTTTTGGTTTCCAAACCAACATTATGGTATCGATACCAAAACTGGCTTTGCTGACAGACAACTTTTGGTTTCGATACCATACTAGGTGGTATCGATACCAAAACTCTCCTGGGAATAGATGAGTTTCGGTATCGATACCGCCCCTCACGGTATCAAAACCACTTGCTAGCTTCCTTCAACAGATGCTGCACGGTTTTGATACCACTATAACGGTATCGATACCGTCGCCCAGATCCGCAAATCTGGGTTGTCATTTTGAGCTAGAAAGTACCTTTATGAGTTATTTTCTCCATCCATGTTTTAGGGAAGAACATATGTGCGTGGGAGACAACTTTTAGTGGGTGAGGGTGTCATAGATTAGATCTAAGAACATCATTCATTTCTAATGGTGTGTTTTAGATCTAGATCCAGAGATGCACTCATCACACTTAGTGCATTTTAGATCTATGTCTAGAATTCACCATTATAAATGGAGTTGATTCATTCATGTTTAAATGAACCAAACACCCTATACCTTAACAAGTTTTTGAAAATCTTCAACTCCATATTCTTAGTTTTCAAACTTGTTAAACTTGGTTCTATTCTTCCCATTTCAAACCAAAAACTCTGTTTTTGTGTACCAGGGGATTTCCGATGGTGTGGCTTGAAGAGTCAAGCTCGTGGTGATATACTTGAGGTGTCAAGTATTGGTTCAAGGTGCGGGACTTGCGGAGGTCAAGTTGGAGACGCATCAACATCCACTAGGAGGCAAATTCATGGAGTTCGAAGTTGTGGATAAACAGTACACCGTAGCTGTTGGAGCGTAGAAGGAGTTGTAATTCGTGTCCATCGATTGGTAAATAGGTTTGTAAGTTTTTCATTAACTTTTAGTGGATTCTTTTCTGGACTAGGTCCCGAGTTTTTTCCCAGTTTGGGTTTCCTCGTAAACAAAATCTCTCGTGCATAATTTCTAGTTTATTGCAAGATTAAAATATTCGATTCTTGCTCTTAATTCCACATATTTAGAATCGAATAAGTCAATACTCTAGTTAGAGATTTTTGTCTTATTTGTGTATCACCATTTAAAATATTAAATTTGGTGATAGTGTGATCCTTTACCACAGTCACATTGATATACGGTTAATCCAACTAAACCGTAGGGCATTTAGAATTTCAATTGGTATCAGAGTTGGTTCACTTGTTGGGTTTAACAACCTGAGTGTGATCTTTTCTGTGACTAAATGGATTCAATAAGAGAGGGCAGTGCTGTAAATAAACCATCATTGTTCAATGGTAGCAATTATCCTTATTGGAAAGCTAGAATGAGGGCTTTCCTCAAGTCCTTAGACCAAAGAGTTTAGAGAACTGTAGAAGTAGCTTGGTCTCCTCCTACCATGATGACTAGTACTGGAGACAATTCTAGAGAAGTTCCTAAACTAGAAGACCAATGGACTCCTGATGAGACTGAGGCTGCTACTAGAAATAACAAAGCTCTCAATGCCATCTATGCTGCTGTAACGACTGACGAATTTTGTCGCATTTCTAATTGTGAGGTAGAAAAGGAGGCATGGGATATTTTAATGGTAACCCATAAAGGTACTAGGACTGGTAGAATAGCAAAACTCCAAATGTTGACCACCCAATTTGAAACCATTAGAATGGATGACAATGAAACCTTTGATGATTTCTATGCTAAATTGAATGACATTATCAACAACTCGTTTGCATTGGGTGAAATTATTTCTAACTCTAAAATAGTTCGTAAGGTTTTGAGATCTCTTCCCGAGAGATTTCAAGCCAAAATTACGGCTATTGAGGAAAGTAAAGATATTGATGCTATTCTCCCTGAAGAACTTGCAGGGAATTTGAGAATTTTTGAGGTTGGTTTCAAATCTTCAAAGAAATCAAAGAACATTGTTTTTACAGCCTCAAGAAGTTCCAAGAAAGAAAAAGGCTTCTCAAGTGATGAAGAAATTGCTCTTCTCACAAGACAATTCAAAAGTTTCTTAAAGAATAAGAAGGAGAAGTTTCAAAAACCAAGACTTGGTTCATCTTCCAAAATAAGGCCACATGAAAAATTCAAGAACTTTAACAAAAAGTTTGAGAAGAACTCTATTGAAGTTCAATGCTTCAAATGTCATGGATTTGGACACATGGCCAGTGAATGTCTAAACAAAGCTCCGGTCAAAGCCAAGAAGGCTATGAAAGTCACACTTGATGACTCCGATTCGTCCTCCAATAATCTAGTGATGAAAAAAAAGATGAAATGAAGGCTATGACTGCTACTCTCTCTCAAGTGTACAAAAATGCTAACTCCTCTAGTGAACATAAAGAAAGTGATGAAGAAGTTGACCCGGAGGAATTGTGTGCAAACCTCTTAAAAAAAAGCATGGATCTATCCAAAGAAAACAAGATGCTGAATGAGAACATATCATTCATGCAAACTGAACAGGATGAAGCCATGAACAAGTTGCAAGAAATTTCCATCAAAATAAATCAACTTAAAGAGGAGATTTCTAGGCTACTTTCCAAGATCGACTCTCTTGAGTTGGATCATGGAGAAGCCTTAGATAAGATCTAATCTCTTGATTCTACTCTTGCTACAACTAAGAGAGATTTGATCTTATCAAATGACTTGTTAGATTAATTTAATCATGGGTCTAATTTTATATCTAACTTGTTGAATGCAGCCAAGACTGCTAATGATAAGAAAGGATATGATGCTACAACAAGTTCCAACCCACCACAAGGAACTAAGTTTGTGAAAGCTAAATAGCAACATGTCCAGAATGTTCTCCCAAAGAATATATTTACCCAAACCAGCAAAAAATTAGGTAAGGCAAAGAGTGTATACTTTTCTGAAATGTGTTCTTATTGTGGTATTGTAGGTTATCTGCAGAACACTTGCAAATTTTATATAGAAAATGCTTTCAATGAACAAAGAAAAGCAAACCTTCTCTATCAATACAAAGAATTGCAAGCAAAAGCAAGGAACCACTCCGGGGAAATCTCAAAACTCACAAAGAATACACAAGGTATTGTACCCAAAGGTAAAACTCCGTACAACCCCAAGAAGGAACCAACTAAATCTAAGATAGTTGTTCCTAAGATCATTAAACCCACCCAAGACAATAAAAAAGAAAAATCAGTATGGGTTAAGAAGAGTGAGTTGAAGGCTAATGTTGCCTTAATTGCCTATAAAGCATGTAACTCACTTGATTGGTTTCTTGATAGTGGTTGTAGCAGGCACATGACTGGTGACAAATCATGTTTTAGTTACTTCAAGAGTCAAGATGGAGGAGTTGTTACATTTGGTGATGGTAGCACCGCACATGTCAAAGGCAAAGGTACGATTAAGTTACCCGGTGTTCCTGAAATCAATGATGTACTCTATGTGGAAGGTATGAAAGCTAACCTTCTAAGTATTAGTCAAATCTGTGATACTAATCATTCAGTGAAATTTACTTCCAATTGTTGTGAAATCATGAATGATGAGGGAAAATGTGTAATGATTGGTAGAAGATCTAGTAGTAATTGTTATATGATTGATGCATCTCCTAACCATACTTGCAATTTGTCTAAACTTGATATTACTCACCTTTGGCACCAAAGACTAGGTCATGTCAACTTTAAAGACCTAGCAAAGATTGCCAATAAGGGGTTAGTACGTGGACTGCCCAAGGTAAGTAAAACTGTTGATGGAGTATGTGGACCATGCCAAAAAGGTAAACGAATTAGAAGTCCACATAAATCATCAAACGGATTTGTGGAAACGATATTGGTGGAAAACGATATATCTTAGTCATGGTTGATGATTTTTCTAGATATACTTAGATTGCTTTTCTTAGAGAAAAATCTGATACTTATGATGAATTTTTTATTATATGCCAGCGAATTCAAAATGAACAAGATTTCAAGATCAAACGGATAAGGAGTGACCGTGGTACAGATTTCAAGGACTCAAAAGCTGAAGACTTTTGTGATAAAAATGGCATAAAGCATGAATTTTCAGCACCCATAACTCCTCAACAAAATGGAGTTGCTGAAAGAAAGAATCGGGTGATTCAAGAGATGGCTAGAGTGCTTCTTCATAGCAAAGATCTAACACAAAGATTTTGGGGTGAAGCTGTTTTTACTGCATGTTACCTAGTCAATCGAGTATATCTAAGACCCAAAACTCTTAATACCCCATATGAACTTTGGTTTGGTAAGAAACCAAATTTGAGTTATCTTCGTGTGTTCGGGAGTCCATGCTACATCCTTAGGGATAGAGAGAATGCTGGAAAATTTGACTCCAAAAGTGATGAAGGAATCTTCATTGGGTATGTTTTGGATAGTCGGGCCTTTCGTGTCTACAATAAAAGGACCGAAACTATCATGGAACCTATTAATGTTGTTATTGATAATTCTAACATCTCTTCATCTTCAGATGCCGCTGAAGTTGATAATCTTGTTGAAGATAAAACAATAAAAACTGAACATAGTTCAATCAATGATGATGAAGCATCTTCTTCACAAGACCCAAAAGTTAAACAAGCTTCTCCACAAACCATGGTCATCAATGATCAAGATGTTCAACCTAGAAGATCATCTCAAGAGCATCCAACCACTTGGGCTCAAAGATTACACAATCCTAATGAAATCATTGGAGGGATTGAAACATGTGTTCAAACGAGGAGACAAATTCAAAATATTGTAAATCATGTATGTTATGTTTCCATGTATGAACCTACTAATGTGGTTGATGCTTTGTAGGATGAAAATTGGATACAAGCAATGCAAGACGAGCGCCAATTCATGAGACAAGAAGTGTGGACTCTTGTACCTCGTCCCAAGGATACCAATGTCATTGGTACTAAATGAATTTTCAAGAACAAATCTGATGAATTTGGTACTGTTGTAAGAAATAAGGCTAGACTTGTAGCACAAGGGTACTCTCAAATTGAAGGTGTAGACTTTGATGAAACTTTCACTCCAGTTGCAAGACTAGAGTCTATAAGGTTACTATTGGCGGTTGCATGCCATCTAAAGTTCAAACTCTTCCAAATGGATGTTAAAACAACTTTTCTAAATGGCATCCTTCAAGAAGAAGTGTTTGTGGAGCAACCAAAAGGATTTGAAGATCCCACTAATCCTAACCATGTCTACCGGTTAAAAAAAAGCCCTTTATGGTTTAAAACAAGATCCAAGAGCATGGTATGATAGATTGACTACCTTTCTTCTTAGAAAAGGATTCTCGAGAGGGGGAGCTGATAAAACCATGTTTATTAAATGGGCTGGAAGTGATGTCCTTGTTGCTCAAATCAATGTAGATGACATAGTATTTGGTTCTACCTCAACCAAACAAATTGAAACTTTCTCAAATCCTATGAGTAAGGAATTTGAAATGAGTATGGTTGGAGAACTAACCTTCTTTCTTAGATTGCAGGTTAAGCAACAAAAAGATAGGATATTTATATCTCAATCAAAATATGCTAAGGATCTTGTAAAGAAGTTTGGCTTGGAATCTACAAAAGAAGCTCGCACACCAATGGGAACCACTACGAAGTTAAGAAAAGACTTAGCTGGACAGGAAGTAGACCAAAAATAATATAGAAGCATGATAGGGAGTCTTCTTTATCTTACAACTAGTCGTCCTGATATTTGTTTTAGTGTGGGTGCTTGTGCTCGCTATCAAGCAAAACCTAAAGAGTCCCACTTAACAGCTGTTAAACGAATCATTCGTTATGTTAAGGGAACTCTTAGATTTGGCTTGTGGTACACTAATGATTTAAATGCTGAAATAGTAGGCTATTCTGATGCAGATTGGGCAGGCAATGTTGATGACAGGAAAAGCACTTCAGGAGGCTGCTACTTTGTTGGACACAACTTAGTAGCATGGCAAAGTAAGAAACAAAATTCTCAATCCTTGTCAACTGCTGAAGCTGAATACATTGCTTCAGGTTCGTGTTGCACTCAATTGCTATGGATGAAACAAATGTTATCCGATTAAGCCATTGAACATGATATTATGACTGTGCTTTTGGATAATACAAGTGACATAGATATTGCTAGAAATCCAGTGCAACACTTTAAGACTAAACACATAGACATAAGATATCACTTCATTCGTGACTTAGTTAAAAGCAAGGTGATTTGTCTTGAGTTTGTTCCTACTGAGAAACAATTGGCTGATTTACTTACTAAACCTCTCGATTCTCTTAGGTTTGAAATCCTTAGACGATCGATTGGTGTGGTTACTGTTAACTTATTGTTTCCAACTCACTCCTTCCCTGCTTCTTATTTTACATATCGTTTTGGGTTGAAGAGAGAGTTTTATTTATTAGTGTGCTTTTTCTGCATTCTAATATCATTGTGTTTTTAAGTGTTCTTCTTGTTGTTATTGGCTATCTTTTATAGAATACTTGAACATATAAAGAGATTTCACAAATCTGAATTGCTTTACTTTATTTTGATATAGCTTGTGAATCTCTTCTCTAAATCCACATACTCTCTTGACTGATCTATAAATCTTGTGCACATAAGAGCCTCTTGAGTAATGTGATTTTATCCTAGTTGAATTATTGGATGGGTTAGAAATAAAGCTAATGATTCATTGATGGACTGAACTAGCTGGTTGGACTATCTCTCACTAGGATATTGAGTTTTGATGAAGTGCTAAAAAAATATTGTTATATCTTATTATGAAACATTACCAAAACAGTAAGCTCTCGTAAAAGATTTTGAGCTTAGTGAAACACCGTGAGTTCTCGTAAATATGGTTGAACTCGGTGTTTTGAACATCAAAAAGAGTGAGATCCCACAAAAAGATTGGGAACTCGATGTTTTTTTCTTCATCTTGGCCTCATAGTGACCCACTTGGTTCCAATACGGGTACTTTCTTGGTTGTGTCTCCTCGGATAAGAGTCGTTGCAAGTTTAAGGAAAATATTGGGAACAAGTTGGTGATCTATGTCTCATGCTCTTGAGTTCCTCAAGATTCTTTCAAACTCAAACATGAAGGTCATTAATAAGTAACAAAGTGAAATGGTTCTTTAATGCTGGGTAAGGTTCAGATTTTAAGAAATTGGTAATATGGATAACCTTATCTTATCTTCCTTTTAGGATGATCTCACATATTGATATTGTTCTCTCATCACACACACACGCATGGATCAAGATTGTGAAAATTATGGTAATACTTCTTTGAGAACTATCAAGTCTATGCTGGAATAAGGTCTAGCAAAATCATATTTGCATAAATCCGTTGTGATTGCGTTATATTGATGATAGCCTTGGTCAACAAATTGATCACTTTAAAGAACACTCAATTGTTTCACTCATAAGAAAGTGTGTTTTTAAATAATTTTCAAAATCTTATTCTTGCCTTGAACTCATTGGTTGTTTATTTGATTAATTCAGAATATGGGTTTAGATCTTAAAATTTTATAATTTCTGGGTTCGGTATCGATACCACCCTTCTGGTATCGATACCGCTTGGGTTCCAGTTGAGTTTTGGTTTCGATACCAACACAGCGGTATCAAAACCATCCTATGGATCCAGGATATATTTTCGGTTTCGATACAGCTCAGACGGTATCGATACCGGTTGGGGAATAATCCAATAGATGAATTTCAGTTTCGATACCGACTTCACGGTATCAATACCGCCGCGGGTTTAGGTGTTTAAAATCTCGATTAGGGCTTTTAATATTTCATTTCTTTCTTCAAGCTTTCGATACCAAAACCCTTTTCCACCCATTTTCGGTTATAACTATCAAAGGAAATCAGTTTTTAGGGCTTTTGATCTCGATTTCTCATTGATTTCTTTATTCTTTTGCTCAATTGTGGGTTGGTTTGACATTCTTGGTTAGTC
The DNA here is from genome assembly GCA_002174775.1 of Macleaya cordata. NCBI lineage: Eukaryota > Viridiplantae > Streptophyta > Magnoliopsida > Ranunculales > Papaveraceae > Macleaya > Macleaya cordata. The sequence continues at coordinate 84,693 of MVGT01004330.1, forward strand.
TCGGTTTAGTGCTCAGATTTGGGGAAGTGATCTTCCTTTCTTCTCGAGGATTTCATTGGAGTAAGTCTTTTTTTCCTCTCTCTTGTTCTTCTTTGATTCTCTTATTTTTTTTCTTACATCACAATGATAAATGGCAAGAGACCTTCAACTGGGAAGACTCCCAAAATCAAGGCTTCCAAGAAAGCAAAACCCTCTTCCTCCCATGTTGTAGATTTAGACACAAGGGAAAAATTCTCCTCTGAGATTTGTCATAGGCTTTACATTGAACACTTCCAATCTCAAAGCCTCGTTGTTGAACGAGAGATTGATTTTGACCCCAGGAATGATGTTCTCTCCTCCTTGGGTAACCTTTTGGAATTTAGGGGTTGGGACAAGTTGTTCCATGTAGAGGGCAAAGCCTACCTTCGCCTTGTCAAGGTGTTTTATTCAACTTTACAGAACATTGACATGAGCATTTCCTCTTTTGAGACCATGGTCAGTGGGAAGGTTTTTTCAGTAACCCCCACTCTCATAGCTTCTCTTCTCAACATTGTAGAAGATGAGAATGCTATCTCTTGGCCTCCCACACCTGAATCGGATGAGGAATACTTTCCCACCTATGAGGAGGTTGCTGTAGAGTTGTGTGGTCATCAGTTTGCTTGGACTAAGAAATTCCCCACCAAGCATTGTCCTCTACGCATTCGTGTGTTATCCAAGATTGCCGCTACGAATCTATTCCCATGTAAAGTGAACACCAGTTTTTACAGTGACCGATTGGCAGAATTTTTGTACCACCTCTGCAAAGGGACGCCAATCCTCATGTCTGAATTCATAGTGCTTCAGATGATTTGGATTCATGAAGAATCTTCTCAGAACCACTCTATTCCCTTTCCGTGTTTGATTTCCCAGATTTTGGATCATGAGAAGATTAAGGTTTCTGCATCTGAGCCTTGTATGGAGCCAATGCGCCCACTAGGAGCTGCTACGGTGAATCGTAGTCACGGCCAACTAAAGGGCAAGGCTCCTGCTGATCCTTATGTTGCTCCTTCTGCTCCACCATCGAGCTCCTCCTCCAGAGCCTCTAGGAGAGAGATCAAGCGTCAAGCACGCCTCGAGCAGGCTAAGGCAGTCAACACCACTCTAGCATACATAAGGGCATTGGCTCCAATTATTAATGCCATTGCCGCCAAGATGGGAATCGAAGGAGCTACGATTCCGGCTGATGAGGAACAGAGTAAGACTAGCCATGATCGCCCCCTTGAACATGAAGATGATGGGGAATCTTCAGAGAGCCCTTCACTCGATGGGGATGATGAGGAGATGCTAGGCATTGCTGCTGGTGGTGATGATGACGTTGTTTAGACATTTCTTTCGATTCGATTTTTTTTTTGGGATTGAACTAGTTTTAACAGTTTCATTAGTTACATTAGATACCTTTATTCTCCTTTAATACTTGAATATTTTTGAATGGATGGATGATATAGGTTCTATGCTACTAGTTTCCTTTCCTCCTCTTTGTGAATGATTAATGTCTCTTGTAGGTTGGGTTTTTCTACCTTTATCTATTTTCTGACAAAAAGGGGGAGAAATGTTTACTATTCTGAATGATGTATGCATGGGATATATGATTATGGGGGAGAAAACTCATGGGTTCTCTCATAAGGGGAGAGAGAGACTGGATTTTTGCAGGGTAGTATTTCTAAGAACCTATTTTTCTACCATGTGCTATATATGAGTTATTTTACAGGAAACACAAAAAAGACAAAACCCCAAGTATCAAGGTGCTGAGATTATGTGGGAGCTTTGTCTGTTATCTTATTACTTGAGTTCATTGTAAGAGAAAGTGTTGATTGTTCAATTTTTTATTTTTTTCTCTTATGTATGGTTTTTGTCACCAAATTGACAAAGGGGGAGATTGAAAGGTCCATGAGGTTTCCTCATAATTTTTGTTTGTCAAATTTCGTGTCAAGAGTTAAACTCAAGAAGGTCAATGTAACGTGAGTTAGAGTTAGCGAGTCTCGGTACGCATCGAAGTGATGGAAAGACTCCAAGATGTTCAACTCACCACTGGAAATCATCTTAGGATGGTAAGTGACTTAGATATCTAAGGACTATAGGTGGTTAGTTTCTCCTTGGCCAAAGAAAAGTTTTTTTTTCAAAGCTCAAAAGGTCTTAAAAGACAATTTTTCTGAAAAATAGCTTAGTGGTATCGAAACCGCCCTGATAGTTTCGATACCAGAATTCACCTATTTGAACAGATGAGTTTGGTATCGATACCAACCCTGCGCTTTCAATACCACTTCAAAAGTGTCGTTAGGACATTTTTGGTTTCGATACCGCTCTATTGGTATCGAAACCAAAACACATCTATTAAACAGATGAGTTTTGGTTTCGAAACCAACATTATGGTATCGATACCAAAACTGGCTTTGCTGACAGACAACTTTTGGTTTCGATACCATACTAGGTGGTATCGATACCAAAACTCTCCTGGACATATGAGTTTTGGTATCGATACCGCCCCTCACGGTATCGAAACCACTTGTTGGCTTTCTTCAACAGATGTTGCATGGTTTCGATACCACCATGACAGTATCGATACCATCGCCCAGATCTGCAAATCTGGGTTGCTATATTGAGCTGGAAAGTACCTTTGTGAGTTGTTTTCTCCAATCATATTTTAGGGAAGAACATGTGTGCGTGGGAAACAACTTTTAGTGGGTGAGGGTGCCATAGAATAGATCAAAGAACATCACTCATTACTAATGGTGTGTTCTAAATCTAGATCTAGAGATGCACTCATCACACTTAGTGCATTTCAGATCTATCGAGTGGTAAATCAGTTTGTAAGTTTTTCATTAACTTTTTCATTAACCGGGGTTTTTCCCAGTTTGGGTTTCCTCGTAAACAAAATCTCTCGTGCATAATTTCTAGTTTATTGCAAGATTGAAATATTCGATTCTTGCTCTTAATTCCGCATATTTAGAATCGAATAAGTCAATACTCTAGTTAGATATTTTTGTCTTATTGTGTATCACCATTTAAAATATTAAATTTGGTGATAGTGTGATCCTTTACCATAGTCACATTGACATACGGTTAATCCAACTAAACCGTAGGGCATTTAGAATTTCAGTTCTAAATTCAAAAGAGAAAAATATAACTCATTAGCCATGGGTTGATGTAATTTTAAAAGAAACATCATCATACATGAGTGTTCTTAATCTGGATCTACACATCACTCAAATGGGGTGATGTAGAAAAGAAACACCACATGGTGTGTTCTAAATATCACTTATGGTGAAAAATAGTTCTTAATCCAAAAGAGAAAAATATTACTCATTAATCATGGGATGATATTATTTTAAATAAAAAAGAAACACCACCATAATGGGTGTTCTTGATCTAGAAACACCACTCACTAAACTTGGTGTATTCTAGATTTAGATCTAGAAAAATATTAGAATATTCATCACATAGGATGTTTTAGATCTAGATCTAAAATCACCATTATAAATAGAGTGAGTTAGAACTATTTTAGTCATCCATTTTTTGGATTAATCAACTCTTAACAAGTTATAGGAGAGCTACATTTATATCCTTAAGTTTCCAACTTGTTACTATAACCTTGGAGGTGCTTTAACTCAAATTATATGAGTTCCAAGTTCTAAAGAGAGAAAGTTCAAAGTCTTCATGATAGAGAACTTGATTCTTTTAAGAGTAAGTTTATTCTAACACTTGTTCATAAATATTATATCGTATGTATTTGGAATGAACTTAGTTATGAGTCGAGGCCAAGATAAATCCTTCCCAACAAAAGCCTTTACACATTATTTAGGTATTCCAATGGAATTCTAGTGACTGAGCTTGAGGTGTCAAGTTCATGGTAATGTGCTCGTAAGATTTGAGCACTTGTTCAAGGTGCGAGACTTGTTGAGTTTAAGTTGGAGACGCATCATTTTGTGGGAGGTATTAGTTCGTGGATTCGAATTGTATGCGTAGCTCATTCACGTTGCCTTGGTGGACTCCAAATTTTATGCGTGAGAGTTGACAATCAACTAAGAGGCAAATTCATGGAGTTCGAATTTGTGGAAGAACTGTACACAACACCTGATCAGAGCATAGAGGGAGTCGTAAATCGTGTCTATCGAGTGGTAAATCGAGTTGTAAGTTTTTAATAACTCTTAGTGGATTTTTGCTGGACTTGGTCCTGGGGTTTTTCCCTGTTTGGGTTTTCCTCGTTAACAAAATCTCTTGTGCATATTTCTATATTTATTTAGAGATTAAAATATTCGATTCTTGTTCTTAATTCCGCATATTAAGAATCGAATAAGTCAATACTCTTGTTTGAGATTTTTGTTCCACTTATAAACACCATTGAAATTTTAATTTGGTGATAGTGTGATCCCTAACCATAGTCACAAAGACATACGATTAAATTCATTAACCGTAAGGCGCATTTAGACTTTCAATTAGTATTAGAGCATGTTCGCTTGTTGGGTTTAACAACCTAAGTGTGATCCTTGTGTATGACTATGGATTTTCAAAAACAATAAAGTGTCACTAGAAAACCTCCACCTCTTTATGGGAAGATTTATCTATTTTCGAAAGTTCGAATGAGAGCTTTCTTTTGTATCACTTGTTGATTCATTGGCCTTCTCACTCCTCCCTTTGTTTTGAATGCATATATTGTTGGGGTAGTTGAGTGAGTGTTTTACTAGTGTGCATTTTAGTTGTTTGTTATGCAATTTAGTGTTTGTAGTATGTACTTGTCGAGAAGTTCTTATTGCATTTGAATATGACATTTTATCTACTAAGTATCATACTTTACAACATGTCAATGTATTGCCAAATTTTTTTTATAACATATGTATATATTTTGTGTGTTTTTAATCTTGTTTTCTTGTCAATATTGAATGAAGTGTATAAAACTTTGTTATTAGATGAGAAACAGGCTATTACCCAAGTGGTGATTGTTGATGGTCAACCACATCGAGCAGAATATTTTTCTGCAGGTTCGTGTTTTTACCTTCACCTATTTTGCATTGCATATCATCTTTGGGTTGAAGAGTGAGTTTTAAAGATTAGTATGCTTTCAAAAATTGCATTCTAATAAAAGTATGTTTCAATTATTCTTCTTGTTGTTATTGGCTATCTCTTATAGAATACTTGAACATATAAGAGATTTCACAAATTTGAATTGCTTTACTTTATTTTGATATAGCTTGTGAATCTCTTCTATAAATCCATATACTCTCTTAACTAATCTATGAATCTTGTGCACATAAGAGTCTTTTGAGTAAATGTGATTTTATCCTAGTTGGATCATTGGATGGGTTAGAAATAAAGCTCATAATACTATGATGGACTGAACTAGCTAGTTGGACTATCTCTCACTAGGATATTGTGTTTTGATGATGTGTTGGAAAAATATTGTTATATCTTGTTATGAAACATCATCAAAACAGTAAGCTCTCCTAAAAGATGTTGAGCTTGGTGAAACACCAAAAGAGTGAGTTCTCGTAAAAAAATGTTGAACTCAGTGTTTGAACATCAAAAAGAGTGAGATCCTACAAAAAGATTGGGAATACTCGATGTTCTATATTCTTCATCTTGACCTCATAGTGATCCATTTTATTCCAATACGGGTACTCTTTTGGTTGTCTCCTCGGATAAGAGTTGCTTGCAAGTTTAAGGAAAATATTGAGAATAAGATGGTGATCTATGTCTCATGCTCTTGAGTTCTTCACGTTTCATTCAAACTCAAAACATGAAGGTCATTAATAGGTAACAAAGTGAGATGGTTCTTTCATGCCGCATAAAGTTCAGATTTGGAGAAATTAGTAATATGGACAACCTTATCTTATTTTCCTTTTAGGATAGTCTCACATAAAGATATTATTTTCTTCAACACACATACAGACACACACACACACACACACACACACACACACACACCATAATCAGGATATTGAGTGTTGTAATTTTCATGATTGAGAACTAGCTTGGCTATATTTAAATAAATTTTTGCAATTACATGATTAAGAAATTTTGATTATGATTGTGTATTATATTATTGATAGCCTTGACAACATGATATGGACACAGTAAAAATTGTCTACTTGCTTATATGGATAGCATAGATTTATTGAATGTTGATGTATGTTGAACCGGATTAAGTTTTTAAATTTAAATCTTTCTCATGATCTGGTTGAGGGGGAGCTTGCATGGTTTGATTAAATGTATATGTTTGTGTATGCATGCTCATTAGTTTCATTAGGATAATATTTGAAAAAATCCAAAATTATGCAATTTCTCCATTGGTTTCCAAAACCAAGATAGTTTCACACACTTTGGTTTTATTTCTTATCATAGCTCTGATACACTTAGTAGCTAGCTTTGATAAATTTTGTGGTGTATGGCATATTTTTACTTGCCTTCCACCCTACATTTTTATTGTCTATATAACTATCTACTTGGTTGAAAGCTAGTTAGATATTTATCATTATGGTTGGTTGACTTGTATTTATGTTTCCATACATTATCTTTCTTAGTTTCTCTTGGTGCTTTTATTATCTTCTATCCTTTTTCTATTTGTGACAAAAAGGGGGAGAATTGTGTGTTCTTGACTTTGCAAGGGGAGTACTATGTAATAGAAAATATATCACATAGGGGGAGAGATTCTTGTAGCACTTATCAAGGGAGAGAGTAACACTACTACAAGATAGGGCTTTGGCGACGGTTGAAAAAAATTTATTTGCAACGGTTGCTTCAAACTCCGTTGCAATAAAACTCTAACTGGTATATTTGCGACGTTGCAAAAAAACACCGTCGCAAAAAATTAAAACAAAAAGGCGATGGTGTAGAACCGTTGTATGTAATGTCGTGTTTGATATTTTGGCAACATTTACTAAGTCAAACGTCGTTTATAAGTGGTTACCAATGGCGACGTGTGTAACCTGTTGCAAATAGTGTGTTTCACGACATTTGTTTGTAACTGTCGCATTATATCCATTTGTGTCAGTTATGTTCACCGTTGCAAAATCCCCTGTCAATGAAGATTAATAAAGTAACCGGTCCGACCCATTATACCCGTCAGTTTTAAGCCAAGTATCTAGAAGTCTAGGACCATAAGAATTGGATCATCCTATTAACTGTGTTTGACAAGCCCATAAGATACTAATTATTCAGAATAGTTAGCTTTTTTAAGAGAAAAATAATTAATTTTTAATAAACAGATCTTAAAGTTTTGAATCTGGACTTCTTGTGCACATAAATGACCCTTTAACCATTTGTCCAACACCATTTATTTGTTTATATTTTGATATTTTCTTATACATCTTTACCTTTTAATTTTAGTGAAGCTTAAATGAAATTATTTTCATACTCTGTCCTTTGCACGGATTTTTCAATTAAATTATTTTCCAACATAATTTTTTTAAAAAACTACAATACTAAAATTAATATAAATAAAATTAAGGATTTTATATGGTACCATAAAACCTATGGATTATTACAATCCTAATAAATATTATTTTTGCAGAACTTCATGATGGAACACATATATTAGAGTCCTCAACTTTCATATTCCTTTTTGAATTATAGATACTGGTTTCCTTCTTAAATAATATAGAATAATAGATTACCATATATTTAAGATTAATCTTTTTGTTATAGAAACATATAATTCTTTGACATATCTATATCGATTATATATATCTATTATCTATTATAAGGGCCCTACAAGCGTGAAACTAAAAAAAATGGTGTCACGCCACACCAAGAGGTTAGGGCCCAGTCTAATTTTTTGTGAGAATGTTTCTTTCACTATATAGACCATCTTTGCAAAAAATCGGCGGATTCTAAAACTTTTAGCTTTATCTAAAGTTGACTCTGATTTTTGACCATTTATTTATTACCGTTATTGAAATAAACTTTTGATAGGGTTAGAAATTTTAGAATCTGTTGATTTTTTATATGGACGGTTTCATTATATGATGAGAAAAATATTCTCACAAAAAATGGACCTTGGAGTGGGCCCTAACCCTTTGGTGTCGAAATCAACACTATTTTTTTGGTGTGACGCTAGCATTCTCGCTATTATAATATGGACCCTACTAGCATGACACTAAAAAAAAAATGGTGTAGATCTCTGCACCAAGGGGCTAGAGCCCATTCCAAGGTCCAATTTTTTGTGAGAATGTTCTCCTCACCATATAAACCATTCATACAAAAAAAATCAACAGATTTTAAAATTTTCAACCCTATCAAAAGTTCATTTCAATTAGCTTCAGGCATTTGGTCAAGGAATTGGTCGGTCCAAAAAATACTACTCATATTATATTCATGTGAGCCCTAAGAGTATAAGTATTTCTGGTCGGGATCATCAATAATTAGAATAAAATCAGCACTACTATTGGGACCGATCCTTACATCTGTCCGGTAGGACAGATTGAAGTGGCATTCATTATCCACCATCATTTGTATATGTGTGGGTTCCACACATTATACACAAAGGACGATGGATGTGAGGTGCCACCTCTATCTGTCTAGCAAGATAAATTATAAGTCTGATTCCAAAAATCATTTTTCGAATAAAATTAGATTAAGGTAGGTAGGTACCTTTTCAATGGTCTACATAACACCCTCGGTAGAGAGCCCAAATATTTGTAACATTTTCAGCTCCCAGACTTGATATTAATTTGATGAAGACATGGGATACTATATAATTTAAAACCATAAAAAATATGTAACTTTCTTATAATACATATATGAAAACAAAATGTTAATCTGATGAAGTTTGAGAATAATTAATTTTTCATTAATATTACTAAAAAGTTAAATATGTTATCTTCGGGTCCAAACTAGGGGTGTCAACGGGTCGGTTCCGGATCGGAACCTCAAGGTTCCAGATCCGGTCCCGTTAATATGAAGCGGTTCCGGATCCTTTCGGTTTCGGTTCTGGAACCTCAATTGGTGGTTCCGGATCCGGTACCGCTAGGATCCGCGGGTACCCGATACCCATTTTAAATTATTATTTTTTTATTTTTTCACACAAAACCTATTTGTATTTTGTATTTTCGTATTCTATTCAATTATAAAATTTATTTTAGGGGTTTTGGAAAAAAAATCCCTCTAAAAAAAGTCATTATGATTTTAGTCCTTGTTTTATAAATTTAGTCCCTACTTTTGGACATAAAAGTCATAAAACTAGGGACTAAATTTATAAAACAAGGACTAAAATCATAATGACTTTTTTTACAGGGACATTTTTTACATTTTCTATTTATTATAAAATTTGTTAAATAATAGTCATTGGTTTCTTTTTTTTTAATTAAAAAAAGTTAAAAAAATTAAAAAATTGTTATATAATAGTAAATTAAACTATAAAATTATAGAATTTATACGGAACCGGGTACCCGCGGGTACCCGTTGGGTGGATCCGAAATAGATCCGAAAAATTTCGGATCCAAAACGGGTAGATCCGAAATAGATCCGAAATTTATTGGATCCACAAAGTGAGGTCCCGGAACCGCAAAAATGGTTCCGGCACCGGTTCGGTTCCGAGTTTTTGGGTACCAATTGACACCCCTACTTCAAACCCATGCAACTTTAATTTGATTTTATTTATATATACTATCATTTATAAAATAAATAAATAAATAAATAAATAATAAACACCAAAAATTAAAGCTAAATACAATTAGCAATATACCCCAAAAATCCCATACTTGTTGAATCGTGTTATTATGGTGGGTATGATATAAAATCCTAATCCTCGCAAAATTTCAGCTCTTAGACCATTACTATATAGCCCCATATGCAAGTGTAAATATATATAAAAATAGTTAATTTTGGTGTTAAGAGACCGTAATTACGTAAGAAATAGGTGGGTGTAAAAAAGGTGGGGTGCAATTAAAATTACCCAAATATCAAAACCTCTCCACTACGTTTCAGTAGTTTGCGCCTAATTAAATTATCTCCCTCACCTCTCTACATTCTAGTTATCTCACGTTCTCCCCTTCACTCTTTTTTTTAATAGGTTTCTCTCACTTGCTCTTTCAACTCCCCGGAGCCCAATAGTGATGTAGATTGGATGAGGACTGACAAAACCCCTCCAGTTCTTCCTCTCTCTCGAACTTTCTTCTTCCCCTCTCATTAAACTTGTTCTTCCTCTTACACAACATAGATGTTGGTTAACTTTGGGGTTTTTATAGGTTTTAGGGCTTTAGTTTTGGGTTTTTTGTTTTATTCTATGGATCTGCGGTCTCACCAAAACAAAAAAGAAAAAGATATTAAGGAAGAAGATAAATGCTTCTTGCAACCCAGAACAAAGCAGATTCGAAACTGAGGGCAATAATTTCGTTTGATTTCTACACTGTTATCTCTGCATTTTTTCGGGTGTTAAACATCCGACACTTTTAACCTCTCCAAATTTTAGTGCTAAAATCTCTTGGGTTTCATTAAACCTCTGCATAGATTAGGAATTTCTCTCTTTGAAATTATTAGGAAATTAATCTACACATATGTTATGTGTTTTTGATGTTTTTAACTTCAAATTTTACTGGATTTTTATAGGAATTGTGTTTCAAAGCCTGAATTTAAGCAAATTACTCTACCCAAGTTTATTTTTCTCCTCCCACTCTCCCTCTCTCTCTAACTATGCACACAAGCAGTACTCTTCATTTACAGGTGGCTCACTCTTCTTTTTATTTTTATCCAACTTAGGTAACTTTCTTTATTCTGCTTCTGCTTCTATTTCTTTGTTTTATCAGGAGGTTATAATTTTCTACCATTTTTTGTTTAATGGATTCATCTTTCCATTTAGTCATTAATTTGTTTAATCTGCCATCGATATCATCTTATCATTCTAGGGCTTCAAAATTTTATTAAGGCTTCTACATTGTTTAATATCTATTATTTAATCTTATCATTTTAGGGTTTAATCTTCAATCTAGGACTTTCTTATTTTCTTCATCATTTTAAATAAAACTCCAGAACAATAAGGGCCCGTTTGGTTTGCGATTAGAAAACATGTTTTCAAAAATTAATTTACACCTAAACTAATATGCATTTTGTACTACATCCAAAACTGTTTTAGGATTTACAATAAAATCATGTATGATTTTACAAAACAAAAAAATGTTGTTTTCTTTGTTTTCAATGAAATCATTTAGGATTTTATAGTAAAGTCAAAAAATAGTTTTAGATGTGATACAAAATGTAGTTAATTTAGGTGTAAATTAGTTTTTGAAAACAAGTTTTTCAATCGCGAAACAAACGGGCCCTAAGGTTTTTAAATCGTTTTAATTTTTTTAATCTGCTATCTCAAGCCTTAATTAGCATCTCCATCTTAGGTTTAAGCTTTTTTTTGGTTGCCGTGAATCAATTTTTTTATGGCTTTGGTCTGCCACCATAATATTTATGTATTTGATTAAGCAAGAATGATAGGTTTTTAGTCATCCCTCTCTTTTTCTGTATATCTGTTTGCAGGTGACACCATCATCTTATTTTTCTGGCTATGTTAACCTCATATTTTGTTTTTCATTTTAGAGTAGATTTTTTTTTGGCAACTTGCCAAATTGGATGGTTGCTATTTCGTTTAGGTGGTCTTATATTTGCCAAAGTTGTTGGATATAAATTTAAAATTTATTTTGTACAAATAGTTGATCAAAACAACATTAGAGTAGTGGTTAAGATTTTGGGTTCCCTCTTTGAGGTCAAGGGTTCAAACCCTCTCCCACCCATTATATATATATATATATATATTTTAATCAAAGATTGGGTCGGGCCTTAGGGCCTCTGATTTGAAACAGATTTTTTATTTAGTTTTTATTATAATTTTTATTTTCGAAAAATAAAATTATAGCTGTTATATGGCCGTTTTATAGCTGTTGTGCTACAGTGTTTATGGCCGTTTTTTTACAGTTGGGTATTGATCTATAAATAGACAACACTTATACTGAAACAAGATAGAAAAAACTTGACAAGTCTTCCTCTCTAATAAAAACTCTAGAATTTCTGAAATTGTTCCCGAGCAAGAATTGAAGTGTATTAGTATTCCGATTTCCCACCGTGCAAGGGAAATTGAGACAGAAGGTTTTCTAGGCTGTTTTATCCTGGGGACGACGTGACTGAGAAACTGCTTGCACATTTGGGCAGAGACGCGAATCATCTTAAAGAGAGCGACCTAGTCCGCGACTCATCCCAGCAAGTTCCTCTTGTTTTCAGTAAAATCTGGTTTTGCGATTACAGGTATTTTACAATTGTATTTCCAACAAAAGCTCTTCGTGTATCTTTGCCAATAGCTTCTTTTATTTGATGTTGTCTTTGGATAATTTACCGCAACTAATTAGCGTGTTTAATTTGAGATTCTCTCCCTTTCAGTCACCAATGGTGTGGTTTTTCTGAAGCTATCAACTTGAAGCCGATAAAGTGAGTGAGAACATCAACGTTGGCATGTCTCCAAGAGGCCCTCTGTTAGGGGCACTCAACTGTTTATTTATGTGGTCTTTTACCTTTCCAAGAGTTGTTACTTTTTTTTCTTCTCTTTTGCCCTGCTTTTGCATTCTTTTCAACTATCATTTGTTTACTTCAATTATGAGCACAGGACTTGAAATTTTGTTGTTGAAGGATAACTTATTATTTGACTAGGTATACCCTGGATAGCTCATTATTTGATATGTTGATGCCGAAGAAAAAACTCTAAAAGTGCAACTTGGACTTATCGAAAAACACCTCAAAGACGTTTCCAATCTCAACATCATGGATCATGATCAATTCCTTTAAAATACAGGTCAATATCAAATCTTCTCAATTTTTAATTTCTCTTTGAAAATAAATTAGGTTTGTTTTTCTTCGTGCGTTTGTAACAAATTAAATTTTTCCTCAATTTTGTGTTAACGAAGAAAAGGATGTCACATTGTTTTTTGAGAGGCGGCCGCAAAGGCTTAACCTCTATGGATTTTGGTACATGATTATAAATGTATTGGTTGTATAAATTTGTGTACGTTGTTCATGTTCTTAAATGGTGAATTAGAAGAAGAAATCTATATGGACCAACCAGAAGGTTTTGTAGTTAATGAACAAGAACATAAAGTTTGTAAGTTGGACAAGTCATTGTATGGTCTCAAACAAGCACCAAAATAGTGGCATGAGAAATTTGATAACTTAGTTATTTCAAATGGTTTTAAAATTAATGAAAGTGATAAATGCATCTACTATAAGTATGAAAATAATATATGCACTATTATTTGTCTGTATGTGGATGATTTATTGATTCTTGGTTCTAACTTATCTGTTGTTGATGATACTAAGAAACTACTTAGTCAGAACTTTGACATGAAAGATTTGGGAGAAGCTAGTGTAATTTTAGGAATTAAAATTACTAGGACAAGAACTGGAATTTCTCTTGATCAATCTCACTATATTGAAAAGATCTTAAAGAAATACAACTACTTTCACTGTAAACCTGTATGCACTCCTTTTGACCCTAGTGTCAAATTATTTAAGAACACTGGTGATAGAATTAGACAAACCGAATATGCTAGTATTATTGGTAGTCTTCGTTATGCTACTGATTATACTAGGTGTGACATTGCTTATGCAGTGGGGGTTTTGTGCAGGTTTACTAGTTGTCCTAGCATAGAGCATTGGTATGCTATAGAGAGAGTGATGCGGTATCTGAAAAGAACCGTAAATCTAGGATTACACTATCAGAAATTTCCCGCTGTCCTTGAAGGATATAGTGACGCCGATTGGAACACCCTTTCGGAAGACTCCAAAGCCACCAGCGGTTATGTCTTTAACATAGCTGGTGGTGCGGTTTCTTGGAAATCCAAGAAACAGACGATTTTAGCTCAATCTACTATGGAGTCAGAGCTAATAGCATTAACAACAGCTAGTGAAGAGGCAGGATGGTTGAGAAACCTAATGTCAGATATTCCTTTATGGGATAGACCGATACCAGCCATTTTAATCCACTGCGATAGTACCGCGGCTATTGCAAGAGTTCAGAACCATTATTACAATGGCAAGAGACGACAAATACGTCGTAAGCACAGCACAGTTAGAGAATTTCTCAAAACTAGTGCTGTTAGAGTGGATTATGTAAGGACTGATGTGAACCTGTCTGATCCTTTGACGAAAGGACTAGCACGGAAAACGGTGTGGAACACCTCGAAGGGGATGAGATTTAGGCCCATTGAGAATTGAGTCATTTGTGATAGATACCCTACCTACAGACTGGAGATCCTAAGAAATAGGTTCAAAGGGAAAAATAAGTCACATAATGATATAGAAAGAATCATGCTAATATAAGATTCCATCCCTTAGCATGACATCCTGAAGTTGGTTAAGGTTGAGTTATTAACTTTTAATGAGGACTATATCTCTTTTTGAGTGGAGTACCTAGCTACATGAGTACTCTTGATAGACTCACCTATATGAATGTGAAAGTGTGACCGCTTCTTATGAGAGCATTTATTATGACCGGGATAGTAGCACATGGCCGTAAAGTGCAGGCTTTAGAACTTTACACTAGTAGAATTGTGTGTGTTTTGACAACTGAAGTATATTTACTCGAATTAGAGTTCAAGACTAATGTCACTCTACATTCTTATATTTTGAGAGCCTCATCACTAAGTAAAGGTTCAAATTTACAAATACCTCTACTTATGCACATGACTTGAAGTTTTGTGGCTGAAGGATAACTTATTATTTGACTAGGTATACCCTGGATAGCTCATTATTTGATATGTTAATGCCGAAGAAAAAACTCTAAAAGTGCAACTTAGACTTATCGAAAAACACCTCAAAGACGTTTCCAATCTCAACATTATGGATCATGATCAATTCCTTTAAAATACAGGTCAACATCAAATGTTCTCAATTTTTAATTTCTCTTTGAAAATAAATTAGGTTTGTTTTTCTTCGTGCATTTGTAACAAATTAAATTTTTCCTCAATTTTGTGTTAACGAAGAAAAGGATGTCACATTGTTTTTTGAGAGGCGGCCTCAAAGGCTTAACCTCATTGGATTTTGGTACATGATTATGAATGTATTGGTTGTATAAATTTGTGTACGTTGTTCATGTTCTATACATAAGTTTTGTTAAATTCAGATTTCAAGTTTTCTATTTGAAAACAATGGAGAAGACAAATTAGCATTCTAAAATGTTGTGCTTGAATGGTTGACGTTTTTTGGTTCAATTTTTGCACCTTCCTTTAGGTAAACAAAAGGTATGGTCGAAAGCAAGTTTTAGGATCGTCTTCACGAAAAGATCCTTTCCAAGCTTTGCTTTTGTTGTATACTACTTTAATGATGTGTTTACTTACAAAGCAAGTTTCAGGGTCACCTCACGGAGTTCTTTGGTTCTAGTTGTTATATGATTTTGTTCTACTTATGTTATATACTTGTCTATCCTTAAGTTTGTAGATGAAAATATTTAGCTCCAAAAAAAGTGCAACAACACCTCATAGCAGTATCAACTCTTATTAATTTTTAGTTTTTTTTTAGAGCACAGATGTGGAGATGGTGGGCTCTTCTTTCTTGCTTAAAGCAACTCTTATGGTCAACCTCCTTTCACATACTACCTATTAGACAAAGAAAACAGTCATATTGAACTGGTTGATTGCAGGTATATATACTTCATATTTGACAAAGTGTAATCCTTTTAGTATAGAGTACTATTAGCCATATAGCTAACATTGCTGACAAGGGCGATATAAAATCAATGAAATTATTCATTAACTTAAAGGAATTGTAGATATTATGTTATCTATTAATTATTTTAGTAGTTTAAGATCTTCTTTCAAGTCTTTTGATTAAAGAATAAGTATAATCAGTCTGACATTGATGAAGTTAGACAAGAGTGGATCAATTACATAAAGTCATACCTTCAATCATGAGCTGGTGAGTTGAATTGTAGATGAGAAGGACTAGTTAATTTAATTTGTTGGGTTTAATTTTATGCTTCATTTGTTAAAATTTTTGTTCTTTGAGTGCAATTATTGATTCCTTAAATGCAGATTTATTAATGAAGTGTGGTGCACCCATCGCTTTAACATTTTTGAAATCTAACAAATGTCTTTTTAAAAATTAGTTTCAGGTTGTAGAGTTCACTACGAATCAAAAAGTGAAGAATACAGATATTAGACAACCAAAATTCTTATTGTGCGTAGCTGTCGTATTTAAAAACTTTGAAGTAAATCATATGCAGTTTGCATTGAAAATAATTAGTTTTTTTTGCATTAGAAAGAAATATTGAACCTTATTGTTTGTTTTTATTTTTGTAGAGAGAAATATTGAACCTTAGTGCATTTCGATTGTTAAAAATGCAGTTATAAAATTAATTCAATTATGTTTTGAAATGTAAGAATAAATGGTTTGCTGGTGCAGAGTGTGCCTATTGAAAATTAGGTAATGTGATGAATTGGCCAGAATTAAACAAATATTAAAGATTGTATGGGCGTTTGGCATTGTACCATTAAATAAATTTTTTTTTTAAAAATAATATAAAAAATTTGCGATGGTTTAAAACCGAAGCCAATATTGATACTTGCGACGATCCATTCACAAATAAGTCGCAAATAACTGTATAATTTGGATATTTGTGACGGTGCGTTCACAAATAAGTCGTAAATAACCATATCAATTTGGATATTTGCGACGGTGTGTTCACAAAGAAGTCGCAAATAACCATATCAATTTGGATATTTGCAATGGTGTATTCACGAATAGGTTGCAAATAACCATATAAATAAGTAGCAAATACTACTGTTGCGATGGGTTTATTTAGGAAGCGTCACAAATAATCACGCTTTGCAATGGAGTTTTTTAAAAAAAGTCGCACATAATTACATTTTTGCAACGGGTGTATCAACATAATGTTACAAATAAGCACGCTTTGCGACAGGGCTTCCCAAAAAAGTCACAAATAATCACATTTTTACGACGGGTGCTTGCAACAAACGTTACAAAAAAGCATATTGGCGACAGTGTAAAAATAAAGCCATCTATAAAGAACGATATTTGCGACGGTTTTTCCCTCATAGGCGACGGATTTTGTTTAGCGTTAGCGTCGATTATGAACCGACGCAGAGTATTTGCGACATCTCAATAGGCGACAGTTGTAGAAATTCAATTAACTGTCGCAATATCCCTTTTGCGACGATTAAAAAACGTCGCTTAATCCCTATTTTGTAGTAGTGTAAGTTTATTCATTATTTATATTCATAACTTCCATGGTACCTTGATATGTCTTGTGGACATATGCAGGAAACAAGTTAAAGGCATCCCATAGAGTTTAATGTCTCTATTTATTTGGGAGAGTTCTGTCTTTTATCTCTCATTGAGTCTTATAAATGGGTTTTGTCACGAAATTGGCAAAGGGGGAGAATATAAGCTCCATAAGTTCCCTTATAGGTTTTGTCAATTTGCGTGTCAAATCGAACTCAATATGGTTAATGAGAGTTAGCAAATTGTCTCTACATTGCTAATCATTGAAGACTTAAAGTGAAGGAGAGAAAACTTGTGCAAAGCTCAACTTACCACTATTGAAAGATATCTTAAGATGGGAGAAGCTTTGACAAAGGGGGAGGGATATTATCTCTACTCTCAGTAATTGCTCTAAATAGTCTTCAAGGTTTGTATTTAATATTTTATGAGATTCCTTGATTTTTTTTGTGAGCATGTGCAGGAAACAGGTTGTTTAAATACAATCCATATTTTAAGTTCTATTGAGTCATGTGTAAGAAAATATGAGTTGTAATGGGGAATGACAATATGAGTTGTAATGGGGAAGGACTTTTTATTATTTTCTTATGTATGGATTTGTCACGAAAAGGATAAAAAGAGAGATTGTTACGTCCATGAGTTCACTCATGTCATATTTGTCGAATTTCGTGTCAAAGGTAAACTCAAGATGGTCAATGTAACTTGAGTTAGAGTTAGTGAGTCGTTATTCGGTTCGTTGTGAAGAAAAGACTCCAAGAAGCTCAAATCACCACTCATCTTAGGAGGGTAAGTGACTTAGAAACTTAATACTATAGGTGGTTAGTTCATATTGAATTATGTGAGAAAGTACGGAATGGTAAAAGATGTCAAAACCCCTTAAAATTAGTGTTTGGTCGAATGCTGTCAGAAAACCACATTTTTAAGGGAAACTGTGATCTTTTGTACTGTGACCAAAAGCTGCTGAAAAATGATTTCAGATGGTTTTTGGTTTCGAAACTAAAGTTACTAAACTGCTATTTTGACTCTAGGTGGGTTTTTGATTTCGAAACCAAGCATGTTGGTTTCGAAACCAAAGTGTATTAAATAGTTTTTACAGCTTTTAAACATCTTTTAAACCTATTTTGAATGATTTTAAAAACCTTCTATAAAAGTTTTAAGTTCACCATATATTATGAACTTTAAACATTAAGATAAGTGATATAGATCTAGATCTACACATATAAAACATCACTCATATAGAGTGATGTAGAAAAAAAACACCACATGGTGTGTTCTAAATTATCACTTATGGTGGAATATAGTTCTAAATTCAAAAAAAAAACATCACTCATTAGCCATGGGTTGAGGTAATTTAAAAAAAAAAACCACCATACATGAGTGTTCGTGATCTAGATCTACACATCACTCACAAGGGCTGATGTAGAAAAGTAACACCGCATAGTGTGTTCTAAATATCACTTATGGTGAAAAATAGTTTTGAATCCAAAAGAGAAAAATATTACTCATTAATCATGGAATGTTGTTTTAAATAAAAAAGAAACACCACCTTATTTGGTGTTCTTGATCTAGAAACACCACTCACTAAACTTGGTGTATGATAGATCTAGTTCTAGAAAAATATTAAAATATTCATCACATGAGATGTTTATATCTAGATCTAAAATCACCATTATAAATATAGTGAGTTAGAACTATTTTCATCATCCATTTTTTAGATCAATCAACTCTTAACAAGTTATAGGAGAGCTACATTTATATCCTTAAGTTTCCAAACTTGTTACTACAACCTTAGAGGTGCTTTAACTCAAATTATATAAGTTCCAAGTTCTAAAGAGAGAAAGTTTGAGTCTTCATGATAGAAAACTTGATTCTTTTGAGAGTAAGTTTATTCTAACACTTGTTCATAAAGATTACATTGTATGTGCTTAGAATGAACTTAGTTAAGAGCTGAGGCCAAGATAAATTCTTCCCAATAAAAGCCTTTACACATTATTTAGGTACTCCGGTGGAATTCCGATGATTGAGCTTGAGGTGTCAAGTTCATGGTAATGTGTCGTAAGATTCGAGTACTTGTTCAAGGTGCGGGACTTGAGGAGTCCAAGTTGGAGACACATCATTTTGTGGAAGGCGTTGGTTTGTGGATTCGAATTGTATGCTCAGCTCATTCACGTTGGCTTGGTGGCCTCCAAGTTGTATGCGTGGAAGAACTATACACCGTAGCTGATCAGAGCGTAGAGGGAGTCGTAAATCGTGTCCATCGAGTGGTAAATTAGGTTGTAAGTTTTCTATAACTGTTAGTGGATTTTTGCTGGATAAGGTCCAGGGGTTTTTCCCAGTTTGGGTTTTCCTCGTTAATAAAATCTCTTGTGCATATTTCTATATTTATTTAGAGATTGAAATATTCGATTCTTGTTCTTAATTCCGCATATTAAGAATCGAATAAGTCAATACTCTTGTTTGAGATTTTTGTTCCACTTATAATCACCATTGAAATTTTAATTTGGTGATAATGTGATCCCTAACTATAGTCACAAAGACATACGGTTAAATTTATTAACTGTAGGGCACATTTAGACTTTCACTAAGTGTTTTGGGTTTTGGAAACTGTTTTAATGGCTAGGATTTAGTAACTTTTAGATAACTTTAATCTCATGGTCTAAGTTCATTCCTTGTTCATCAAGGTTTAGTATTTATCATTATCTAAAAAGAATATGCTAGCAATTATCTTTAAATTTGTAATTATCCACTTTTTAGAAAATTACTAAAATTTAAGTGTTTATCTAAATTAGGAAGTTTAGATTTTTAGGAAACTTAATTCCTTTAAATTAGGTGGCGCACAAGGCAGCCCCTTGTGCCTACATTTTTGTCATGTGGGGCCCACCACTTGGTCACTCCTTATCCAAGTTTACTAATTACACCCAACTACCTCATCTCATTTCATTTCCACTTTCATTTCATTTTTATTTTTCATCTTATTTCTAATTTTTCATTTCTATTTTTTCATTTCATTTCTAATGTACTCTTAATGTTTCAAAATGATCCATCATTTTCATTTCTAAGTTCATCAATCTAGGGTTTAGAGTACCCACTAACATTTCTAGCTCCGAAATATTCATTTCTAGGTTCATTTCATTTCTAGGTGACTTGTGGCATTTCTGTGTTTTAAAAACAACTAGAAATGATTTGTGTTTATGATTTTCTAAGTTATAAGTTGGTTCCTACATTGAATATAGGTCAACATAACCCTAATTTTCATTTCATTTCTCTGGTTTTCCAAACCAAAAGTTCATTTCTAAGGTCTTAGGGTTCATTTCTAAAGGATAACCCTTAATCTCTCTCTCAAAGAGATTTTGAGATTATTTGATTTTGTTTTGAAAGACATTTTGAAAACATTTGAAAATATTGTTTATGCAAAACTCAACTTGCAAATCATTTTGACCTCATTTCTACACTTATATACAGTCCATGTATATAATCTCATGCATTATGGATGTTTTTTGGCAAAAGCTTTTTTTTCCATACTCATAGGTTTCTATCCTTGGGTTTATACCTTTCTATAATGACCAAAGAAGTAATGCCAATGTGACCCGCGAAATAACCTCTAACAATGCCGTTAGAATCTCTGAAAAGACCACCACAATCAGCTGATCCAGGGTTACCAAAAGAGGAGCCATCAGTGTTAATCTTGATCCAGCATCGGAGCGGAGGATTCCAAAAAACTGGAGTTGTTTGGGGAGCTCGAAGATGTCTAACAATACATCAAAAGCTGCGAAGTATTGTTAGATCATCCGCTGATGTTCTAAGAGTAAATGTGATAAGGGGACCGGATTCACATATAAGGCGGTGAATCAGATTAATTGCAGCGCTTATATGCACTTGAAGCTCTTCGTGTCTCACCTTGTTGCGATATAGCCAAATAACCCAAACAATTGAGATACATGCAACTAGCAGTAAGTCTTTACATTGTGGGCCAAGAGAGCTTTGATGAATAGTTTGCAGGATTTGAACCATTGATGTTGGATAAATCTGTAAATGAAAGACAGCTTCCACCCAAGTCCAAAGATTAGTAGCAAATGAGTATTCAAAGAATAGATGAGACATTGTTTCATAATGACTAGGAAGAGCACAAGGAGAACAGTAGGAGACAGTTATTATGCCATGAAGTTTGTCATCTGTAGGGAGACGTTGATGAAATATTCTCCAAGCCACCGCTGAACGACGAGGAAGAATAAACTTACACCATATAGAAGCAATGAGAGGGATCTTCTGCCTGTGCAGACGGATGTGATCATAAGCAACTCGGAATGTAAGATTACAATCCGAAGAGTGAGACCAAACAATTTGGTTAGACGTGCTAGTTCTGGGAATGATTATTTGCTGAATGTGAGCTGCAAGAACAGGGTTGATATCAGTTAAGAAATCAGGAATGCACCATTGACCATTACGAATGAAGTTAGCCACACTGGTTTAAGCCGAGTTCTAATCTCCAGTGAGATGTCGAGGAGATCAGCTATAGTGCTTTGAGAAGAAGGTAGCCAATTTTCGTTCCAGAAATTGATAGATAAACTATTTCTAATGCACCATTTAGTTTGAAGTCTAATGGAATCCCAATTCTTCTTACGCGAAGGCCAAGTAGAAGAGCTTAGATAGTAGTTGATCATCTTGCTACCACAGAAGAAGCGAGCTTTTATGAAAGAAGACCATTCGTCATTAGCTGTAAAGATATTCCAACCTAATGTGAGAGTTGCAGCATCATTGAGATGAAGAAGAGATCTCAGATTTAGACCACCTTCATCCATCAGAAGACACATTTGGTTCCAGCTAACAATAACCTGCTTTTTAGAATCAATATTACCCATCCAGATGAAATTTCTAATCCAGCGATCCATTCTCTGAATAAGAGCACGAGGCCAGCTATAAACCATAAAGCTGTAGAGAACAGTAGAGTGAATAACTGATTTCACCAGTTGAACACGACCTATAATAGACAGCAAGGAACCTTTCCAAGTGTGAAGCTTGCATTTTATTTTATCCATGATGGGTTGAAGATGATTTCTTTTCGGTTTACCTTCCGAAGATAGGCACGCCAAGATATATGAAGGGAGTTGATTTAAGGGGGATTCCCAACCAAGAGGAGAGATGAATACCTCTTTGTCTGATGTGATGACCCACAAAGAGCGAACATTTTTCATGGCTGATTTTTTGACCTGAGTTGGAACCGTATTCGGAGATCAAGCTGACCAAATTTGTTATTTTTCTCTTTACATTCTTACACAAGATTATTACGTATCTGCATAAAAGATGTGAGAAGGAACTATATAACCACGACTAGAGGAGATTGGGGTTAGCTTACCATTGCTTACAAGATCAGAAATACCGCGGCTAAGAATATTTTCTGAAAGGCAAAACAGAATCGGATTAAAGAAACCATTTGCTTTGCCATTTATCACTACAGAGATCTTTGTTGAATGGAGTATTGAAGAGATCTAGTTTACAAATATAGTATTGAAACCAAAACTATCAAGGGCTTTGAGCAAGAAATCCCAATCCAAAGTGTTAAAGGCTTTCAGAATATCAAGCTTGATAGCTATATTACCCCCAAAACTACATTGGTCAAGAAGGTTAATTGCCTCCGATGCTAACCCAATGCAATAAGCGATTTTTCAGCCTTTTAGAAAGGCTCGTTGTTGAGGAGAAATGATCCTTGTAGCAACCACACTAAGATGATCAGCTAGGATCTTACAAATTATTTTGAAATGAAAATTACCAAAAGCAATGGGTCTAAACAACTCCACACTGTTAGCTTCTTTGCACTTCGTAAGAAGGATCAAATGATTTGAGTTCAGGTTCGAAAAAATCCATCTCGATTGAAAGAAACTAAGAACTGAGTTGTAGATGTCATGACTAGCCACATCCCAAAAGGTCTTGAAGAAACAACCTCCAAATCCATCTGGACCAGGAGTAGCGTTAGCGTTCATTAAGAATACAACAGATTTTACCTCCTCCATTGATGGAATATTGGTAAGGGAGGCATTCTCAATATCGGTTACCATTGGAGTAACCAAATGATCTATCAAACCTGAGTCATGACAGTCATTATTCATAGAGTAAAGAGATTAAAAGTAACCTGTGATATGAGAGGATATTTCTGATTTATCCAGGAGAACGTCCTCATCTTTGTGAATCATAGAGATTTTGTGTTTTGATGCATTGATTTTGGCTTGCCTGTGGAAATAGGATGTGTTTCAATTCACTCTAGCTTTATCACGCCAAAATGTTTCACGAGCATCCAAAGCACGAGCCAAAGCGGTTGCCGCAGAAATTTCTGTAACATGAAGCTCGTCAGAGTAACCCTATATTTGAAGACGAGCTTGAATTGAGTCCAAATCAGCAATAACATTCTGAACATTATGATTTACATCTCCAAATACATTCTTGTTCCAAGATTTAAGAGCTAGCTTAAGTTCATGTAGTTTACTGATAACAATCCATATGGGGCAGCAAGCAGTAGGACACTTCATTAACCAGTCTAGGAAGATCTGGATGACCAATCCACATGTTTTGGAAACAAAAACTCGAGGGATAAGATGTTGCACCTCTTTCAGTTGTCCATAGGAGAGGTTGATGATCAGACCCCAATCTTGTTAATGTGCAGCATGAAATTGAGCTCCAAAAACTGAGCCAACTATCATTGCAAATGGACCTGTCAAGCCTCATTTCGGTATGCCTTCGAGCACCTCTACTGTTAGTCCAGGTGGAAAAATTTCCTTTATAGTGTGTTTGGATGTAGAATTCATGTTTCCCTGGGAAACACGAGTCCTTGGAAATATGAATCCCTAGAAACATGAATCCTTTGGTTTGTTTGGCAACCATAAAAGAATCCATGGATTCATGAATCCTTTGGTTTGTTTGGTTGCCATTTAAAATCCAAGGAAAATCTCTATTTTGTTGTTTTAATTTTGTGGGGTGTAATCTACATTGAGTTGGGTGCATACATAGTGAATCCTTAGTTTAGAATTCTAGCAAATTCTAAGGGGGGAGGTGGGACTCCAAAATAGGGATTTGCTGGAAAACATGTTTTCCTAGGAAACAAGTTTCCAGGGATTCTTGGCAGCCAAACGGACCAGAGAAACATGAATCCCTGGTCCCTACTGAATCCCTACTTTGGAATCCCCCATCCAAACAAACCATTAGTATCAATATAGTGCAAATTGCAATCTTCAGACATGGTTAAGAAATCCGTGCAAGATATTCGATTAGGCAGAGGACCACCTCGCTTTTCATCAGCGCCAAGAACTGCATTGAAGTCCCCAATGAAGCTCTAAGGATGATTGAAAGTTTGGCTGAGGGAGTCTCTCCCAAGCCCTCTGCGAGCAGTATAAGTTGTACTGGCATAAACAGCTGTGATTCTAATATTTTCACCATTAAAAACAAAATCAAAAGTGATTTGTTGTGATGTGTTAGAAATAATCTGAGGGAGGATAATAGCAGCATATAAGACCCACAGATTAGGCAATAATTGATCTCTGTGATTCGTGGCAAGAGGGTTCACCGGAAGCCGTCTCCATAGATGAGAAGGAAAAGCATCGATTGAAATCCATGGTTCAGTAAGAATGAGGAAGTCAGGCCTGTGAGAAGAACACATATCAAGTAGAACTTGTTGAGTGTTGGGGTTAGCTACCCCACGAGCATTCCAATAAATTAGTTTCATTGGATTTATGAAGATGGGTTATCAATCCTTCAACAGATTGGATATGGTTCTTCCTGAATGCTTTTTGCCTTTTGTTGCCGAAGCTTCTTGTTTTGGGATTTGGATAGGCGTGATTGCATAGGTGGTTCATTCATCTCATCATCATCAAGTTCAGCCATGTCAGCCCGTCGATTTGAGAGAACACCCAACTCATTGGAAATGTTTAGGTGAGAGTTTTTTTGAGAGTTGGGAACCATCAAGCTAGTTGGAGTAGATTCAGCTAAAATAGGATTTGAATGATTGGAATCCGGTGTTGGAATTTGTGAAGGATCAGCATGCAGAGATGGAAAGATATCTTTTGAAGAATCAGCTGGATCACTATTAATATTTGGAGAGGTTGCTGGATTAGAAAAGATTGCATCGTTGTTTGAAGTTGGATCTGCTTCCTCTGTCATAGTTTTTGTGTTAGTTGTGGCCCACATGACAGGCCCATAAGAGTTTGAAGTTGGGCTTAATTGAGAGAGAACACATTTTGTTATGGCCCATGGTCTCTTTGATGGATAAGAGACAACTGATGTCACTAGGAGAAACATATAAGATGGTTAATAACTCTTGCCCAGATAGTCTTCAACTTTGATCCATTGATTAGTTGTTGGTATGGAAAAGGGTGAAAGAGTTACAGCTGATTTCTCCTTCCAAAAGTCAGGTCAATACAAAGCAACAAAGATCACCATCAACATGTCACAAGGTGAGTAGTATAATTTTTTCTTCTAAATTCATTGTGATATACGTGTGAATCATGAATCCTTGATGTTGATTTATTCCCTAAGATTAAGTGATGAGAATTGTACTTAATGGAATAAATCCAAAAATCTTAGATCGTGTTATCAGAGCTGTCCAGGTTGTAAGATTTAACGTTTGTTCAATGATTTAGAGAAACTCAATACTGTTGATGGTTTGCCGGATTTAATGGTTTTTTCGGCGACAAAAGGTTAACTGGATTTGATGGTGTTTTCCGATGACGATTTAATCGTGACTTTTTGTGACAACCTTTTCCGGTGATTGTTTGTCACAAGTTATAAGTTTTGATTTGATTACATGATTTGATTATATGAGCTGCTAAACATCATATTATTCACAAGATTTTGACGGAAAATTATTGCCGTCCGATCGTCGTTTGTGCCGTCGTAAGTAGAAGACGGTGGAATGTGAGTTTGTTTTATGGACAGAATTTTATTCTCTTTTAACTGACAAGATAAGAGATAAGAGATGGAATCTATTAATAATATATTACACCACTTTATGGACATACCTTTTGACTACTTTATGGGGTGCCTTTTGAGAAATTTATTCTCTTTTAACTAATGAAATTGGAGATAGTATACGAATATTAAATGTAATGTCTTAAAAATGGTGTAATATTATATATTTAATGGGAATCAGAATGTGTTAGTACGGTTAAGGCTTGGATGGATTTCAATTAATATATTGAGAAATGCTGATTACTTAAGCTTTAAATATTATTTTTGATTCCATCTATAATTTGTCCTCTTAAATTATGTCTATCTTACTGGACTATAACCAATATAAGTTTCACCAGTATGATGGTTACCAAAGTGACCTATGGAGAAGATAAACTTATATGTTATTAGTTCATATTATTGTAACTCAGTATTTATGGTTGTATATATTGGGTTGGTGACATTACCAATTATTTTATTTTTTCTCAATTACGAACTTGATAATTGGTCCAAAGACCTATTGTCAGTTGACGTAATTGTGAAAAGATTGTTGTACCTCACAAGTACATTCTTATGAAATTTTATTTTGACTACTCTATGGTAGCAAATCTTTAAGTTGAAAGATATGAAATAATTGGGCTCATCCGGCCACTTATTAGTTGAACGCTATGTAAATCATAATTCTATCCCAAAGGAAGAATTTTGATGTTACAATTAGTTCATTATTGTAAAGCATATATTGTTAATCCTGTCTTATGGGCTGCAAGTGTATTTATATTTTCATATCTTTATGTGCTTTGATCCTTGCAGTTTCTGTACCTGTTTCTCTTCATTCACATGCTGCATCTGTTCCGACCCTTAATGGCTCAAACTTTACGGAGTGGAGCGAAAATATTAGGTTCACCTTAGGTGTACTTGATTTAGATCGCTCCCTTTTGTCTGTAAAACCTGCTGCTCTTACCGCTTCTAGCAGTACAGATGAAAAACATGCGTTTGATGCCTGGGAAAAGTTGAACAGATTGAGCCTTATGTTTATGCGAATGACTATTGCGAGTAACATAAAGACATCTCTACCTCATATTGACACTGCTAATGAATTTATGATAGCAGTTGAGGAGAGATTTCGTGCCGCTGATAAGTCTCTAGCGGGCACATTAATGGCTCAACTCACCACCATGAAATATGATGGTGTGAAAGGAATGCAGGAGCATATCCTAGAAATGACAAACATTGCTGCTAAGTTGAGAGGATTGGGGATGAATGTAGAAGAGCCTTTCCTTGTTCAGTTTATTCTGAATTCCTTGCCCCCTCAGTATGGTCCATTCTAAATAAATTATAATTCACTTAAGGAACGTTGGAATGTAAATGAACTTGCAAGTATGACAGTTCAAGAGGAAGCAAGGCTTAAACAACAAGGAGAATTCTCTGCTCATCTTCTAACTCAAGGAGCCAGTAAGAAAAGATGGAAGCCCAGAAAAGGTAAGAAATCTGAACCACCAAAGGATAATGGACCTGCTCACGCACCACAGGGCCCGAAGGAAGATAAAAGAAAATGCCATTTCTATAGAAAAGTTGGGCATTTGCAGGCTGATTGCCCAAAACGAAAGGCATGGTTCGAAAAGAAAGGTGAGCTTCTAGCACTTGTAAGTTTCGAATCAAATCTTGTTGAAGTTCCTTCAAATACTTGGTGGATTGATTCGGGGGCTAATATTCATATTTCCAATACGATGCAGGGATTCCTTTCAAGCAAAACCCCAAACCCAACTGAACGTTTTATCTTCATGGGAAATCAGAGTCAAGCTGAAGTTGTTGCTATAGGAACTTATCGTTTGGTTTTGGATACTGGACACTGTTTGGACTTGTTTAATACTCTTTTTGTACCCTCTGTAACATGTAACTTAATTTCATTATCTAAGTTAGATGTTTGTTGATACTCTTTGAGTTTTTGTAACCAATGTTTCAGCCTTTTCAGTAATTCTCATCATGTTGGTTCTGGCATTTTATGTAATGGCTTATATAAAATCAACCTTGATAGTCATTACGCTGAAACCCTTTTAACCCAGCATCATCATGTTTGTATTGGACTTAAACGGAATATGATTAATGATAAATCTGCAGACTTGTGGCATAAAAGATTAGGGCACATTTCTAAAGAAATGTTGGATAGATTAGTGAATGATGGAATTCTTCCATGTCTGGACTTCACTGATTTTGGAATGTGTGTTGATTGTATTAAAGGAAAAACAACAATACACACCAAGAAAGGAGCCACAAGGAGCAGAGAGCTTCTTGAGATCATACATACTGATATTTGTGGACCTTTCTCCACCCTTTTTCACGGTGGAGAGAAATATTTCATCACTTTTATTGATGACTTTTCACGTTATGGTTATATCTATTTGTTGCATGATAAATCGCAAGCAGTGAATGTTGTTGAGGTGTTCATTAATGAAGTTGAAAGGAAATTAGATAAAAAGGTGAAAGTCATCAGATCTAATCGAGGTGGTGAATATTATGGCCAGTATGATAAATTGGGACAACATCCTAGTCCATTTGCCAAACTTCTAGAAAGGCTTGGTATTTGTGCACAATACACAATGCCTGGAACGCTGCAGTAGAATGGTGTTGCTGAAAGGCGAAATCGTACTTTAATGGATATGGTTAGGAGTATGTTAAGCAGTTCTACCTTACCCATAACATTGTAGGGTGAAGCTTTTAAGACCACTGTATACATCTTAAACCGAGTTCCTAGTAAGTCAGTTCCAAAAACTCCTTTTGAGTTATGGACTGGTAGGAAACCCAGTTTAAGACACCTACATGTTTGGGGTTGTCCAGCGGAAGCTAGAATTTATAACCTACAACAAAAGAAATTGGATTCCAGAACAGTCACTGGTTTCTTTATTGGATATCCTGAGAAATCCAAAGGGTATAGGTTTTACTGTCCTAACCATAGTACACGAATAGTTGAAACCGGTAATGCAAAATTCCTTGAGAATGGTGAATCTAATGAGAGTGGTGAACCACGAAACGTGGTAATTGAAGAAGTGCGGGTAATAGTTCCTGTACCTGTGACTTCAGCAAAGATTGTTGTTCCTTTAATTGATCATCCTAATGATAACTTGGAACAACAAGTTAATGATCCACTACCTCATGTAGATGATGAACCAATAATTGAAGAACCACACCCAGTAGAATTGCGCAGATCTCAGAGAGTAAAGAGACCT
>MVGT01000762.1:4091-27460 GCA_002174775.1 Macleaya cordata
ATACTTGTTGTGAGATTGAAATATTCGATTCTTGTTCTTAATTCCGCATATTAAGAATCGAATAAGTCAATACTCTTGTTAGAGATTTTTGTTGTACTCTTATCACCTCAGTAATTTTTTAATTAGGTGATAGTGTGATCCTTAACCATAGTCACATTGACGTACGGTTAAATTCATTAACCGTAGGGAGAATTTAGACTTTCAGGTCTATATGGAACCTGGTTAGAGTTCCTTTACTTATAAAATAGTAACATAAAATCTAATATTTATATGAGAGCAATGAAATGATGGAACATTTGAATGTTATGATTTCTTTTTCTATATCTCATGGTTTGAAAACATTTTTTACTTCTCAATCTACGAAGGTATATAAGCAACAACTCTACAAAGGAATCTAAATCCTAAAATGTCATAATCAGTACAGCCTAGACTAAGCATTCAGAAATCAGAATCCATAAACCATAACCCCAACATTTTTTTGTTCGATCACCCTAACGTAGACCCAAAATTCGAACTGTGATTCTGGGAAATTCTGGGGTTTAAGCTTCATGGTATTGGTTCCTATCATCATTTTGAAAGACATCCAAAGCGTGTGCAAAATTTGGTGCTACTCCGAATAGTTTAAATTTTTGCCCAGAAATAGCCAAAAACCATCCACAGTGCATGTGTTATATACATAGACTGTATATAAGAAGAAGAATGAGTCTAGAAATGTTTTGTGAAATGAGTTCTGCATAGAGTCTTGCATAAAAGTTTTTCAAAGAGTTTTCAAAATGTTTTTCAAAATAAAACTAAATATTTTCAAAATCTCTTTGTGAGAGAGATTAGGGGTTATCTTGTAGAAATGAGCTATAAAACCTTAGAAATGAACCTTCGGTTTGAAAAACCAGAGAAATGAAATGAAAACTAGGGTTACTGTTAAGAACCCTAAGGTCCTTACCCACGGCCAGCACGAACGGTTCTTAAACACAAGAAAAAAAAAATACCAAACAAAACAATAAAATCTTTTTCACCCCTTTCATTACGCCCAAAACTGGGTATTTAAAGAGTTTCTACAATAAAACTTGCTTGAAAGGTGAATCCTAAGCATTCAAGAATTTGGAAACAACTTAATTAAAGGAAACTTAAAACTAAGAAGAAACTTAAAGAAAGAAACTCTTATACTTGAAACAGAACCTCAAAAAGGAAACTAATGCAAACTTGGTACTACCAATTTTGTCAACATAAAACTCTCCCATACATGACAACATCCACATCAGCAGTGTTGCGCTTCCCATCAGCAACCACGTTGGAGCTTTGCATGTCCTTGTAGCACTCTATAAGGACCATAAAATCGTTGGGCTAACTTCTGATTTGAACGTAACACAGTTGAAGTTTGCCGATAAGGTTGCAACTTTAAATATACCCATTCACCTTCTAAAAATTCTTTCTCAGTACGCTTACGATCAGCATGTTGTTTCATCCTATTTTGAGCAACATTAAGATTTTCTTTGAGTGAAGAGAGTACCTGATTCCTTACCAATAATGCCTCATCAAGAGATGTAACATGAGCTTCTCCTTGGGTATAAACATGTAATGCTGGTGGTGGTATTCCATAAAGAGCTTCGAATGGGGTCATCTTAGCTGAAGTATGGTATGTAGTATTATACCAATATTCTGCCCAATGCAACCAGTTCATCCATCCTTTTGGTTTTTGACTAGTAAAACAACACAAGTAAGTCTTTAAACATCGATTCACCACTTCAGTTTGTCCATCATTTTGCGGGTGGTAGGATGAACTCATTTTAAGTTGTGTTCCTTGGAGTCGAAATAACTCTTGCCAAAACTTGCTAGTAAACACAACATCCCTATCAGACACAATGGATGATGGAAATCCATGTAATTTCACCACATTCACAAGAAAATGTTGCGCTACAGTTGTCGCAGTGTAAGGATGTTTAAGTGCAATAAAGTGAGCATATTTTGTCAACCGATCCACTACTACGAAAATCACTGTCTTACCATGTGATGAAGGCAGGCCCTCAATGAAGTCCATAGAGATATCAGACCAAACGGTAGTGGGGATGGGCAATGGTTGAAGCAATCCAGCTGGAGAAAGAGTATCATACTTGTTCTTTTGACAAACTTCACACTTAGCAATGTATTCTTTAATATCCTGACGCATGCCGGTCCAATAAAATAATTTGGACAACCTCTTGCTTGTTTTGAGATACCCGGAATGTCCTGTTGCTGGAGATGAATGAAATTCTTGAAGTAAAATTCCCTTCCATGTAGAGTTTGGATTGATAACTAACTGGCGATGATACTTAAGCAACCCTTCCTCAACATGAAAATTCTTGGAGCCAAAAGCTGAATGTTTGATCTTTTGTTTTTGTTCAAATAACCATGGATCAGACCTTAGGTCTGTCTTAAGATCCTCAAACCATTGACAACTTGCGTAAGATATTGCATGCACTACGACCTCACTTTGCTTTCTTGATAAGGCGTCAGCTACCTTGTTGGCTGCCCCTTGTTTGTATACGATTTCATAATCGTATCCCAACAATTTAGTGAGCCATTTTTGCTGTGAAGGTGTGCTTACTCTTGCTTCAAGGTAATGTTTTAG
Source organism: Macleaya cordata (assembly GCA_002174775.1). Classification (NCBI taxonomy): domain Eukaryota; kingdom Viridiplantae; phylum Streptophyta; class Magnoliopsida; order Ranunculales; family Papaveraceae; genus Macleaya; species Macleaya cordata. The sequence goes on from MVGT01000762.1 coordinate 6,697, forward strand.
GCTTTGTTGATCCGTATATATAATGAAGTGTTGACCCAAATGATAGGGACGCCACTTAGTCACTGCATGGATTATAGCTAACATCTCCTTTTCATAAGTCGATAATCCGAGATGTCGAGGAGCCAAAACCTTACTTGTATAAGCTATGGGACCTCCTTCTTGCATCAGTACTACTCCAATTCCCACCCCACTTGCATCACTTTCAATAACAAACTGTTTTGAAAAATCAGGTAACGCAAGCACTGGTGTGGAGGACATAGCTTTTTTTAATTCTTCAAAGGCAATCTCAGCTTCAGAATTCCAATTAAATCCTTCCTTTTTAGTAGCTGGGTTAAGGGTTGTGAAATTTTACCGTAATTTTGTACAAACTTCCGGTAATAACCTATCAACCCAAGAAATCCACGTAATGAACGTACTGATCTGGGAATGGGCCAATCTAACATATTTTGAACCTTTGTAGGATCAGCTGCCACACCCTTGGATGAGATGATATGACCTAAATATTCAGTTTCAGCTCTCATAAAAGAACACTTGCTGACTTTAACTTTTAGTTGATGATCAGACAATAGTTGAAATGTCAACCGTAGATGATGTAAATGATCTGTCCATTGGGCGCCTAACACCATATCACATCCCCCAAGAGGTAAAACGTGAAAATCGCTCTGAAACAAATAAGTTTGAAGTCTGAATTCCAAATTTGGACATCGACCTTTACAAGATATCCGACTGCCATTGGCCACCATTACCTCAAATCGGTCATCAACGAGCACTTCAACTCCCAAACGTTTAGGAATCATCACATCTATAAAGTTGTGAGTACTACCCGAATCTATCAATATATTTACCTTAGAGTTCTTCACCATGCCTTGTACTCTCATAGTTTGAGGAGTGCTAGAACCATCCAATGCGTGTAAAGAAATCTCTGCTGCTTCTTCCTCGTCAACATAATTATTCTCAAAATTATCTTCGTCATCCTCTTCTCCTTCAATCAAAAATAGTTTTAGTTTTACACCTATGCCCACGAAACCACTTTTCATCACAATTATAACATAATTGTTTCTTGCGGCGTTCCTCGGCTTCATCCGGTGTAAGTCGACGAATTGGAAGAGTATTAGTTGGCTGTCTAGTTACGGACGTAGTCGCCATAGGTCGTTGGACTGCTCTCATTGTTTGTCGTCTCAAATTAATCTTCTCATCTTGAAGACGGGCGGTAGAGATGGCTTCCATAAGAGATCCTGGACGAAAGGATTAAGTTTCTAACTGTAACTCATCCTTTAAACCTCCAATAAAACAACTCATCAAAAAGTCATCCGAGAGCCCGAGTACTAAGTTTGACAATCTCTCGAATTCCTCTTGATATTCGGAAAGTAATCCAGTTTGGCGTAGTTTGGCTAGCCGGGCAGCAGAATCATTGTAACGTGTTTTGCCAAATCGATCCAATATGGATGTTGCAAAGTTCTCCCAAGTTGAGTTTGGTTGCATTGACCGAAACCAACGAAACCACTGGAGAGCTTTGCCATCTAGATGAAACCCAGCCAGTTTCACCTTTTGATCTTGGGGCGTTTCATAAAACTCAAAGTAGACGTCGACTTGGTATAACCATCCCTCGGCGTCGTCTCCATCAAATCGTGGAAAAAATAATTTTCCCATCCCATCGCCATGATTATGATTATGATTTGGTGTAGGCCTTCTAAATCCAGTATTAACGGACTGTGGAGAAGAAATTTCTTCAGCACGATCTATCCTCTCCATAAATTGGCGACTAAATTCGGCAATAGCATTCACACTCGTGGTGAGTTCCTTCAACTGTTGCTCTATCAATACTCGTCTATGTTTTCGAGTCAAGACCATAAAAAGATCAAAACCGCTCTGATACCAATGTTAAGAACCCTAAGGTCCTTACCCACGGCCAGCACGAACGGTTCTTAAACACAAGAAAAAAAAATACCAAGCAAAACAATAAAATCTTTCCCCCTTTCTCATTACGCCCAAAACTGGGTATTTAAAGAGTTTCTACAATAAAACTTGCTTGAAAGGTGAATCCTAAGCATTCAAGAATTTGGAAACATCTTAATTAAAGGAAACTTAAAACTAAGAAGAAACTTAAAGAAAGAAACTCCTATACTTGAAACAGAACCTCAAAAAGGAAACTAATGCAAACTTGGTACTACCAATTTTGTCAACATAAAACTCTCCCATACGTGACAACATCCACATCAGCAGTGTTGCGCTTCCCATCAGCAACCACGTTGGAGCTTTGCATGTCCTCGTCACATCCACTAGTGGGGCCCACCTCGCTAAAATGCTCACAGTTATCATTTTCAACCTTCTCTGCTAACCCATCAATTTTGGATCTTATCAGTTACATTGACTTATATTCAATTTAGGAACCAACTTAGAACAACCATAAACAATAATCATTTCTAGTAGGTTTAAAACATAGAAATGTCATAAGTCACCTAGAAATGAAATGAACCTAGAAATGAACATTTTAGAGCTAAAAATGTTAGTGGATACTCTAAACCTTAGAATGAAAACTTAGAAATGAAAAATAATGGAATAAATAAACAGTAGGGTTTCATTAGAAATGAAATAAAAATTAGAAATGAAATGAGAAATGAAAAATAAAAATAAAAATAAAAATAACAGGAAAGTAGAAATAAAATGAGAAGTGGTGCTTGGGTGTAATTAGTAAAGTTAAGAAAAGGGGTGACAAAGTGGTGGGACCCACTTGGCAAAAACGTGGGCACAAGGGGCTGCCTTGTGCGCCACCTAATCTAGAGGAATTAAGTTTCCGAAAAATCTAAACTTCCTAATTTAGATAAATACCTAAATTTTAGTAATTTTCTTAAAAATGTATAATTACTAATTTAAAGATAATTGCTAGCATATTTAGATAATAATAAATACTAAACCTTGAGGAATAAGGAATAAATATAAGCCATTAGATTAAACTTATCTAAAAGTTACTAAATCCTAGCCATTGAAATAGTTTTCAAAATTCAAAACACTTAAGTTTCCTTAATAATTTAAAAGTGGTAGTATTTAATGTGAACCATTGGATGGTTTAAGATTTAATCTTAGCCATCTAAAATAAATAAGACTTTAATATTATTACTAGTTTAAAAATTTAAAAGAGTTTAAGATAAATAAAAAGAGATTGAGATAGACTTGGTTTCGGATAGAGATAGGGTTAGAGTTAGGATAGGTTTAGAATTAGTGTAAGGAGGTGGAGGGGGCTGGCCAAACCCTATAAATAGGGGGCCTGGTCGTGCTCCCCTCTCCACACAAAAACCTTTAACTAGAACAAAAAAAACAAGAAGAAAAAACCCCTAGCCCCTAGCCCTAGCCGATTTCTCTCTCTCTCTCTCTCTCTCAATCTTTTCTCATCTTCTTCAAACCCAAGTTTGAAGAAGAATTAAACCCTACAAGTTTTTGACGAAATCTTGGAGTTTCTTAGAGTCAAGGAAGGAAGATCGAGTCAAAGCCTCGTGGAATTAAGTGAAAAAGGTAGGGAGAACCACCATCCTTAAAACTTGTTTTTCAAAATCCTCCGTTTTCTCGATTAGTTTAGTTGCATGTTTTCAAACTTGTTTTTATAAAAATATATGTTTTTTTCAAAAGGTTTTTCTGCATAAAAAGCATTGGTTTTGGGTTGTGTAAACTTGAGTGAAAAGGTCTAAAAACTATTACAAGTTAAAGTGGTAAGATGTGAGGTTTTTAAAAGATACACCCTAGGTTGTGAGGTTAGTTGCCTTAGTAACCATTATTAGGATACCCATGATGCTATCAAAATAACTTCCAAGTAAGGTGTGAGTTATGTTCTATAAGTGAGGTATAAGATGTGCTCTATAGAGAGGTTAAATGTGCACTTCATAAGAGAGGCTGACACAATGTTATTGCATAAAATGTAATTTCGTCAGTTATGATTTGTGATTGTGGTATTGTGAAAGTGATGTGTTGTTTGGCCCAAGAAGCACTACTTTGAAAGTCATTCTCAATAAGAGAGAAGTTTATATCCAGATCCGTCTAGAGAAATGACAGTGGTTGGTTTCCAGAACAACCCTGACAAAGGAAGTGGAACATTAAATAATAATAATAATGTGAGAATGAGTGACTAGAGTAAGCATAGAATAATGCATTACATTAGACAAGTATTCATATATATATATATATAGTTGTTGATTTTCAAAACATAAACCTGTTTTCGATGGATGACACTAAATCCTTTTCAAAAGTATTTTCAAAAGTGTATTTGAGAGTTCAAACTTAGATGGTAGATAAGTTTTGAAAAAATAAGAGTGAATTTGAGAGGTTTCCAAAGATAGTTTTAAAGAGGCATTGTTGGATGAGTTTTTGTGGCAAAAAGGGCTTGTAGATTTTTCGAAAAAGGTATCAAGTCATCAACAAATGTTTTAGTTATACCTACTGAGCTTTGCTCACCCTACGTTTCCCCCCCCCCTTACAGGATCAGGAAGAAGAACACAGAGTTTTAGTAGAGAACTTGAAAAGAAAGCAAAGAACTAGAAGTACGTACTACTCTGAAAACCGAGACAGATGAAGATGATAGTTTCTAGATCACTGGGAACATATGGGACTTTGATTTGTTTGCTTTGGTTATTTTGATTTGATTTGATGATTAGTTAGTTTGGTTTGAATATATATAATGATGAATACTTGAGACATGATTGGTTTTGAATAAAGATAGATAGCATGATAGTTTGGTTTAAATTGATATGCATGAATGTTTTAATTTTTCTTTGATGATGCATATATTAAATTATTGTCTTGTTTTCAGTAAAATTATTCATTAGACTCTGAAGTTGAACCTTAGAAAATTCCATCACATTCTCATCTTAGAAAGATGACTTTTAGTCTACCTTAAGTTGGACCATGGTTGCTTGAAAATCCAGATTTTTTACAATAGTTTGAGTTGAACACAATTTCTGTATAAAACTGTAGAGAACTAGATTAGGGTAAAAACATAAGGGTTTTAGATCTATTTGTCTAATTTTCACATAACATGACCCCATAGAAATCCGAAATTTGGTTAGGAAGAAAATGGTTGAACTTCACCACTGATGCAATAACTTTAACAGCAACTATTTCGATTAGTCTAGACCTTAACCTGCTATTTGAAGACCCTAAGTAATTAAACTCAATTAGGGTGATTAGTAGTGACTAAATTCAGAGAATTAGAGGTTTTTCATAGCCTGGGTTGTGGATTCGACTCGATAAGTGGGTCGAACCATTGGGAGTCCAGGGTCGGGGTGTGACAACCAGCAACCAGGCACCACTGAGGGTGAGATGGGATCATAAACCCCATCACTAGCTCTAAGGAAAAATCACAAAACCCAACAAGGGGACTACTGTTTAAGGCACCTGGACCCTCTTCCAACTCGCCAAACTCCACCGACCAGACTCGGCGCCAGAGAACCCAAGGAACATAAGTAAACAAGGACAACTTCGCAAAAAAGGAGTCTATCATCTCTCACAACAGAAAAGAGAGAAAAAAGGGATTGCATAGGGAGCTCTCCATACCTACGCACCCTATTTACTGAGCCTAAGGGACGGTTCTGGAGTAATTAAGTGTGTCAAACTCAGACAACATGCCCGTCAAATCCGGTGAACTCAAACGACATCACAGAGAATCAAAACGCAAGATATCAAAAAGATAACTGCATTAAAACAGGGTTTAATTACAAAAAGGGACCCACATGTCCAGTCAACATAAGAACAACAAAAACTGAGAAAATATAACCCAAGACTTTTGACTTCCATACAAGTCAGACACCAAAACCAAGAGGCTAATCATCCAAAGCCTCAGCAAACATACTCAATCTTTGGAAACTCTCAAAAGCTGCCCTGGCCTACTCACCCCTCTCAAAGGTGGCTTGCTCCACAGGAAGGAGATTGTTGGTCTCAAATAACTCCCTCTAATAGCCAATGCCCTTACTTAGAGACCTGCTAATTCCACCTCAAGGGCTACTCTACGATCACGCTGCAGAAACAAAAGGCTTCACCCCAAGTTATCTTGCAACAACTTCACGTTGCAACCTCCCAATTCCACATCAGCAATACGGCTCTCCCACTTCTGTAGCAGCCTCTCACTCAGGTCACTACGGAGGGTGGTGCTCATCACCGTCATAACCTTCAACAACTTCACAACAAGAGCGGCCAACACTGACATCGAATTCTTGAAGATAGCACGGGTGGCTAAGTAGCCGCTCTTAAACCAGATCTTCCGATAAATCTCCTGATACTCGGCCAACACCGAAAACTGCCCTACCCAAGGAATGGAAGCCAAATTAGAAATGCCAACAGAAGAGACGCTCTCAGGCGCGTTAAACACTTCTCCTAGATTACTCCCCACTCCCTGAACTCCAGACGTCGAACCTATTTCTGATACCATCTCTATAGGGGGAAAAGAACCAGTGGGCCTCTCAGCAGGTGTTGTCCCTTCCAGGCCTGGAGGGACTGCAGAGTTGGTGACCTCAACCACTTTATTGGATGACAAAATTCTAACATCTGCTCCAACAACAGCAAGATTCTCGGGGACTGAGTTATCTCTCTCAACATCAGTATCCTCGTGGACCGAGATACCTCCCTCAGCTGCAACGTCCGCAGGGACTGGAACACCTACCTTTGAAACACCATCACCAACATCAGCAACGGAGGATAGACTAGCAGAATCGAGGACTAATGCCACTCTAGCTATGGGCTCCTCGACAACAGTCACGTCAAGAGAAACTACCACTTGGACTATGGCACCATCAAGCTCTTCAAGACGCGCTGCCCGTACCAAACTCTCTCTGATCTTTGCAGTCTCCTCCACAACCTGCTCAACTTCATCGTCCACAATAACCACAGTTGATAAAGACTCAACCCCCGCTTCAACCTAAGCCACCTCTAGCTGAATTAAAGGCCCTTTCTCTTTCTTGAGAACCAAAAGAAGAACATCCTCTACCTCGGCCTCATCAGTTGGTGCTTCATCATCATCGTCCAGGATAACTCTCCTGAAGATGTGATGATGGGATTCACTCCCTTGCTCTCAGAAAAGTCCTCTTCCAGAAAAGGACCCTTAACCATTTCTGAAGTAGGAGTTTGAGAAGACCACAAATGCTTGCTGTTCGCCAAAGGAGCCTGAAAAGATAAATGCAAGTAAATCAAAAGGCCAATGACATAGTGCAGAAGAATCACAAACAAAAGAAGCAAGACTCACCACGGAGCGCGAATGCTAGGCACTAGAATTCGCCGTTCCTGAGGCAAGAGCCACAGCCTTCTGCTTCGAACCACTAGAGGCGGCCTTCTTCCCAGAACACGTCCCCATCTCGACAGGCACAAGCTCCTCTTAAAGAATAAGCTTTAGGCGTTTGTATGCGCCTGTATCCACATACTTCGCAGCATGTCCCACGGGCTGACGCAGAAAAGTGCCTATCAGCTGCAGTTGTGTCTATGACAACAACGAGGCCTCAGGAGAAGAGTAAGTAAGTCAGCCAGCTGAAGGGAAAAAGATCTCAAAAGTGGGCTCACGAACACGAATAGCCCTACCATTATGGAGGAAAGGCTGGAAACACGCATCGGGATCATCCGGGACTCACCTGGTGGATAGGAATAAGCAAATCATAACCCAGTTGCTACGCACATCGATCCACATTGTACTCCTCCATTGACCACCTCCCCTCAGACTGGGAGATCAGAAAACCCAAAGTAGCAGCAATAATGAAATCCCAGCGCCTGCCATCCACATCTGCTACCAACTATGAGTCCTCTGAAAGCATTTGACAATTCGCAACTTGACTTAGTTCACAAAAGGATCCACACCATTGAGGACTTTCTTGTAAGGGCCAAAACACACAGCCCGCAGCTTATCCATCATAGAGGTCAGAATAACTGAAGTAGACCACCTCTTGTCCCAGGTAAAGGCACGAGAAAAATATTCAATAGCTGAATCAGCAGCACCGTCTGCAGAAACTTCCGCACGAAGAGGATTACGCTCCGGGGCGTAACCCGGGAAGTGTTCCCAAAGGAACATTTGTAGAAAGGCGGAATGAACAAAGTTCTCAATTGTACACTTGCTGTTGGAAGTGCGAGTATGCTCTATTAACTTATCCAAAAAGTCGTAGGGCCTCCTTAAAAACATCAATGCAAGAGATGCTGATTCACCGGCCGCCAGTTTGATGGCAAGGGGAAGAAGCTCCTTCTTGTTGCCATCAAAAGGGGCACCATCCACGAAGATGTGGCGAGATAGCCACAACGCGATAAAACCTGCAAAGCTCGCTTCAGAACTGCGCCCCTTGTTTATCACGCACCAGTAGAGAATCCAGTCAGAGAAACTAGCCCACTTGGATGTCTTACCAGTCTCCTCCTCCTTCGTGGAACTATGGATCCCCCTCTCTAGAGCGGTCATATACCCCTCCTCCACGGGACTCAGAGAAATGCGGCTAGAGCAAACACTTCCAAAGGCAGGCAAGTTCAGAACCGAAACCACATCCTCGATGGTAATTGTAAGCTCGCCCCAAGCCAAGAAGAAAGTGTGGGTCTCTATACACCAATGACTTACGAAAGGGACCAAACCCTGCATATCCCGACGAATGTGTATCTTCGACGTAAGAATAGTGTTGTGGATGCCAGCACTCTTAAGCTGCCTTACAAAACTAGGAGTGGCAAAAATGTCTCTCATCATGCCTCCTGTAACACCCGAGAGTTTATTTCCTCATTTTGTGAAATGGACAAAATGGGCCCAGGCCCATGGGTCGAGTATAGTCTGGAAACTTTGGACTAATCCGTGTGTTAGGTGTCAAAAAAAACCCACGTGTTAATTTCTATAGGGGCGGAATTAACGAGTCCCTTGCCTACATACACGTTTTGCATGCATGCATAAAATTGCTTTGCATTTGTTTAGACAATTAATATTAGTAGTTATGTTGAGTTAAAATTATTATTTCATGTGAAATTTGTTGATATCATTAGTAGTCATTATTCCATGTGAAATTTGTTGACATCATTAGTGGTTATTATGAGTGAAAATCATTATTTCATGTGAAAATATGTTGACTTGATATCTAGATATACATATGGATATATTTATTTACATATATATGTATATGCATGGGAGGATTAAATATACATTGGAAAATATTCTTTTTAGGATCACACTAAGTATATTGCATGCAAGAATTAATGATAGAGTGGGCCCCATAGGTTGGGGGTGTTAGAGATAGATAGAGATAATCAACCCAATCTCTCTCCTAATACATACCTTGATTTTCTAAAATAAATTACATGCATGCAATAAAGATATTCATGTTATAAATAAATATATATATATATATGCACATAGTTGGGTGAAAACCTTGATTAGAAAGGAGGGGAAGTGATCGAAAAAAAAAATTAGTTAAAAGAGATAGAAAGAGAGAGAGAGAGAGAGAGAAAAAAAAGGGTTTAACCTCTACTCTTCCTCCCTATCTTGCTCTTACGTTCTCTCATTGAAATAAAACGAAAAAAAAAAGAGACCAGCCGATTTCTGCCTCTCCCTCTCTAAACTATTTTCTCTCTTCTCCAACTAACCCTAAACACACCACCATCTTCCACAAAAAACCTAGGCTAAAGAGGAGGAAGGAAGACCAAGGAGAAGAAAAAGGAAGAGATCACAACTTAGGGGATCACGGTTAAGGTAGGATGGAAGTTAGTTTTAAGTTTCATTCATCTTTATGATTTATGTTAGTGGGGATCACATTAAAATACAAGTTTTGATCTTATTATCGAAGTAATCAATCTTTCAATGACTTGGAGCTATATATATACATGTATACATATGTAGTAAAAAAGAAAATGAGATCGTCTTCTACAAAAAAAAAACGTATTTCCCATGAACATGGAAAATGTAATTCTATGTATGCATTGTTTAGTTTCATATGCACTTGAAACCGTGTTCTCTATATACATATATGTTGTTGTTCGGTTTCACCAAAAAAAATTAGGAAACCATGATCTATATATACATATATATATACTTTTGTTCATTTCCATTGAGATTAAAGATCGTGATCAAAATGTAGTTGATTGATTCGAAATCCTAAATATGTTGCATATATTTTACATGTTAACATGATGATGATGATGATGGTGATGATGATGATGATAATGATGATAAAGCATGCCTATATCCATGATGATTTGCATGTGTGTTACATGTTTCGAATCTAAATGATTCGTGCCTTTATGGTGGCCTTATGGCGATACCCCATGAGGGTCCTCGTGGGAGATGATCTAAGGATCGTGGGTGGCACTCGTAATAGCCATAAGAATTAAAATCGTAAAGAGAATAAGCTGTCAAAAAGACCACACTTTTCTGGTTAAAAACTGATACTTAATGCTTCAACATTTTGAAATGTGTTGTTGTATGTATATCTATAAGCGTTGCGTATGCTGTTTCTACATGATTCAATGATGATTTATGCAAGTTAATATGCAATGATGATCATATTGTGTTGTGGATTATGTATATATACATTTTGAGGATGTTTTTGGTCACATTTTTATGATGATATGAGCCATGGAATTTTGCTGTCAGGAAGCTTAAAAAGCATGGCAGATCATAGTTGAAGCGTGAAATGCCATTTAACACTAAGGTGTATCGATAGTGGAGACATAGAATGCATGTGGTGTGGTTTGGAGTTGTCTTACGGGACATCCAAGAGTGTTATAGACTATCTTCAGGCATGGAAGTAATGGGTAAAACTAATTATTATCCGTGTTATATTTGTCGTATGTAAGGTGAGTCAGTTGGATTCTTCTTTACGGGAGTCCAACGAAAATGGGTATAAGTATAGACATGCTATGTACATATATATATAGATATATATATATATATATGTTCGTGTTGTTATTGATTCATCCTACTGAGTTAAACTCATTGTTTTTCCTTCCTACTCTCCACAGATTCAGGAGTTAGAACATCAGGCGGATCGTAGATTTGCAAGAGCATTACTCGTCTTACGAGCCCCGGAGTAGGTTATTCTACTTCGAAAGAACACTACTATCTATTAATATCATTTAACAGGGAATGGTATTACGGATTTCTTATTGAATGGTTTGACTTTTTAAAGTACTTGGTTATGGAGTATTTCATGAATCCTTTTAATTATTGATGGATTAAAGGTTGAGGTTTTCTTTTAGGATGAATTAGTATTTACTTGCAGTCCTTTTTCCAGTATCATCATTCCATCTAAGGTAAGAGTGTTGGTTTTAAAACATAATTTTTCTTCAATTACTTGATGAACCAATGTTGAGCTTTGGGAAACTTTTACCCAAGGATTTATTCGTGAAAACGTTTGGGGAGAGAATGGAAGGTAACGAGGAAGTAATTCTTGTTGAAACTCTCTCTTTCCCATTTTATTTATTTATTTGTAGAGACCAGTTTTAAATAGACTCTTTGTTACTTAGACGGAGTATTGGTTGAACTCCAATCTTTAAAAAAAAAATATATATTTGAGGAAGTTGTGAACCTTTTTCTAACAGACTGAGCTTGGGGTCTAGTGGACCAAGTTTGGGTCATTACACCTCCCATTCCTTGGTCGGAGAAACATAAGAATGGAAGTTGATGGGGGAAGCAGAGAAATCCCCACGCTCTTGCAGAAACTTAATCATAGTCTAAGGGACCACAGGCTCCAAATGATGCTCTTCTGCCGATAGGAAGATGAACTGATTATCCATGGGCGCCCTTCGTGCCTGGACAGTGGCAGCCCAGTGGAGAAAGTAGTCCACGACTAAGGGATGACCTTTTTCCCCTTACTCCAAGGGGGAAGTAGAAGGAGAAGGGCGATGATTCGAAGAGCCCCCCTTCTTCGACATGTTAACCAGACTCGCAGAGAACTCGAAGACAAAAGAGATACTCTTCTTCTGAAAGCTGCTCCTGCTCTACCACCACGATCTGCTTTTGCTCTCTCTTCTTTCTAAGAAACGAAAGATAAAAATGGAAAGGCAATGGGTTCTGACCTGATCTTACGTTGAGCTGTTATCTTAGAACTGCTGGGGTCGTAGGCGTGGTTTGGTTGTCGCCACATGAGGTGATGAGTATGCTCGCAGTTTGGTTGTCACCATGTAGACTGGTGAGAGAGGTGTCGATGTGGCTTCATCTCTGCCCTGTATACTGACGAGTTAATGTCTACGTGGGCAGAACAAAATCTGTGGTTTGGTCAGCCGAGTGTCATCCCTGTTTCTTTGTCTGAAGGGGGTTATGATGTCATGTCCATTTTTTCAGGCTTGCTTTTGTGGTCTGGAGCCCATACGCATATTTAATGCGATTCAGACATTTTGCAGGATGCACTGTTAAGGTTCAAGGTCTGGGGGACAGACATGAAAAGGCGAATGATGTCTGAAGGTGACATCTGCATCCCCTTCTACACGGAGGAACAAAACGCATACTAAAAGAGCCAATCACGAGTAAAGGGATCTCTGCCAAACTGTACTTTGGAAACATCGATTGCGTGAGGCTACCCATCATCTGGGATGGGTCTCGAGAAGCAGCTCATGAGTACTGCATGCTCTCTCTTCTCTGGGCCTTTCACAGCTTCCAAATCCATGCAAGCCAGGTATTTCAAGGGTAGAAAACCAAAGATCTCTCACTCTCGTACGCAATCTAGACATGGATCTACAAAATCTGGTTACAAACACCAGAGAAAAAGTCTTGGACATGCAGAGAGAAACATGCAAAAACACATCGACTGGTGTAACCACAAAGCTCCTTCGCTACTATCCACCACTCTGAGACCTTACCTTCTTCTCCCATGGACCCTCCTGCTCTTCTATGTTCATGCGATTCCTAATCGGTCTCCTCTTATAATTTAGGCAGGGACTCGTGCCAACCTCTCCGGACCTTCAAGTGATTGTAAACCTACGTGTACTCACACTCTATTTGCCCAAAAATGGCCTTGTAGAACGTGGACCTAAAATTTTGAACTACGATTCTGTGCAATTCTGGGGTCCAAAATTCGCGGTATCAGATCCTATCATCATTTTAAAGGACCTCCAAAGCATCTGCAAAATTTGGTGCGATTCCGAGCTGCTTAAATTTTTGCCCAAAAATGGCCTTGTAAAACTTGGACCCAAAACCTCGAACTGCTATTCTTGGTAATTTTGGGGTCCAAACATTGTGGTATCAGTCCCTATCATTATTTTACTAAACCACTAAAGAGTGTGCAAAATTTGGTGCGATACCGAGGACTATAAAGTTTTGCCCAAAAATGGCCTTGTACAACGTGGGTCTCAAGTTTTGAACCGCGATTCTGGGCAATTCTGGGGTCCAAACTTTATGGTATCAGTTCCTATCATCATTTTAAAAGGCATCAAAATCGTGTGTTAAATTTGGTGCGATCCTGAGCAGCTTGAATTTTTGCCTAAAAATGTCCTGTACAACGTACACCCAAAACTTTGAACTGCGATTCTGGTTAATTTTGGGGTCTAAAATTTGTGGTACCCGTTCCTATAATCATTCTATATGATCTCCAAATAGTGTGCAAAATCTGGTGCGATTCTAAGGAGTTTTAATTTTGCCCAAAAATGGCCTTGTACAACTTGAACCCAAAACTTCGAACTGCAATTCTTGGTAATTTTGGGGTCCAAACTTCGTAGTATCGAATCCTGTCATCATTTTGAAGGACCTCAAAAGTGTGTGGAAAATTTGGTGCGATTCCAAGTAGTGTGAATTTTTGCACAAAAATGGCCTTGTAGAACGTGGACCTAGAACTCGAACTATGATTCTGTGCAATTCTGAGGTCCAAACTTTGTGGTATCAGTTCCTATCATCATTTTCAAGGACCTCAAAAGCATGTGCAAAATTTAGTGGGATTCCGAGCGGCTTAAATTTTTGCCAAAAAATGGCCCTGCAGAACATGGACCTAAAACTTCGAACTACGATTCTTGGTAATTTTAGGGTCCAAACTTTGAGGTATCAGTCCCCATCATCATTTTATTGGACCACTAAAGAGTGTGCAAAATTTAGTGCGATACAGGGGACTATGAATTTTTGCCCAAAAAAGGCCTGGTAAAACGTGGATCTAAAGCTTCGAACAACGATTCTGGGCAATTCTGGGGTCCAAACTTTGTAGTATTAGTTCCTATCATCATTTTAAATGGCTTCAAAATCATGTAGAAAATTTGGTGCGATCTCAAGCAGTTTGATTTTTGACCCAAAAATGGCACTATAATACATGGACCCAAAACTTCAAACTACGATTCTGGCAATTCTGGGGTCCAAACTTCGTGGTATAAGTCCATATTATTATTTTATAGGACCTCAAAAGAATGTGCAAAATTTGGTACGATTTTGAAAAGTTTAAAATTTTGCCCAAAAATGCCGCTGTATATCGTGGACCCAAAACTTTGAACTGCGATTTTGGGCAATTCTGGGGTCCAAACATCGAGGTATTTGTCCCTATCATCATGTTTTAGAACCTCTAAAGAATGTGAAAAATTTGGTGTAATTCCAAGGAGTTTGAATTTTTGCCCAAAAATGGTACTATACAACGTGTACCCAAAACTTTGAACCACGATTCCGGGCAATTCTGGGGTCTAAACTTTATGGTACTAGTTCCTATCATTATTTTATTGGACATCCATAGCGTGTGCAAAATTTTGTGCGATTCTGAGGAGTTTGAATTTTTACCCAAAAATGGCCTTATACAACGTGAACCTAAAACTTTGAACTGCGATTCTGGTGAATTCTGGGTCCAAATTTCATGGTATCCATTCCTATCATCATTTTGAAAGACCTCCAAAGCGTGTGCAAAATTTGGAGGATTCCGAGTAGTTTAAATTTTTGCCCAAAAATGGCCTTGTAAAATGTGGACTCAAACCTTCGAACTACGATTCTGTATAATTCTGGGAACCAAACTTCGTGGTATTAGTTCCTATAATCATTTTAAAAGACCACCAAAGCATATGCAAAATTTTGTACGATTCCTAAGTGCTTAAATTTTTGCCTAAAAATGGCCTTGTACAACGTGGACCCAAAACTTTGAACTGAGTCTGGGCAATTCTGGGGTCCAAACTTAATGGTATCAGTTCCTATCATCATTTTATAAGTCCTTTTATGCATTTGCCAAATTTTGTTCAATTCCGAGGAGTTTGAATTTTTGCACAAAAATGGCCATGTAGAATGTTGACCCAAAACTTCAAACTACGATTCTGGGTAATTCTGGAGTCAAAACTCTGTGGTATCAAATCCTATCATCATTTTATAAGATCTCTAAAGTGTGTGCAAAATTTGGTGCGATTCTAAAGAGTTTGAAGTTTTGCCCAAAAATGACCCTATATAACATGGACCCAAAACCTCGAACTGCGATTCTGGGCAATTCTGGGGTCAAAACTTCGTGGTATCATCATTTTAGAGGACCTCCAAAGCATGTTCGAACTGTGATTCTGGGTAATTCTGGGGTCCAAACTTCGTGGTATTAGTTCTTATCATCATTTTATAGGGCTTCTAAACTGTATGCAAAATTTGGTGCGATTCCTAGGTGTTTTAAGTTTTGCCTAAAAATGGCCCTGTTCAACGTGGATCCAAAACTTCGAACTGCGATTCTATGCAATTCTGGGATCCAAACTTCGTGGTATCAGTTCTTATCATCATATTATAGGACCTCTAAAGCGTGTGAAATTTGGTGCAATTCCGGGGAGTTTAAATATTTGGCAAAAAATGGCCCTGTACAACGCGGACCTAAAACGTCGAACTACGATTCTGGGTAATTCGGAAGTCCAAATTTAGTGGTATTAGTTACTATCAACACTTTATAGGACCTCCAAATCGTGTGAAAAATTTGGTGCGATCCCGAGCAGTTTGATTTTTTGCCCAAAAATGGCCCTGTAATACGTGGACCCAAAACTTCGAACTGCGATTCTGAGCAATTCTGTGGTCCAAACTTCATGGTATCTGTCCCTATCAACATTTTATAGGACCTCCAAATCGTGTGAAAAATTTGGTGCGATCCCGAGCAGTTTGATTTTTTGCCCAAAAATGGCCCTGTAATGCGTGGACCCAAAACTTCGAACTGCGATTCTGGGTAATTCTGTGGTCCAAACTTCATGGTATCTGTCCCTATCATCATTTTAAAGGACCTCCAAAGCATGTGCAAAATTTGGTGCAATTCCGAGCAGTGTGAATTTTTTCCCAAAAATGGCCTTGTAAAACGTGGACCCAAAACTTCGAACTACGATTCTGTGCAATTCTGGGGTCCAAACTTCACGGTATCAGTCCCTATCATCATTTCATTAGACCATTAAAGAGTGTGCAAAATTTAGTTTATTACCAAGTACTATGAATTTTTGCCTAAAAAAGACAACGTGGATCTAAAGCTTCGAACTACGATTCTTGGCAATTCTAGGATACAAACTTCGTGGTATCAGTTCCTATCATCATTTTAAAGGGCCTCTAAATCGTGTAGAAAATTTGGTGCGATCCCGAGTAGTTTGATTTTTTGCCCAAAAATGGACCTATAATATGTGGACCCAAAACTTCAAACTGCGATTCTGGGGAATTCTGGGGTATAAACTTCGTGGTATCTGTCCTTATCATTATTTTATAGGACCTCTATAGAGTGTGCAAAATTTGGTGCAATTTGGAGGAGTTTGAATTTTTGCCCAAAAATGTCCCTACAAATCGTAGGCCCAAAACTTCGAACTGCGATTCTAGGCAATTCTATGGGTCCAAATATCGAGGTATTTGTCCCTATCATCATTATTTAGGACCTCTAAAGAATGTGCAAAATTTGGTGCAATTCTGAGGAGTTTGAATTTTTGCCGAAAAATAGTCCACTACGACGTGGACCTAAAACTTTGAACTGCTATTCTGGGCAATTCTGGGGTCTAAACTTTGTGGTATTAGCTCCTATCATTATTTTATTGGAGCTCCAAAGCGTGTGCAAAATTTGGTGCGAATCTGAGGAGTTCGAATTTTTGCCCAAAAATGGCCTTATACAACGTGAACCTAAAACTTTGAACTGCGATTCTAGGGAATTCTTGGGTCCAAACTTCGTGGTATCCGTTCCTATCATCATTTGGAAAGACCTCTAAGGCGTGTGCAAAATTTGGTGGATTCCGAGTAGTTTGAATTTTTTGCTAAAAAATTGCCTTGTAAAATGCGGACTCAAAATTTCGAACTACGATTCTGTATAATTCTAGGGTCCAAACTCCGTGGTATCAGTTCCTATAATCATTTTAAAAGACCTCCAAAGCATGTGCAAAATTTGGTGCGATTCCTAGGTGCTTAAATTTTTGCCCAAAAATAACCTTGTACAACGTGGACCCAAAACTTCGAACTGATTCTGGGCAATTCTGGGGTCCAAACTTCGTGGTATTGGTTCCTATCATCATTTTGAAGGACCTTGAAAGCATGCACAAAATTTGGTTTGATTCCGAGTAGTTTCAATTGTTGCCCAAAAATGGCCTTGTAGAACGTGGACCCAAAATTTTGAACTGCGATTCTGTTCAATTCTGAGGTCCTAACTTCGTGTTATCAGTTTCTATCATCATTTTAAAAGACCTCTAAAGTGTGTGACACTCGGAACCCGGATTCCAATGGTCCGACCCATTTTTGGGTTGAATCCACGACCCAGGCCCCGTGGTATCACTAAGGTGAATAGGTTCGGAAACAAAAACAATCTCTAAGCAATGTAGTTAACAAGAGTTTAGAAAGCATGGGGTTTCAAGTGTGAAAATACATATTTGAAACCCAAAGGGATTACATAACTGATTTGCAGTAGTTCAATGAAAAGGGTATATCTGGTTCGTTCAAATCGGAATAAAGAACCTTTGACTCTGGAAACTAGACTCAGAGACCTCCAACTTTCATCTTTTGGCCAGAGCCTAATTCCAGGTCATTTAGTTCAGAAAACATACATAAACTTCAGCCAGTGCAACTAGACAACTTAAAACTAAAAGTAAAGATATCTTTAAAGAAAGAAAAAGTAGCTCTTGAGTATAAAAAGAAACTCAAAAGTATGAATATAAATAAATATAAGAACTACCTCAAATACTTTATTCAAATATAAGTGCTAAGGAGCTTGTTCTTTGAAACAATGAAAGAAAGAAAAGAAAACGGTATCATTGTTTAAACCAAAAGGAAAGAAAAGTAAGAATACTTAGAATCCCAATACCCATGTGATGTAAACATCACTTATTGTTTGCTAAAAGAATATAACGCCTACTTAACTTCTACCATCGACTCTCTACTTCTATCCTTGACGCCTAAGCTTTCTGGTTCTCTCCGAGACCTGTGGGGGTAAAGTGGGGGGTGAGCGAAGCTCAGTAGGTTCAACTAAAACATAGGTTAAAAGAAACTAACACCAACAATTATCAAACAAACAAAGTTTTGGAAAACTTTATACCAATACCTTTTTATTTATTAATTAGGTTTCTCTTCCTTCAGCAAGGTTATTCTGGAAACCAACCACCATCTTCTCTGGACGGATCCAGATATAAACTTCTCTCTTATGGAGATGCTTCTCGAAGCAGGGCTTCTTAGGCCCAACAACACATCACTTTCACAATACCACAATCACACATCTCAACTGACGAAATTATGTTTTAAACTGTGTTACCTCTTTTATGGAGTACACATCTAACCTCTCTTATGGAGAACTCTTTGATTCCACTTGTAAGTATCAATACTCATTGTTACTAAGGAACCTAACCTTAAACCCAGGGTGTTTCTTTTAAAAGCTCTCATCTTTCCACTTTAACTTGGATAGCTTATTAAAGAAAGAAAATCACTTGTATTCATTCTCCCAGAACAATGCTTTTTATGAAGAAAACCTTTTTGAAAACATGAAAATATTTTGTAGAAAAACGATTTTGAAAACATGACGATTTTTTTGAAAACAACCTTTTTGAAAATATATTTCATAAATAATTTTAAGGGAATTTTGAAAAACAAGTTTTAAAGATGGGGGATTCCCCTACCTATTTCGCTTAAATCCTCGAGGCTTTAAGCATAGCTCTTCTCCGAAGGTCTTCTAGGGCTCTAAGATTGACTTCTTCAACAAAGGTTTTAGAATAAAAGAGTAGAAAGAAAGAAGAAGAAAGAAAAGAAGAAGAAGAAGAGAAGAGAGAATTTTGAAGGATTTTCGGTTTTTCTTCTTCTTGAACTTGAAAGAGGGAACTAAAGAGAAACTAAGAGAGAAAGAGAGAGTTGAGTGGTGTGAGGAATTCGAACTAGGGTGAGGGGCATTTATAGGGTTCGACCAGCCCCCCACCTTATCCAACACACTTTTTAAAAATAAAAACTCTCCCTTATATTTATCAAAAATTAAATAATTATGCTAGCTTTATAAAAATCGATTTTTATAAAAAGGGGCTGATTTCTAGCGTCTAAAATTTATCTAATTTGAATGGTTGAGATTAGATATAAAATCAATCCAATGGCTATAATTATCTACTACCAATTAGAGATAAAATAGGGATAGAATTTAGGTTTTAGTAGATAATTCAAAACAAGGAATATTTAGGATTTGGGAAACCTTTTTGAGGATAATTATCTAACTTAAAAGGATAATGTAGTATTTATCAAAAATAGATATGTGTTTATAATTTTCAAAATACTTTAAAAGATAGAGTTTTGTTTGAAAAATAGTTTTAGAAACACCCAAATACCCAACCTAAGTGGTGCACCTATATACTGCCCACTTTTTTTTATTTAATGTGTGGGGCCTACTTGGATGCCCGACACCTATATATATTATTTTATATATTAGTTCCTTTTCACACTCAAACTCTTAAAAAAATGATTAATTTTCATTCCATTTTATGCATGCATGGATCCTAGGGTAAGGTTTCTATGTTTCCACCCCTCTAGCTAACCTAAAAATTTTGGACATACATCCAAACTATTTTATGGGCTGATTTGGGCCTATGGTCTTAAAGCCCACTTTCAGGTCCGACCCAACTAAGAAATCTAGGGTGTTACACTATCACCCCCTATAACAGAATTTTGTCCCGAAATTCAAAAACACACAACGGTTCAGACTGCATACCTGAAGATAATTCTGGATACTTCTCCAGAATAGCTTATTCTAACTCCCAGGTTGCTTCCTCTGGGATATGATGCTGCCGTTGCACCTTCATATACCGAATTGACTTATTACGTAGTTCCTGTACCTTCGTATCCAAGATATAAAGTGGTTTAACCTCATACGTAGTATCCTCACTGAGTTCCTGTAACGCCCCAATCTCAAAACTCAAAATCTCTAAGAAATTGAGTCGCATCTCGAGGCGTTAAGCTTACTACACGAGGTGACTAATGAGTACTAAATAAACCTAATCAAGGCTTTATGAACCTACATCAGAGTTAAGCTAATCTAGTTCGTCAGAACTTTAATCACCTCTAAATATGGCTGGGCCCAACAAAATATTTTCGCCAAAGTTTCCCCTGTATTTTCAGGGTCTGAAACCTGTCATAAACCTGTAGAAGAGATGATTCATTCATAAATAGTATTTCTATATCAATTCAGTTCATCCATATCATCTCATCATATCCAATCATCCATATTCTTCAATATAGAATACCTAGTCATCCACTAGGCTGGATCCAAACTATAATTCTAAAACGATCTCTCGCTCGATAAAATAATACATATATAAGATTTTGTTAAGTGATACTAAATCTACATAAATGCGCTTGTTTTACATATATAGTTCA
This sequence comes from Macleaya cordata, assembly GCA_002174775.1. Classification (NCBI taxonomy): domain Eukaryota; kingdom Viridiplantae; phylum Streptophyta; class Magnoliopsida; order Ranunculales; family Papaveraceae; genus Macleaya; species Macleaya cordata. Next base: position 27,389 of record MVGT01000762.1, read on the forward strand.
AAAGAATATATATACAAGCAAGAAAAATAACTACATCATAATTGAATAATAACAACACCTCAAGTATAATAA
>MVGT01000762.1:27493-38911 GCA_002174775.1 Macleaya cordata
TATCAGGTGACGAAAGGTCCAGTTTACAGGGGAGACTCTGCCGAAATTGAGTCTCGCGGTAGACTGATGGTAATGTCCCTTGTATTTTGGGATACGGGGCGTTACAGTAACCACCACTACTACTACTGCCACAATCATTTTATGAAATTATGCTAATTCCAAACACATGTTTATCATTGAAGAGAAAATTATCAAAACAATAGTTAGGAAAAACATTCACTCTTTCTCAAAAAATAAAAAATAAAAAATAAAATGACAATAACTAAAGACTCGGGATCTGCATGCATTGAAATATTTACAATGGTCTGTGGGGCTGATATGGAATGTGGGCGACATAATCATCATGTATCATCCTCATTAAAAATCATATCATTCAAAGACTTCTAACTCATTTATCTTTCAATTGAAAATTAAGGGTAAAATAGATTGCTCAATTACAATTAAATTTTCAATCAATGCTTGAAAGGGTTAGAAGTTTTATAATGATGTGATTTTTGGTGAGGACGATGTACAGTAAATAACATCCTTCAAAAAAATTAACCTTTGGATCATTTCTATGTAGGTTCCACATGCTCGTGTACACTTTTTTATGTAAACTTTTCTCTAGAAATAGATCTTGACTGATAATTAAATAAATGTGCAATTTACATTTTGCTTGAATGCACAATTAAAACACTCTCTCCAAACATACCCTGAAAAGAACTTTTTAATGTCGATTTGGGCACCGCAAATTTGGTTCTTCATGTTTAACTTCTGGTTGCACTAATGTTATCATCATCTTCTTTCAGGATGTTTCGAGCTCCAATAAAAGAAGAATCCTTTCTCTACATATGGCTAAGGAAGAATCTTGTAGCAGCTTGTCTTGGGTTGCAAGTTGATCTTCTCATTTATGTGTGGACTCTTCAGGTTATCTCTCTCTCTTAGAACTGCACTATTGAAGCATAAGTGTGTTTATTTAATCTTTAGCAGATTGATTTCTATTCAAATACCCAAAAAGACTTAACATTGCAAAATTTTATGAAGTAATTGAAAATATGGTGGATAGTGTTTTTAGGTTCTGTATCGTGTACCAAGTAGCAATCGATAGAAGGTGGAGTGATGGACCATACTTATATCTGATCTCTTGGTCGAAAGAAAATTTTGTGGGAAAACAAATTTCTTTCAAAAAACTGAAGAACATAAGATTTTGGTAAAAAACAAATTAGAGTGCGACCATAAGATCTTGGTGTAGCCACAGAGCATTATCTACGCACCCATGACAGTTACTTCAGTGATGTCTGTTTCAAGGAATTTCCTCTGTAACAATAACAAGTTCCTCTTTTTCTCAATCTTAAACCCTAAAAAACCCAGCTTTCTTCTTCACAATAATAGCCTCTTATCTTGCAAAAAAAAAATCTCACCTTTTTCTCCTTTACAAGATGCATTCATTCAACTCAACAATCCCTTGAAACCAAAAGTTAAGACATGGGTTTAGTTCATAGAAATGTTGTTGAAATACTTGAAGAAAGGGGCCTCCTTGAATCAATCACCAGTGAGAATCTCAGGTCAGCTTGTTCTAACCCTAAGTTAAGTCCTTTGAAGGTTTACTGTGGTTTTGATCCAACGGCTGAAAGTTTACACTTGGGTAATTTTACTGTGGTTTTGATCCAACAGTTCAAATCCTTCCCATTTTAAATCAAAAACTCTGTTTTTGTGCGACGGTGGTGGAGCTTATAAGTGACAAGCTCGTGGTGAAATACTTGAGGAGTCAAGTATTGGTTTAAGGTGTGGGACTTGCGGAGGTCAAGTTGGAGACGCATCAACGTCTATTAAGAGGCAAATTCGTGGAGTTATAATTTGTGGAAGAACTATACACCGTGGTTGTTGGAGCATAGAAGGAGTCCTAATTCGTGTCCATCAAGTGGTAAATCAGTTTGTAAGTTTTCATTACTTTTAGTGGATTCTTTTCTGGACTAGGTCCCGAGGTTTTTCCCAGTTTGGGTTTCCTCGTAAACATAATCTCTTGTATATGTTTTAATATTTGTTACGAGATTGAAATATTCGATTCTTGTTTCCGCATGTCAATACTCTTAATTAGAGATTTTAATTTTATTCTTTATCACCAGTTTAATTTTTATTTGGTGATTGTGTAATCCTTAACTATAGTCACATTGACATACGGTTATTCCAACTAAAATTGTATGGCATTTAGACTTTCAATTGGTATCAGAGCGGGTTCACTTGTTGGGTTTAACAACCTGAGTGTGATCCTTATTTGCGACTAAATGGATTCACAAAGAGAAGGTAGCAATGTTTTAAAAACCAGACCGGAGAATGACCCAGACAAGGCATTGGGTTGGGTCAATTTGGTTCAACCAGTGGGTCAATTTAGTTAAAGATTTGTTGTCGTAGTTAGAGAATTATAAAAATAAGATTACAAAACGAGTAGAATGGTATTGATGGTACAGTTATTTGATAGATACTTACTAGGTTGCAAGATCAATTTTTTATAGTTATGCTTTAATTTTTAAGATATTCCTTTAACACATTGTTAAATTGTTAAGTAAATATAGTTTTAATAGCTAGCAACAAATAGCTCAGTTGGTGGGAGATTTAAGCTTATACATGACAGGTCACGTGTTCGAACCTCCGGAAGTTAGTTTTGTAAAAAAAAATGAAATTGCTGTCATTCAACCCAGACATAAAATAGGTTGGGTCACTAGGGTTGGTGGTTAAACCGGTCGGGTCTTCCGGTTCATAAGAAATAGACCGGTTTTCAGAAAAAACCCTGGGGCGGTGTCAACCCAACCCAGTTTTAGTTCTGGGTTGCCGGTTCACTGATTAAACCGGTCAGTCCGGTCTGATTTTCAAAACACTGGAAGGTAGTGCTGTAAACAAACCACCATTATTAAATGGCAGCAACTATCCTTAATGGAAAGCTAGAATGAGAGCTTTCCTCAAGTCCCTAAACTAAAGGGTTTGAAGAACTATTGAAATTGCTTGGTCTCTTCCTACCATGATAAATAGTACCAGAAACAACTCTAGAGAATTTCCTAAACCGGAAGACCAATGGACTACCGATGAAACTGAGGCTGCTACTAGAAATAACAAAGCTCTCAATGCCATCTTTGCTGTTATAACAGCTGACGAATTTCGTCGTATATCTAATTGTGAATTAGCAAAGGAGGCATGTGACATTTTAATAGTAACCATGAAGGTACTAGGACTGTTAGAATAGCAAAGCTTCAAATTTTATCAAATTAAATGACATTGTCAATAACTCTTTTGCTTTGGGTGAAGTTATTTCTAACTCCAAAATAGTTCGTAAGGTTTTGAGATCTCTTCCCGAGAGATTTCAAGCCAAAGTTACGGCTATTGAGGAGAGTAAAGATATTGGTGTTATTCTCTCTGAAGAACTTGCAGGGAATATAAGGACATTTGAGGTTGGTTTCATATCTTCAAGGAAATCAAAGAACATTGCTTTTATTGCCTCAAGAAGTTCCAAAGAAGAAGACTTCTCAAGTAATGAAGAAATTGCTCTTCTCACAAGACAATTTAAGAGTTTCTTGAAAAACAAAAAGGAAAAGTTTCAAAAATCAAGATTTGGTTCATCTTCCAAAATAAGGCCATATGAAAAAGTCAAGAACTTTGATAAAAAGTTTGAGAAGAAGAACTCTGGAGAAGTTCAATGCTTCAAATGTCATGGCTTTGGACACATGGCTAATGAATGTCCAAACAAAGCTTCGACCAAAGCTAAGAAAGCAATGAAGGTCACCCTTGACGACTCCGACTCATCCTCCAACACTAGTGATTCTAGTGATGAAGAAATGGAGGAAATAAAGGCTATGACTGCTACTCTCTCTCAAATATTCAAAAATGCTAACACTTCTAGTGAACATAAGGAGAGTGATGAAGAAATAGACCCGGAGGAATTGTGTGCCAATCTCCTTAAAAAGAGCATGGACTTGTCCAAGGAGAACAAGGTGCTGGATGGAAAGTTGACATTCATGCAAATTGAACGGGATGAAGCCATAATCAAGCTGCAAGAAAGCTCCAACAAAACAAAGCAACTAGAAGAGGATATTTCAAGGCTACTCATCAAGATTAACTCTCTTGAGTTGGATCATGAAAAAGCCTTAGATGAAATCAAGTCTCTTAATTCACTCTTGATGTAAGCAAGAGAGACTTGGTCTTCTCAAATGACTTGTTAGATAAATTTAATTATGGTTCTAATTGCATATCTAACTTGTTGAATGCAACTAGAACTGCAAATGATAAGAAATGATTGGGTTATGATGATACAACAAGTTCCAACTCACCACAAGGAACAAAGTTTGTGAAAGCCAAAGAGTAACATGCCCAAAAGATCCTTCTAAAGAGCACATCCACACAAGCTAGCAAAAATCTGGGTAAGGCAAAAGGTACTTATTTTGCTGAAATGTGTTCATACTATGGTAATTTAAGTCACTTGAAAAATACTTGCAAATTTTATATGGAAGATGTTTTCAATGAACCAAGAAAAGCAAATCTTCTCTATCAATACAAAGAATTGTAAGCAAAAGTAAGAAACCTATCCGGTGAGATCTCAAAGCTCATAAGGAGTACACAAGGTTATGCACCCAAAGGTAAAACTACTTACAACCCAAAGAAGGAACCAACTAAATCCATGGTAGTTGTTCCTAAGACCACTAAACCCACCCAAGACAATACTAAAGAAAAATCTGTTTGGGTTAAGAAGGGTGAGTTGAAGGCTAATGTTGCTTTAATTGCCTATAAAGCATGTAACTCACTTGATTGGTTTCTTGATAATGGTTGTAGCCGACACATGACTAGTGAAAAATCATATTTTAGTGACTTCAAAAGTCAAGATGGAGGGTTTGTAACCTTTGGTGATGGGAGCACCGCCCATGTCAAAGGCAAAGGTACGATTATGTTACCTGGTATTCCTGAAATCAAGGATGTACTCTATGCAGAAGGTATGAAAGCTAACCTTCTCAGTATTAGTCAAATTTGTGATTCTAATCATTTAGTGAAATTTACTTCCAATTATTGTGAAATCGTTAATGATAAGGGAAAATGTGTAGTGATAGGTAGGAGATCTAGTAGCAACTGTTATTTGATTGATGCATCTCCTAACTTAACCCTAAATCCTAGGGAAAACAAACAAGAAGTTCACATAAATCATCAAAAGATATTGCTACCACCAAACCACTACAATTAATTCACATGGATCTTATGGGTCCTATGAGAACCGAAAGTATTAGTGGAAAATGATATATACTTTTCATTGTAGATGATTTCTCTAGATATACTTGGATTGCTTTTCTTAGAGAAAAATCTGACACTTTTGATGGGTTTTTCATTATAGGCCAGAGAATTCAAAATGAGCAAGAATATAAAATCAAACGGATTAGGAGTGACCGCAGTACCGAATTCAAAGCCTCAAAAGTCGACGACTTCTGTGATCAAAATGGCATAAAATATGAATTTTCAACACCCATAACTCCTCAACAAAATGGGGTGGCTGAGAGGAAGAATCACGTGATTCAAGAAATGGCTAGAGTGCTTCTGCATAGCAAAGATCTAGCATAAAGATTTTGGGGTGAAGCTATCTTCACAACATGCTACTTGGTTAATTGAGTTTATTTAAGACCCAAAACCCTCAATACCCCTTATAAACTTTGGTTTGGTAAGAAACCAAATTTAAGTTACCTTCGTGTTTTTAGTAGTCCATGCTACATCCTTAGGGATAGAGAGAATGCTAGAAAATTTAACTCCAAAAGTGATGAAGGAATCTTCATTGGGTATGCTTTGGATAGTTGGGCCTTTCGTGTCTACAACAAAAGGACCGAAACTATCATGGAATCCATTAATATTGTTATTGATGATTCTAACACCTCTTCATATTTTGATGCAGTAGAAGTTGATAATCTTGTTGAAGATAAGATAGCAAAAACTGAACATAGTTCTATCAATGATAGTGATGCATCTCCTTCACAAGACCCAAAGGTTAAACAAGCTTCTCCATAAACCATGATCGTCAACAACCAAGATGTTCAACCTAGAAGTTCACCTCAATAACATCCAACCACTGGGCTCAAAGATGGCACAATCCCGATGAAATCATTAGAGGGATTGAAACCGGTGTTCGAACAAGGAAACAAGTTCAAAATATAGTAAATCATGTATATTATGTTTCCATGTATGAACCTACTAATGTATTGATGCCTTGCAGGATGAAAATTGGATACAAGCAATGCAAGACGAGCTTGGCAAATTCATGGGACAAGAAGTGTGGACTCTTGTCCCTCGTCCCAAGAATACCAATGTCATTGGTACCAAATGGATTTTCAAGAACAAATCTGATGAATTTGGTACTATTGTGAGAAACAAGGCTAGACTTGTGGCTCAAAGGTATTCTCAAATTGAAGGTGTGGACTTTGATGAGACCTTTGCTCCAGTTGCAAGACTAGAGTCTATAAGGTTATTATTGGCAGTTGCATGTCACCTAAAGTTCAAACTTTTTCAAATGGATGTCAAAACAGCCTTTCTAAATGGCATCCTTCAAGAAGAAGTTTATGTGGAGCAACCTAAAGGATTTAAAAATCCCATTAATCTTAATCATGTCTACCGCTTGAAAAAAGCCCTTTATGGTTTGAAATAAGCTCTAAGAGCCTTGTATGTTAGATTAACTACTTTTCTTCTTAGAAAAGAATTCTCAAGAGGGGGAGCTGACAAAACCATGTTCATCAAATGGGCTGGAAATGATGTGCTTGTAGCTCAAAGCTATGTAGATGACATAGTATTTGGTTTTACATCAACCAATCAAACTAAAACCTTCTCAAACCTTATGACTAAGGAGTTTGAAATGAGTATGGTTGGAGAACTAACCTTCTTTATTGGATTGCAGGTTAAGCAACAAATGGATGAGATATTTATATCTCAATCTAAATATGCCATGGATCTTGTCAAAAAATTTGGCATGGAATCTGCAAAAGAAGCTCGCACACCAATAGGAACCACTACTAAGTTAACAAAGGACTTAGCTGGACAGGAAGTAACCAAAAATAATATAGAAGCATGATAGGGAGTCTCCTTTACCTTGCAGCTAGTCATCCCGATATTTCTTATAGTGTTGGTGCTTATGCCTGCTATCAAGCACATCCTAAAGAGTCTCACTTAACAACAGTTAAACGAATCATTCGTTATGTTAAGGGAACTCTTGAATTTGGCTTATGGTACACTAATGATACAAATTCTGAAATAGTGGGCTATTCTGATGTAGACTGAGCAGGCAATGTTGATGACAGAAAAAGTACTTCAGGAAGATGCTACTTTGTTGGACATAATTTAGTAGCATGGCAAAGCAAGAAACAAAATTCTCAATCCTTGTCGACTGCTGAAGCTGAATACATTGCTGCAGGTTCGTGTTGTACTCAATTGTTGTGGATGAAACAAATGTTATCTGATTATGTCATTGAACATGATATTATGACTGTGCTTTGTGATAATACCAGTGCCATTGACATGGTTAGAAATCTAGTACAACATTCTAGGACTAAACACATAGAAATAAGATATCACTTCATTCGTGACTTAGTTGAAAGGAAGGTGATTTGCCTTGAGTTTGTTCCTACTGAGAAAAAATTGGCTGATTTACTTACTAATCCTCTAGATACTCTTAGATTTGAACTCCTTAGAAGATCTATTGGCGTGGTTGCTATAAACTAATTGTTTCTGTCTCACTCATTCCCAATTTCTACATTACATATCTTTTTGGGTTGAAGAGTGAGTTATGCTTATTAGTTTGCTTTCAAAAACTCTACATTCTGATAGGTGTGTTTTTCAAGTGTTCTTCCTATTTCAAACGGCTATGTTTTGTAGAATGCTTGAACATATCAGAGATTTCACAAAGTTGATTTGATTTACCTTATTTTGATATAGCCTATGAATCTTTACAATAAAACCACATACTCTCCTGGAAGATTTATTGGTTCTTGTTCATATGAGGAGTCTCTTGAGTAAGTGTATTTTTATCCTAGTTGGATCATTAGATGGGTTAAAAATATAACTCATGATTCATTGATGGACTGAAGAGCATATTGTGTTTTGATGAAGTGCTGAAAAAATATTGTCATATCATAAATTCATCACCAAAACAGTAAGCTCTCGTAAAAGATTTTGAGCTTCGTGAAACACCAAAAGAGTGAGTTCTCGTAAAAATGTTGAACTCGATGTTTGAATATTAAAAAGAGTGAGATTCCGCAAAAAGATTGGAAACTCTATGTTCTTTTCTTCATCTTGACCTCATGATGATTCACTTGATTCCAATACGGGTACTTTCTTCGAAGCATCTCCTCAGATAAGAGTAGCTTACAAGTTCAAGGAAAATACTGGGATCTTGTTGATAATCCATGTCTCATGCTCTTAAGTACCTCAAAAATTCTATCTTATGCTCAAACATAAAGGTCATTTTATAGGGTGCAAAGTGAAATGGTTCTTTCATGCTGGGTAAGGTTCAGATTTGAAGAAATCAGTCATATGGACATCATTATCTTATCTTCCTTTTAGGATGATCTCACATAAACAATATTGTTCTCTCAACACACACACACACATTCATTGATCATCTATAAGAATATTGTGGTGCTACTTATTTGAGAATCAACAAGGCTTTATCCGAATATGGTTTAGCAAATTCTTGCTTGCAAATCATGTGTTAATTGCATTATATTCTTCATAGCCTTATGAAATAGGTCACTTATTTTGGACACACCTTGATTGCATCAAAATATTTCCTCAAAAATGAGTTTTATGGGTGATATGTCAAATTTTTGGTGGTTTTTGTATTTCAGTTTCGAAACCAAAATGACTGGTTTCGAAACCAAAAAGGACCTAGAAACAATCCTCGTTTCAGTTTCGAAACCAAAATGGTTGGTTTCAAAACCAAATTGCACTTGAAGACAATTTTTGTTTTCAGTTTCAAAACCAAATCTTAACTAAAGACAAGTTTTGTTTCAATTTCGAAACAAGTTTTGTTTTGTTTCACTTCTTAAAACTTTATTATCTGGTTTTTGAAACAATTGAACAAATGATGGATGATTCAGTTTTATTTAGTAAAAGCATAAGTTGTTTCCTTTCTCCATATATGTGCCACAATGTATCTTCTTCAGGACTTAGTTTTTCCCACCTTTGTCTATTTCTGACAAAAAATGGGAGAAGTTATTATAATTTTGAATGATTACCTAACAGGGAGTATGTATGATAATGGGGGAGATAATTCATACACATAGGGGAGTGGTTGAATTTCTCTATGTTTTCATGTGTTTCATTACATGATACTATTTTTCATTACTTATCTGTACTATCTTGTTTTGGCGTAAGTTTGAATTCTTTACAGGAAATTATTAAAAGACTACTCCTAGAGTTTAGATGTCATAACTATGGGGGAGTTTGTCTTTCTTTGTTTTGAGTTCATTGTAAGAGGAATTATGTTGTAATGGGGAAGGGTTGTTTTTATGTTTTCTCTTATAAATGGTTTTTGTCACAAAATCGACAAAGGGGGAGATTTGAAGGTCCATGTTTTATGTTTGTCGAATTTCGTTTCAAAAGTAAACTCCTGATGGTCTTTGTAAATCTGAGTTAGAGTTTAGAGAGTCTTAGTTCACATCGGTTGAAAGAGAAGAAATCTATAAAGGCTCCGAAATACTCAACTCACCACCGGAAGACATCCTAGGATGGTAAGCGACTTAGAAAACTAAGTACCATAGGTGGTTGGATCATTAAGAGTGTTTCCCACACTTTTGAATTGATTAAAAATGTTTTAAAAGGAAAAATCAGAATCTGGACAGTTTTGGTTTCGAAACCAAGAAGCTTGGTTTTGAAACCAACTTTGATGATGGTTGTATTTAACAGGGAAAAGTTAGTTTCGAAATCAACCTCAGTTTAATTTCGAAACCAAAGTTGTTGGTTTTGAAACCAAATCTCATCTGTCTTCTGATGAAGTTTGGTTTCGAAACCAAAACCTCATCTACCATTAGATGAGGTTTCGAAACCAACTGGCTGGTTTTGAAATTAAAAGACAAAAACCATCACAGATCCATTTTGGTTTCGAAACTAAATTAGGTTAGTTTCGAAACCACCTGTCACCCAGATTCGAATAATTTGTGTGATTTTCTAAGCTATAAAGTAAAATTTTTACACATTATTGCTCATCTCCCTCTAAGCCTTGTTTTAGGGAGATAATTGAGCGTGGGAAACATTTCTAAGTGGGATGAAAGGCTCAATGGAATGATCTCTCATCTCCAATAATGGTGTCTACTATTAGTCCTAGAACTTATAATTTAGTCTAAGATTAGGCTAGATATTTCATTATAAATAGGGGTTGAAACTTCAGTATTCTTCAACCATTCACCCCTCACCTCAAGAAGCACTTGAGAGTCTTCAACTCTAAATCCTTAGTTCTCAAGCTTGTTGAACTTGGTTCAAATCTTTCCTATTTTAAACCAAAAACTCTATTTTTGTGTGCCGGTGGTGTTCTGGTGGTGGAGCTTGGAAGTGACAAGCTCGTGGTGAAATACTTGAGGAGTCAAGTATCGGTTCAAGGTGCGGGACTTACAGAGGTCAAGTTGGAGACACATGAACGTCTGCTAAGAGGCAAATTCGCGGAGTTCAAATTTGTGGAAGGACTATACACTGTGACTGTTGAAGCGTAGAGGGAGTCATAATTCGTGTCCATCGAGTGGTAAATCAGTTTGAAAGTTTTCATTACTTTTAATGGATTCTTTTCTGAACTAGGCCCGAAGTTTTTCCCAGTTTAGGTTTCCTCGTAAACAAAATCTCTTGTGCATGTTTTAATATTTGTTACGAGATTGAAATATTCGATTATTGTTTCTGCATGTTAAGAATCGAATAAGTCAATACTCTTGATTAGAGATTTTAGTTTTATTCTTTATCACCAGTTTAATTTTTATTTGGTGATTGTATAATCCTTAACCATAGTCACTGTGAGACCCCACTAACAAAAAAAAGGGAGAATTTATTTGCCAATAATAATAATGATAATTATAGTATTAGTGATGTTTAGAATTGTAGTATTAGTAGTATTAGAAGGGTAACAAAAAGAAAAGGGGTTTGTTACCTATAATAATAGTATTAGTAGAAATAGTAGTGTTTTAAACAAAAAAAATCTGCAATGATAATATTAATAGTAGTTGTGGAGCCGGAATCCAGCACCTCCCAGCACACTCACACTCTCCACCTCCGAAGAAGAGAGAGGATGAACACGCGAGAAACGCGAAATAGGATTCGCCCACGCGGGGGTGTATGAATGTGATAAGGGTATGGAGTCGCCACCTGATTTATGGGAATCAGGACCCAAGATTTTGGAAAATCACCCTAAAACTAGTTTTCCAAGAAAAACCATGGCGATAGTCCAAA
>MVGT01000762.1:47124-61125 GCA_002174775.1 Macleaya cordata
AAAAAAAAATGGGTGGCAAATTTTTAGTGCATATCCTTGTTTAAATTTGCTTCCGCTGCGTATTTCTTATATGCACTGTGTCTATTAGGTGACGAAAGGTCCAGTTTACAGGGGAGACTCTGCCGGATTTAAGTCTCATTGTAGACTGATGGTAATGTCCCTTGTATTTGGGGTACGAGTTGTTACAGTCACATTGATATACGGTTATTCCAACTAAAACTGTAAGGCATTTAGACTTTCTGATTTTGCTTCGATCCGCATCCAATCCAACGTGTGATTAGATACTGGGTTTTCAATCCAATCCGATCTACCCAGAGGATCCACCCCAATCAAGATTGGATTAGATTGGCTTCGTCGGTTTGGGCCTATTGAGCCAGACTTGTTTAATATAACAGTTGGGCCTTTAAATTTATCAGACTTTCTATTTATGGCCAATAAAATTAAAAAATAATAGTTGAGCCTAGTCAAACTATCACATATTTTTAACTTGGGCCCATAATTACTGTATTGAAAAACTCCTAACCTGTATTTTTTTATCTAAAAAATTACCATCAAAGTTAAGATTAGCTTTGTGTTGTGTTATGTATATATACATGCTTATATAGTTACATTATTACCCTTACTTATTTTAAAGAATTATAAAATATATATTATTATATGGGTAAGTGGATTGGATCGGTTGGGTATTGATTTCGTACGTTAGGATCCGCCAGGCGATCTGTACCTATTGGATTTCAAAAAATTTAAACCGATCCGCCCCAACCTTGTATTTGGATCGGTTTCGATCCAACCCAAATTGGATTGGATTGATCGATTTGGGTGGATGGGATTCTTTTTGCACACCCCTAATCGGTGGCTTCTAATATCTCGCGGTGGGGTGTTTTTTTTTTGTAAACCTCCTCCTTTTGTAATGGTTTCCCCTTGAATCAATGAAGATCATTTACCTTTTTGAAATTTTGCATGTGTTTGTAAGTGAAATGCATGACCGATCTAAAAAAAAAGTTCGCTGGAGAGCTCGAATGGGTCGAAAAAACGACCGATCATACCAGCTGGTTTGAACCACTGAAGAGATTTTCTTTTTTGAGCAGCTGGCTCAAACCACTGGTTCGAACCAAAAATCAACTAAAAAAAAAAATTTGTTTGGACCAGTTGGTTTGAACCAGAAATCAACTGATGTCAAATTTTTTTTTTATGAATAGCAGCTCCTTCGAACCACTAGTTCGAACCAAAAATCGTCAGAAGTCAAATTTTTTTTTTTATTTTTTTTATGAGTAGCAACTGGTTCAAACCTTTTAAATTTCTTAGTAGTTGGTTAGAGGATGATTCTTACCTTGGGGTCATTGGAAGCTCTTGGGTCACTGACAAGTTAGGTTCCCCTAGTTACAAACTTTTAGCTAAATTATCCAATGTCAGAGCAAGTCTTAAAATCTGGAATAGGTCTCACTTTGGGAACATTCAAAACAATATTCTTAACTTAAAAAAAATGATTCTGCCTCTATTATTTCTCAAACTTCTATTAGAAGACCCTTGATTTCCTCGCTCTCTGCTGAGTTAGGTAAATGGTATGATATTGAAGAAGATTTTTGGAAAATGAAGGTAGGTGAAAAGAATGTTCTCCTTGGGGACAGAAAAACCAAGTATTTTCACTCTCTGGCCCTCAATAGAAATAAAAGAAATAGCTTTATATCTTACTTCACACTTTAGCACTATTTCTTCTACTACTGGTCCTATTTTGGATCTTATTCCTTGTTCGATCACTGAGTCTGATAATCTTATGCTTACCAGGATTCCTTCTGTGGAGGGAATTAAGTTAGTTGTTTTTGGTATGCAGCCTTCTAAGGCACCTGGACCTGATGGGTTTCCTCCTATTTTCTATCAAAAGAACTGGAATACAATGGGTCCTGATTTGGTGGACATGACCCAAAGGTTTTTCAGAACATCTTTTATTTTAAAAGAAATCAATAAGACTCATATTTCCCTTATCCCTAAGGTGAACAACCCCCAAAGTGCGGCAGACTTCAGGCCTATAAGTCTGTGTAATACAGTTTATAAGGTGATTTTAAAAATTCTCTCTAATAGAATGAAGCCTCTTCTGAATAATCTCATTTTTCCTTACCAATCTGTTTTTGTCCCTGGTAGACAAATTTCAGATAACATTATTATAGCCCCATGAGATTATTCATTCTATGAGAAGGAAAAAAAGGGTAAATCTAGCCTCATAGGTATTAAAATTGATATGTCTAAGGCTTTTGATAGGGTGGAATGGAGTTTCCTCATCTCCATTCTTAGAAAAATGGGCTTTTGTGAAACTTGGTGTAATTATATCTTTCAATGCATTAGTACCACTACTTGTGTTGTCCTTTTAAATGGTTCTCCTTGTGACTTCTTTTCTCCTTCTAGGGGATTAAGACAGGGGGATCCTCTATTCCCCTATCTTTTCATTCTTTGTATGGATGCTCTCTCTAGGACCATTAATAAGGCTGAAGATAGTGGCCTAATTCATGGGATAAAAGTTAGTAGGTCTAGTCCTGCCATTAGTCATCTGCTCTTTGCAGATGATTGTCTCCTCTTTTGTAGAGCAAATCTCAAAGATAGTAAAAATCTTTTGAATCTCCTTGATTCTTTTAGCAATGCTTCACGCCAACTCATTAATTTTAACAAATCTGGTATTTTTTTCTTTCCTAACATTCATCATAAATTTGCTAGGATGATTTCCAGAATTTTCAAAGTTAAAAAAATTAAGCTTTCTGATAAGTACTTAGGGGTGCCCCTGTTCACTAATAGATCTAAAATTAAATGCTTTGAGCTTTTTCTTGATCTTGTTAGTGCTAGACTTCAAGGATGGAAAAGTAAGCTTTTGTCACCAGCTGGTAGAACTTTTATGGTTAAGACCATCTTGCAAACCATGCCCATTTTTCAAATGGGCTACTTTGTTATTCCTAAAGCTATTTCTTCTAAAATAGTTTCTCTTCAAAAAACTTTTGGTGGGGGAAAAAAGGTACCAAAAAAGGTATGTTCCTTAAATCTTGGTCTAGTTTTTGCAATCCCAAGTGTTCTGGGGGCTTGGGATTCAGAGATTTTGATTCTTTCAATATGGCTATGTTAGCAAAATTAGGATGGAGACTGGTTGCTTCTCCTAACTCACTCTGGTGTACTATTTTGAAGTCTAAATACTTTCCTTCTGACAATCCTCTTACAGTAAAACCTAATTCTTCTTCTTCCTGGATCTGGAAAGGGATCCTCAAAGGTATTTCCAAAATTAAATAGTTCTATAGTTGACATATTGTGGATGGTACAAAAGAAGATATTTGGGTAGATAACTAGATTCCAATTCAAAAAGGGGCCATTCCTAAGCCTCTACATATTGATGTCTCCAACATTAATTTGATAAGTGATCTTATCATACAACCTGATAATGTGTGGAATGAAGATTTAATTTACTAATGCTTTGATCTTAATATTGATGAATCTATTTTGCATTTAAGAATCTCGGAGTTTGGATCTGATTCCATGAAATGGGATCTTACTCAATCGGGAAGCTTTTCAGTAAAATCTTTGTATATTGCTATAGCTCCTGTTGTTCCTCCTACAAAGAATATTTGGAATCTTATTTGGGGTCTGCAAACCATTCCAAGGATCAAGGTATTTGTGTGGAAATGTTATCATAATATTCTTCCCCTCAATGCAAAGATTGCTTCTATTATTGATAACATTGATCCTTATTGTCCTTTATGTGGATCTGGTTTAGAAACTTGTAAACACCTATTTACTGAATGTGCTTATACTAGGGCTGTATGGTTTGCTCTTCCATTTTCTTTTCGGCTAAACACATCTGTTTCCTCCACCTACAATAGTTGGGTTGATTATTAGTTTGACTCCTAAGCTCAATGGGCTTCTTCTTTAACTAAATGGCCTGAATTGTGGGCCACTGTTTCTGGGTTTATTTGGAAAACAAGATGTCAAGTTGTTTTCAAGGAACCTAAGCCTAATCCAATTGAATTAGGTATGAATATTGAAATGTTTATAAATCACAATTTCAGAATCACATCCAATGTCAGAAGCTTTCCTATCTCTAGGAATTTGTCAGACATTGTCCCCATTAGTTGGTCCCCTCCTCCACCTTTCCTTCTCAAGATTAATGTAGGTTTCAGCACATATGATTCTGGTTCTCTAATGGGTTGTGGTATTATGATTCATAATTCTGCAGGTAAGTGCAAAGCAACTAGAACTCTCTCCTTCAGCTGTGGTAAGAAGGACATCTTCGAGGGCTGATCTATGCAACTTTATGGGCAAAGGAGCTACGGTTGAAAAGGGTTATTTTGGAAGGAAACATGTATCTCTTTAAGTCTCGCTTTTCGAGTGTTCAATGGAGAAATCAAGACCTTTTGAATGAATGGAAAAATCTTCAGTTTTCTTTTGTTGAATATATAAGCCATATAGTTTCGGGTACTGTTACTAGCTAGGCTTGCTTGTAATTATGTGGGAGTCTGAACTTGGATTGACTCAAACTTGAACATCTCTGTTGCTCAGCTTCTTGCTGAAAATAGGGATTTTAATGATGTAGATATTATGCTCCGTGTTAATATATAAGTTCTGTTTGTTCAAAAAAAAAAAAAACCAACCCACTTCATATTATTGGATGTCATGTCATAATGATGACCTAGCTCATTAGAAAACAACATTAATTTACGATTAAAAATAAAATAATAACTAAAATGCATGGTAATAATAAATAAATAAATAAAAACGATATATAAACCAAAACCCATTTTTATTTTTCTCCTTCACAAAACTCGGTCTAAATAAGAAAAAGAAACAAAAAAACAAGAAAGATGAAGTCGTAATTGGAACTCACACATATATAGTAGCGAACATTAAGAAATTAACCAAAGTAATAACCCCGGCCATAGTCATACCACACACAGTAGAGAACATTAAGAAATAAACCCAAGTAATAACCCCGGTCATAGTCATACCACAGACAGATGATCGAGAAACCCCAAAACAGTTGGGGAGTCTTGTAGATGATGATACTGAAAACTAAGTGCTGCCACGACAATTCACAATTCTCTTGTTATCTGTCTTCTTTTTCAAAACCAACAGTCATACTCTACACCCTGAGCATCACTCCTAATAATTTTCATGAGTTTCTTGTCGACTTCAAGATCTCCAGGTTTAATCTCATCGTTCTTTTTGAAAAGCTTTGCAAGATAATCTGCTGCTCTATTGGTTGCTCTAAAACTGATGCGGAAAAGAACACTTTCAAAGCCGAGCATAATACCTCGAATTTCATCAAAGACAGGCTTCACAATACTAGTATCATCATCTTCCTCCAAGAGTTCACGTTGGTCGGTGAGATGTTTATAAATATACCTCGAAACTGTAGTCACTTTAACTCGTTTAAGTCCTATTTTTTTTGCAAGTATTAAACCTAACTTCACTCCCTGCACCTCGTTATATAGAAATGACTTTTTGTCGGATATCCCAGAAGCAGCAGCAATCATGGTACCTTCATGATCACGTATAATAGCTCCGCATCCTCCTATGCTCCTTGTTGAAATAGCTGGGCATCCTCCTCTGTTCCTTGTTGAAATACCATATGTATCCACCCGATACCATCCCTTTCTGGGTTTACCCCATCTGCACCTTCCAGGTTGACGAGCTCTCCCTAAACTCATCAGGGATATGTAATCCTTCTGAAGCTGCACAATATGTTAAAATACTAACTAAATTATACACAAGTACCATGGAAAGATATTGGTGCATGCATGCATGCGTCTTCGCAATTCATAATAATAATAATTACGATCACTGTTATTGTAACAAGGGTAAATATTTTACCACATTAAAAATTCAAATATCAATATTATTACCATACTGACCTCAGCAAGGTAAGATATATACTATACCAATATTACATTATAGGGCCAGGATCGAAGCACTCTGAACCATGATTTTGTACACTGCTCTTGGGGCCACATAGAGATGATAAAAGAGGGCTGATTTTTGGTAACAAATCTCCTCGTGTAAATCCCCACCAAAAATCAACCCTTAGATCATTTCCATGTTGGTCAACCACCAAGCACAGGTTGTACAAAAACAATCAGCCTATTAATAATGGAACTTCTCTAGTAGATCATTTTGATAAAGACGTACTCCTCTAGTTAGTAGATCATAGGCATATCATGTTGCAACACAAATTGGTTTTAATTGAATCATAAGATCAGATCAATCAACATATGAAACGTAAATTCAATTTAACTACAACTATGAACTCGAATTTAATATTAGTGATGGTTGATTCACACCTAGCTAGCACCAGGCATTCATGCCCTACTATATATGACCGTTAAACCTAAAGTATCCAGTTCTCAAGAAAACTACACCAAAATCTGACACAACAGAACAAAACCAGATCTTAACACTTTAATAACACCTGGATTTGTTCAGACATAGAAAACAAATCAGCCCTAACACAGCTTTAGAACCATTCTCAAGTGAGAATCGAAAAGTATGTATGGCACAAAATATATAGTTTTTAAAAATCTAACCTATTTGATGAACTCCTAAAACTATTAAGAATCCTAGCTAGGCTGGTTACTAGGTTAAAAGCTAGTTAGTATATAAATCACTTCTCTTTCTATGTTTGGCTGCAAGGTTTTAACGTACTCCTCAAAACCAAACAACTAATAAAATTACACAACCAGTTAAATATATACGCCTACATAGATAACATACCAAAAAAAAACCTGAAGGATAAAATCAAATAAAAACATGAAATTCATGGGTATTAGAATTAACGTGCAAACAATGCTAGCTATAAATTAAAGCAAACGGGAAAAAGAGAAGATGATATGATTGATCTACCTGCATCTCAAGCTTCGTCTTTGGCCGGAAGTCATTTGTTTTATGATAACAAAAGGTCTGGCCCTTCACAAGTTCCTTATTCTTTTTCTAACAAGGAAAAATAGAAGGTTACCAGGTCATAGGCAATTAGTTAAATTTACATAATTAGGGCAAGAACTATGGATACCTCAAACAATTAAAATCAGCCAAATTTGAAGTTCAGGCAAGCAGTACCAAGGATACCTCAAACAACCAAACCCTTCCCCCTCGCCCCCAAATTTGAGGCTTGGTTAATTAAGGGGTTTGAGGGAGCCGACAAAGATTGTGTTGTCCGGCACAATCTCTGCCATCCCCTTCCTCATCTGGCATTCGAAATGTATCATAATTAATTAAAAATAAACATTTTCCATTAGAGGCCTGACACACTAAAACGGCAAAGAAAGTGTAACGGCACAATCTGTGCCGCACAGCACTCTCAATGCAGTCTTTTTACTCCCAACTCAACACGGTGGTACTTGCCACACCTTAAAACTCTAAACCTCTATCCCAAACAACCTAATTAAGGGTTTCACATAGTTCTTGCCCTTAAAACAGAAAGTCCAAAAAAACAAAAACACTGCAAAGACAGACCTCCATTTTGATAGCTTGCTTTCCCATTATGTCTCCTTTGTTAGTCTCTTCCGACAGGAGTTGCTCTGACTGGATACTAGTACTGCAACATCAAAGGATTAACAAAATTATGTACTTAGAGAAACAAAACTACAAAACATGAAACAAAATTAGTGTACTTAAGTTCACAAATAGTCCGTTAACTCAGTTACCTTTTACCCAGCCCCAAGAAGCACATTCTTAATGAGTGATAAGCATAAAAACTTATACAAACATCTTCCACATTAGATTTCAAGGAAAAAAAAACTAGATAACAATAAAAAGTAAGGTGACTACTCAATAGGGTAACAAGTCCTAAAGACAGATCCAACAAATCCACTGACCCATGAAGTACACTAGGGTTAACAAGTAATTAGTCCGATGATGTTTGCATTAGGTACCATACCACAAAACTTAATATCACAAACCTCCCATTTTCTAGTTCCATGGAAATAAAAAGCAAGTACATTCAAAACAAAACGAGAAAGAAAAGCACAAAAGAACTACAGAGCTTCTTATAAACTTGTTTAATTTTTTTTAAAAATCATGTAGAGAAAGAAAATTTGGAAATACTGATAAATTAAAAAGCAGCAACAATAATAATTTGATGAAGGGAGCTCCATTAGCTTCGTTCACATAACATAATAATAACCTGGAACATAATAGTAAGCATAAAACAATTGTTTTTGTTCACATAACATAACAGCAATAACTATATAACTATATATTTTATACGAAATAATCAAATCGATGAATACCTCATCGTTACAAAGTTGACCTTGTTCTGAACATGTACGGCTTCCTTCTTTGCCAGAGCCCCCTCCTCCTCCTCCTCCTCCTCCTCGCTTATCTTTCTCTTATTCAAGAGAGACTGGGGAACAACATCATCAGATTCACAAACAGCATATTCATCGTCATCATCAGATTCATAAAGAACATAATCACCATCAGAGTCGCCCTCAAGATATTCATCATCGGGATGGCAGCTATAATCAAAATCATCATCATCACCATCAGAATATTCATCATCCAATTTAACACGAGCCGGTACAGTTGGTGCAGGCCCCAACCCTATTGCTGATACTATGTTTTCCATGTACGTACTTTAGAAGATACCTTCTTTCTGGGGGGAAATAGTAGTGTTCTTCGCTCAAGATACAGGCCGCGTCTAATTCTGCAGGCATCACAAGTAATCAATTTATATATATATATATATATCAGAAATCAAATTGAATACCCCATCGTTACAAAGTAGTAGGCCTATCTGTAACACCTCCACAAATAACTGTCCCGTACAGAAGATAAAACAAATCCAGAATAAAACTCATGCACGTACGAATGATATTTTAAATCTAGAAGCATTAATTTAGAGATAGAAATCTAAACCTCAAACACTAAAATTTTACCAAATAAGTGTCCCGTACAGAAGATCAAACAAATACAGAATAAAAATCATGCACGTACGAATGATATTTTAAATCTAGAAGCATTGATTTAGAGAGAGAAATTTAAACATGAAACCCTAAAATTTTACTAGCACAGAAAGCATTAGCATAGAAAACATTAGCATAGATGAATCAAATCAAATACCACAACATTATAAAGTTGTCCTATATATATGCTACTTTTTTAATTCAAAAAAAATATATCTGCTACTTTTCCTTCAACCAAACCCTAAACTTTTTCTTCATCAAAACCCTAAAGTTCTGATCGATCAAGAAAATACAACGGAAATAAAGATAAATAGAGAAGGCGAACTCACCAAAGATGAAGTGATCGAAGGTGCAAACCCCAAACTAGGTTTCCTGTGGCCGACCTTTATAGTGAGAGAGAAGATGAATAGAGGAAAGGTTCGGAAAGGTACCAGGGCGCCGTGATCGTGCAAAGCAAACCCTAACTTAGGGCCCGTTTGGTATCGTTTTTTGGAGGATTGGAAGTGCTTTTTTTTTCGACTTTTTACCCCACAGCGTTTGGTTAAATAAAAGGGAAATTTGACTCAATAGACCGATCCATTGGGTGGTTCGGCCGAATAGTTCGGATGAATTTGGCGCAAGAATTATAATCCCAAACAAATTTTCGGACTGTTTTGCCCCCCAATATAAACCAGAGTCCCTGTTGGAGACTCTGGGTTTTTCTTTTAAAACCCAGTTTGAAGCTCACCGAAGTGTAGTCTTCAACTCTTCCCGTCCGATCAGCGGCTACAAATTCAGTGAGAGAAGAGAAGGAAGGAAGAAGGAGAAGAAAGGGAGAGGAAGAGAAAAAAGAAGAAGAGAAAGGAGCCGCTCCAGGCGAATCATGCCGAAGGAAGNCTCCTATAGGGGATTCCCCACCCCGCCCCGCCTCCTATGAAACGGGGAATGGGGCGGGGATGGGGGATGAAAGTGGTGGCGGGGATGGGGACGGGGAAGGCATACCCGGCCCCGCCCAGCCCCGTTGCCATCCCTACTGAAGAAGGACATCTTCGAGGGCTGATCTATGCAACTTTATGGGCAAAGGAGTTACGGTTGAAAATGGTTATTTTGGAAGGAAACATCTATCCCTTTTAGTCTCGCTTTTCGGGTGTTCAATGGAGAAATCAAGACCTTTTGGATAAATGGAAAAATCTTCAGTTTTCTTTTGTTGAATATATAAGCTCTATAGTTTCGGGTACTGTTAATGTTGATGCCAACTTACTAGCTAGGCTTGCTTGTAATTATGTGGGAGTCAGAACTTGGATTGACTCAAACTAGAACATCTCTGTTGCTCAGCTTCTTGCTGAAAATAGGGATTTTAATGATGTAGATATTATGCTCCGTGGTAATATATAAGTTCTGTTTGTTTAAAAAAAAAAAAACCAACCCACTTCATATTATTGGATGTCATGTCATAATGATGCCCTAGCTCATTAGAAAACAACATTAATTTACGATTAAAAATAAAATAATAACTAAAATGCATGGTAATAATTAATAAATAAAAACGATATATAAACCAAAACTCATTTTTATCTTTCTCCTTCACAAAACTCGGTCTAAATAAGAAAAGAAACAAAAAAACAAGAAAGAAGATGAAGTCGTAATTGGAACTCGCACATATATAGTAGCGAAAGTAATAACCCCGGCCATAGTCATACCACACACACATATAGTAGAGAACATTAAGAAATAAATCCAAGTAAGAGCATCTCCAATGCAATGTGGATGTGGTAAAATAAGACTGCCACATAAGAAAAATACACATTTCTCAAAAAAAAACTCCTCAAATACTAATGTGAAGACACACTTTTAAACTGAGTTGGCAGTGGAATAGAATACTATTTGTGGAATGGATGTAAAAAACGAGGACATTGTGAAGTTGAATGTCTAGAATTTGAAAGAATTAGACATTCAACTTCACAATGTCCTCGTTTTTCACACTAGTGTCTTTCCATTCCACCAATAGCATTCCATTTCATTGCCAACTCAACTTAAAATTGTATGTTCACATTAGNCACCTTCCAGGTTGACGAGCTCTCCCTAAACTCATCAGGGATAGGTGGTAGTCATCCTCCTGAAGCTGCACAATATGTTAAAATACTAACTAAATAATTATACGCGCAAGTACCATGCATGGAAAGATATTGGTGCATGCATGCATGCATGCGTCTTCGCAATACATAATAATAATAATAATTATGATCACTGTTATTGTAACAAGGGTAAATATTTTACCACATTAAAAATTCAAATATCAATATTATTACCATACTGACCTCAGCAAGGTAAGATATATAGTATACCAATATTACATTATAGGGCCAGGATCGAAGCACACTGAACCATGATTTTGTACACTGCTCTTGGGGGCCACATGGAGATGATAAAAGAGGGCTGATTTTTGATAACAGATCTCCTCATGTAAATCTTCACCAAAAATCAACTCTTTGATTATTTCTATGTTGGTCAACCACCAAGCACCCAGGTTGTACAAAAACAATCAGCCTATTAATAATGGAACTTCTCTAGTAGATCATTTTGATAAAGACGTACTCCTCTAGCTAGTGGATCATAGGCATATCATGTTGCAACACAAATTGGTTTTAATTGAATCATAAGATCAGATCAATCAACATATGAAACGTAAATTCAATTTAACTACAACTATGAACTCGAATTTAATATTAGTGATGGTTGATTCACACCTAGCTAGCACCAGGCATTCATGCCCTACTATATATGACCGTTAAACCCAAAGTATCCAGTTCTCAAAGAAACTCCACCAAAATCTGACACAACAGAACAAATCCAGATCTGAACACCTGGATTTGTTCAGACAGAGAAAACAAATCAGCCCTAACACAGCTTTAGAACCATTCTCAAGTGAGAATCGAAAAGTATGGCACAAAATATATAGTTGTTAAGAATCTAACCTATTAGATGAACTCCTAAAACTATTAAGAATCCTAGCTAGGCTGGTTACTAGGTTAAAACCTAGTTAGTATATAAATCACTTCTCTTTCTATGTTTGGCTGCAAGGTTTTAACGTACTCCTCAAAACCAAACAACTAATAAAATTACACAACCAGTTAAATATATACGTCTACATANCGCAATACATAATAATAATAATAATTATGATCACTGTTATTGTAACAAGGGTAAATATTTTACCACATTAAAAATTCAAATATCAATATTATTACCATACTGACCTCAGCAAGGTAAGATATATAGTATACCAATATTACATTATAGGGCCAGGATCGAAGCACACTGAACCATGATTTTGTACACTGCTCTTGGGGGCCACATGGAGATGATAAAAGAGGGCTGATTTTTGATAACAGATCTCCTCATGTAAATCTTCACCAAAAATCAACTCTTTGATTATTTCTATGTTGGTCAACCACCAAGCACCCAGGTTGTACAAAAACAATCAGCCTATTAATAATGGAACTTCTCTAGTAGATCATTTTGATAAAGACGTACTCCTCTAGCTAGTGGATCATAGGCATATCATGTTGCAACACAAATTGGTTTTAATTGAATCATAAGATCAGATCAATCAACATATGAAACGTAAATTCAATTTAACTACAACTATGAACTCGAATTTAATATTAGTGATGGTTGATTCACACCTAGCTAGCACCAGGCATTCATGCCCTACTATATATGACCGTTAAACCCAAAGTATCCAGTTCTCAAAGAAACTCCACCAAAATCTGACACAACAGAACAAATCCAGATCTGAACACCTGGATTTGTTCAGACAGAGAAAACAAATCAGCCCTAACACAGCTTTAGAACCATTCTCAAGTGAGAATCGAAAAGTATGGCACAAAATATATAGTTGTTAAGAATCTAACCTATTAGATGAACTCCTAAAACTATTAAGAATCCTAGCTAGGCTGGTTACTAGGTTAAAACCTAGTTAGTATATAAATCACTTCTCTTTCTATGTTTGGCTGCAAGGTTTTAACGTACTCCTCAAAACCAAACAACTAATAAAATTACACAACCAGTTAAATATATACGTCTACATAGATAACATACCAAAAAAAAACCTGATGGATAAAATCAAATAAAAACATGAAATTCGTGGGTATTAGAATTAACATGCAAACAAAGATAGCTATAAATTAAAGCAAACGGGAAAAAGAGAAGATGATATGATTGATCTACCTGCATCTCAAGCTTCGTCTTAGGCCGGAAGTCATTTGTTTTATGATAACAAAAGGTCTGGCCCTTCACAAGTTCCTTATTCTTTTTCTAACAAGGAAAAATAGAAGGTTACCAGCTCATAGGCAATTAGTTAAATCTACATAATTAGGGCAAGAACTATGGATACCTCAAACAATTAAAATCAGCCAAATTTGAAGTTCAGGCAAGCAGTACCAAGGATACCTCAAACAAACAAACCATTCCCCCTCGCCCCCAAATTTGAGGCTTGGTTAATTAAGGGGTTTGAGGGAGCCGACAAAGATTGTGTTGTCCGGCACAATCTCCGCCATCCCCTTCCTCATCTGGCATTCGAAATGTATCATAATTAATTAAAAATAAACATTTTCCATTAGAGGCCTGACACACTAAAACGGTAAAGAAAGTGTAATGGCACAATCTGTGCCGCACGACACTCATCTCAATGCAGTCTTTTTACTCCCAACACGGTGGTACTTGCCACACCTTAAAACTCTAAACCTCTATCCCAAACAACCTAATTAAGGGTTTCACATAGCTCTTGCCCTTAAAACAGAAAGTCCAAAAAAACAAAAACACTGCAAAGACAGACCTCCATTTTGATAGCTTGCTTTCCCATTATGTCTCCTTTGTTAGTCTCTTCCGACAGGAGTTGCTCTGACTGGATACTAGTACTGCAACATCAAAGGATTAACAAAATTATGTACTTAGAGAAACAAAACTACAAAACATGAAACAAAATTAGTGTACTTAAGTTCACAAATAGTCCGTTAACTCAGTTACCTTTTACCCAGCCCCAAGAAGCACATTCTTAATGAGTGATAAGCATAAAAACTTATACAAACATCTT
>MVGT01000331.1:3201-24446 GCA_002174775.1 Macleaya cordata
TGTTACACCTCTAATTACTCTCCCCAATATACATATTTTCCTTACTTCCCATAACATACCTCTTCATCTACATCCTCTCTCATTAAATCTATAATAGTTACTAGTGTTATCATCAAAATCATTGAGAAATTAAGGATTTATATCATCAATCATCACATCCGGAAGTAATAAATCAAGTAGGTGATAAGATTTTGGCATCAAATTGAGGTAGGTGGGATCCCTACTATAAAGAAAATCTAATTTTATGTATTTTATTATGAAATTACATATGAAATGTATTTGTCTTGCATGGTTACATTTAATTATTTAATGCAAGGGCTAAGTTTTATTGATAAGAAAAATGAATTAAAGGAAGTTTAATAATAACTTGTCATCTAGATTAAAAACAAATCTAGATGGTATCGGTAATGGGAGACCCCCATAATACCTGCAGGTACCGTTGAGTTCCGACTTGAGGAGACGGTGGACACCGATGTAATGGACTTAAAATAATTAATTAATAGTTAATTATGAAAGATTTAAAAAGAAATATCTTTTTATGCATTAATATTGTGATTTTTACATATTTTAAATCTATTATTTTTAGATAGTTTGCACCTACTGAGTATTACTCACCCAATATTTTCCCCCTACAGATCAAGTTGAGGGCGAAAGATTTTAGGAGGTGCAGTTCAAAGAGATAGCTTGGATCTCTTGAGTTAGTATGTTTTTATATATTGTAATTGAAGAATAATTACTACTATATCACTTGGGATTATGGGTTGTTTATGAGAATTAAGATATGTATTATTATAATTATCTATTTTTATATTGAATTTAGAGCAAAACAAATGTTGTATTAATTTTAATTTAATTTTTATGTCTTTAAATTAAAGTAATTATGTTTTACATAATATTGTATAAATTTTGTATTTGTTATTGTCAGTTTTAGAAAAGTACATTTTTGAGTATATTTCGCTCAAAATTGACCAAGACTTATTTCCGTAACAAATGAAGATTTCAATTTCTTCTTTTCAAAATGGTATTATCCATGTATTTCAGATTTCTGGTTAGGAAGTAATTTCAGTTTCAAATTTATGATTTCTGGATAATTTAAGAAATTCGAAGTTATTTTTCTTTGATTGTGTATAAATCTGTTAGTAAACTTGAAACCCAATTTTGAGTATCTTATGCTCCGAATTAGGCTCGGTCTATTTCTACTGAAGTTGTAGAACTTTAAATCTATTTTCCAGAATAGTTTTATTTATACAATTCTGATTTACGGTTAAGAAATTATGACCATTTTACTGAAGTATGTGCAGTTAAGTACGAAAAATATTTTCAACAGATTTTATTTTTGTTTTTTTTAAATTTACTTTGATTACTAAATTGTAATTAATGTTGACAAAATTGACTAGTTTATCTTTCAAAAAGAGAAAGTAAGCGATTTTATTCATTGCTTTAAATTACACTTCATTTACACTCTTCACACCTCGCCTTCCGGACTCATTGAATCAAGTTGGATTTTAGAGTTCCGAAAATCGGGGTGTGACAGTACTATTGATGTAGGACTGATGTACCAACAAGATGATGGTCTAGGAATACATATTTGTGGCTATGTGGATGCAAATTATGCAGGTGATGTGGGTCAATCTAGATCTACTACAGGATATGCTTTTACATTAGCTCTAGATCTAATAATTTGGAGGTCAACCTTACAATCAGTTGCTGCTCAATCAACAACAAAAGTAGAATTAATCGTTGTAACAGAGGCCATGAAGGAATCCATTTGGCTTAAGGGCTTAACTGGAGATTTGGGCATTGAACATGAATGCATACAGGTGCATTGTGATGGTGAGAGTGCTATTGATTTGATGAAGCATGAAGACTTTCACAAAAGATTAAAGCATATCTTTGTTCTCTATCACATTGTGCGGGATACTATAGAGGACAGGTGGAGGTTTTTCTTTATTGAAGATTCACACAAAGTAGAATCCTGCGTATATGCTGACAAATGTGGTGCCATTGATTAAGTTCAAGCAATGTTCAGACTTGATCATTATCCTAGTTAGGGAGGCGTTGTGAGGTGCGTGATGGTGACGATTATATCCATGAAGAAGAAGAACAATAAAGGAGTCGTTTGGCAGCATATCGTCAAAGATGGAGAATTGTTAATTTCTCGATATTTTAGTGGGACTCTTTAATGACTCTTATTAAAGAGTCCCACTAGGTTTTGGAAACTTTTCTCTTATATTTAAGGGACTTGATATTTTAGTTGGTTTCTTTTTCATATTTAGTTTAGGATTCCCATTCGCTTCTGGGATTGGGATACCTATTAGGGTTTATAAATATGAATGTATGACTTTAGTCTAAAGCAGTCTGAAACAACGTTGAGAGTGAGATATATCTTGTAAGGGTTGTGAGGCTAGAGAGAGAAAGTTTGGGCTTCAATTGAAGGTGAGTGTTTTGTAATCTGTTCTTTATTACTTTCACTATAGTGGAAGAAGATCATCATCGTTCGTGGACGTAGACAATCTTACTAAACCTCGTTTATGTATGGGGTGTAATAATCCTTCTCAAGTATTAGAATATGAACTATTCTTATTTAGGTTATTTAAGTTAACCCACCAGTTGAACCAGATTCACCCAACTCAATAATTTCTCCCGTTCAATTTCCGATCCGGTTTGGTCACAATTGTCATTATCAGTTATTTTCTAGACCCAATCTTACTATTTTCTGCCCGAGGCCCAAACCTTACAACAATTCCTTTTTTGTTATTATTTTTTCAAGACAACAGCATAACAATTGAAGATCGCATATAATATCTGATTAAAAAAAATATTTAATACATTGCACATTTAATACCATTGACAAGTCCGAGATCATTTACCTATCCAAAAATTTGTGCACAGCCCGGGACAATTTTTCGCGCAAATGATAATATCAAAGCATACAATCTATGACGTACTTCTTTGACGTTCAAAGACCTTCGACAACGGTTTAAAACCGTAGTGAAAAGAGTGTTCCCGAATCTCTGCGTCATCAAGAATATATAATTTCTTCCGGCTCCTTCGTCTAGAATACATAATTTCTTTTGTTACGATCGTACCTCTGAACATGTAGAATCTCATCGGTGCTCGTTGAGGTATCTTTCGGCAATTGCAGCATGCATTGCAGCACCTATAGGAAGCGCGTTTTCATCGATTGTAAAATAAGGAGAATGACCAGAATGTATTGAACCTAATGTCTCGTTCCTTACACCAATATAGAAAAATGCTGCAGGGACTACTTCCGAATAGAAGGAGAAATCCTCGGCACCCATCATCGGTGGCACAACCTTATAATTCTTAGGACCTAACAAATCGATCGCGACCTTCCTCACATGTTCATTCATCCGCTCGTCATTTACAGTTGGTGGGTAAAAACGTTCCCCCTCGAAGAAATCTGCTTGCGCCGAGCATTTGTAGACTCTGGCTTGTTCTACAATTACCTGTTTAACATAAGCGTTTTAGTTTGTAAAATTCAAATAAATTCATCTTAAGTAGTCTCTCAAGCCATGGTTTTAAATTATACCTTTCTTCACGTGCAGTTTTTACTAATTAAACTACTTAATTATAGTTTTAACCACTTAGCCTTCAACCACAGTTTTCTAAAATTCAAAAAAGCTGTGGTCTTTAACGAAAAGCCTTTTCCAGTAGTGCAGGATCATGTAAGACATGATCAACTAAAGGATAAGTGATCACAAACCTCCTCTATTCTTCGTCGAAGTTGGTAGAAGCTTGTGTTCGAGAACGCTCTGAACGTGCCACCAAGGACAACCGATTCAGGAATTACGTCGAGATTATCGCCTCCATTAAATGAAGCCACTGATACTACCTAAACCAAAAACAAAGTTCGAATTGCAGCAGATATTAGTAATCTTTAAGGTATCCTACATCTCAATTGAATCAATGTTGCCAATACCTGAACAGTATTAATACAAATGTTTTTACAAATACTTATCAGTTTGATTTATATGTTATCCCAAGTTGCGATAATTCTTGGTTTAATTCTCAGTGAGTACTTAATTATCAATGATTTCGATTTCCATAGCAGTTTGTAATGAGATGTAAGAATTAAATTCAAAAACTTCTTCTAAAAGCTTATAACCTACAGAAGAACCATGATAACTAGTGCGGTATTCAATTATATTTTGCAAGTTCCGAGTATTTCTAGTGCTCTCTGATCCAAAGTCATGATGATTCATGGCTTTCTAAAGTTGAAAATCTATCACTATTTTTGGTCTCAAATGAGGATAATAGCATTTCATGATGTTATGTAACAAAATTCAAAACAGTTCTTTTTAAAGATTAAAACCTATAGAAAGAACCTTGGTCACTAGTACTACATTATGCAATTATAGTTTCCATGTTCAAGTACTAAAAAATTTCCAAAATCATTTGAACCCATAGTCGTTTTAACTATAAGCTACAAACTGATTGTTCTATTTGATCTTATTAAAATTGAAGTATACAACAACATACCAAAATATCACCCATTTTGGGTATCTAAGCCACATAGTTTGAGAGTACTAATTACCTGGGAATCCATTGGATTTGCTTCACGAGAAACGATATTTTGTAAACTAATAACTGCAGCAGAGGAAGCCAAGATTGCATCGACAGAATGGTGTGGATTTCCGGCATGCCCTTCCTTTCCGGTTATTACGGCTCTAAAGAAACCACAGCCAGCTAGCAAAGGGCCAGGCCGTGAACCAATAACTGAAGTTGGGTGTTCAGTAGATATATGAACAGCAAATATGGCTTCCACATTTTCTAAAGCCCCATCTTCAATCATCCGCTTTGCACCGATTCCAGCTTCTTCTGCCGGCTGAAAGATTAGTATAACAGTTCCCTGTTACAACATAAAAAGTATTGTTAAAATTAACATCAAATTTAGAAACTACAGGTTATTTCTGTAAAAATTTGGAAATTAAGAGAGTAACTAAGGTTAGCCTCAAGTATATAGAGTCTAAGAATCTCAGCATAGTTTTACCCAAGTCCAAAGCCAAAGCAATGGCACTTTTTTAGTCTCTTCCTAGGATTATGCATTCTTGACAAGAGAGGCATCTGTGAGGTGTGGGGTTTTATCTCAAAAGGCCTCAGTGTTCATATAGAGAGATTCCACACTTTATGAACTTTATGCTGGGCAGTACCCTTATGCAATGTGGGACTCTATTTGATCCACTACACCTAACAGACTTGTGAAGCAGAATACAAGCTAGGTTAATTAAGAGGATACCATGTATTGAGACTCTTGACAATGCTTCGATGGAGAAGTCTTTCTGTCAATCATTTTTTAAGTCTTTTTTCTTTCTTGAAGGTCTCCTTTTAATTGGAAACACATTCATTACCAACATCATATCTAGTAAAAAGATTGCTATTTTGTTCAAGAGAAAGACTAATTTCAATTACCCACACCTCAAAAAAGCTATAAAATCAGTTGATGCACTGCCGACCTACTCGGTTTTAGGGGGTTTTACACGGTGGATTACAATCTATATTATAGAGTTTGCTTCATGTATGCTACTAATCTTTCTAAAATTACATATGAACTACAGGTAATTTAGTTCTTCGTAAACTTTTATTGACATTATCTTCAAGGATACATTACATTTCCCCTTTTTGAGAATTGCATTTTAAACCAAATGAGTTCCTGAGAGTGATTTACTAATAAGGCATTCATAATAAGTACAGTTTCAGATACCAATCAAAAAAAAAAAATAGGTACAGTATTCAGACTTTCAATCAAGTTACTTTTTTGCAAAAACATAAATGAAGTTGATATCGAAAAAATGTTTCACTGTTTTTGGTAAAGAATAAATTAAGTTGATTTTCTCTCTGAAAACGTAATTCTTTCAGGTCTAGAGTTAAATGCAGCTTGTCTGTCTTAATAACCATTCAAACAAAAATGAAACCTGGCCGAAAACAGAAAAAAGGAAAAAAGCTAAACAAAAGTGTTATCACTCTGAACTGATGAGCCTTTTTATAATTCTAATAACATTCATTTCAAGCACTACTTAAATATTTTTTAACAATGACCCAAATTATGTTAACAATCCACTTCTGATGCGGGGCCTTTTTTTCATGTTCTGTGATCAGTAAGTGGTAAAGCGTGTTCGAATCCAATTATATTATTTTGTTTACTAAACATGGTAGTTTACCTGCTACACACCAATGTCATATAGTCTTTTATCTTACTAAGTGATGTGTACTTAGTCTAAACTTTTCCCTAAAACCAGGGTAGTTCATAAGAGATACCAAAAAAAAAAATTTATTACAGAACAAACACCCTGAACTAGCTTATATGTCTTACTAAATGCAGAGTACTTAACCTTCATTTTTGACCCACCTCCATTTTTGACCCCCTTTTCGGAAACGCTTACTGATCCACAGCACGAAATCTATTTTGTCAATTTAATCATCTTCAATCACTTTCTGCTAAATAAATGCTTACTATCCACAACATGAATTCTATTTTGCTAATTCACTAACTTATTTTAACAAAAACTTAAATTTTGGAAAATTGGGAAGATAATTCAGAAACAAAATAAAAAACTTATAAATCTATGAATTGTTAGTATGGGTTTCATTAATGCGTTGATATCTTTAGTAATGAAGCAGAAAAACACTTACAAAAAAAAAATAAAAAAATAAAAAAAATAAGCAAACCTTGAGACAATTTTCGCGGGTTTTTAATATCTTTGCAGCACCTAAAAGCATTGCTACATGAGCATCATGTCCACAAGCATGCATTTTACCAGGTACCTTGCTTTTGTGTTTCCATTCAACAGCTTCCTGGAATTAAAAAGCAAAAATTAGACCTGGTTTTAATACACAATTAAAAATATATATATATGTTTTGTGTTAGTTCTAAAATATGCCCTACCTGAAAATATCAAAATAGATGAAGAATTCTGAAATGAAATTACCTGAATAGGAAGAGCATCCATGTCAGCTCTAATGGCAACAAAAGGTGGATCACCAGTTCCAATAGAAGCTCTAATGCCGGTTTGAGCTAATGGAAATCGGTAACTCACACCCATTCGATCCAACTCAGTTCTAATCAATCGACTCGTTTCGAATTCCTCATAAGCTAGTTCCGGGTTTTCATGAATTTTCCTCCTTAAGAATTTTAACCAATTTACCATCTCTGGGTTCTTAGCCATAGCTAAAACTGATGATGAATTTGATGAATTAATCAAAGTTGAAGAAGAAACGGAGTTGTTGTGATTCAATTTGATGAAGTAATGATCATCATCATCATCTTCAACAGTACTGCAACTCCCGAAGAAAGATGAACAATCGTGATTATGATCGGATGAAGCTCCATCAACGATTCTGTAATCCATAAAATTCATAATCGTACAGATTAATATGATCCAACAAAAACCCACAATAGTTATCTGAGAACCCATTTCTGGAGAGAGAAAGTAAAGAGAGAGAAAGAGAGTGATGGACAGTGACAGAGGTTTTGGAGAATTACAGAGAGCTGTATATAAAGGGAGATGAACTGCACCTGTAACTCGTGAAGAAGGAACTTTGTTTTGTATTTTTGTCACGTGGGGGAATGTTGAGAACAAATTCTTTTTTGGAAAATGACGTCGTATGCTAAATGGATGACACGTTTAAGTAAGAATAAGAATATTATAAAATTTGTGGGGCCCGCTTATCACGTAGTGGTGGGCAGATGCGTGCGCTGCTATTTTATTGTGATGTTGCAGTCGGGGAAAATGCTACAAGCACCTTAGATTTGATCTTTTGCTAATACCTCTGATTATTTTATTCAAATTAGACCAAAATTAGATCTGTGTTAGACTAAATTAGACTCAAATTAGACCCAAATTAGACCCCGGGTATGATTTTGTGTGCAAATCCAGGGTGCCTGTAGCATTACCCGTCAGACAGTTAAGACTAGAGGCTTGGTCCCTTGGGAGTCTAGGACCATTTTGACCAGTGTTATTGACACTACCATTTTTTATCCGTTGCGACCCAGCCTAATTTTTTCTCAAATTTTGATTGGTAATGACCCTTGTTAGCAATCACCCGAATTATTCGCGTTTAATACACGTACTTTTCTGTATTTCTGAATAACGTTTAATACTTCTGTCTAAGCAAAACCTAATCAATAATACACGAATTTTTTAACTTAAATGTTTACAACACGTTTTAACCGAATTACCGAATGAAATATGTGAAAAATACTCCTACTTTATTTAATGGCTATCAGACTTTTAATACAAAAAATAAAAATAAAAAAGAAACCCTAGCTAATTACTTAAGGACCCTTTCTTTGTTTTCTCTCTTTGTTTATAAGGACTCCAATTCTCTCTATTTCTCTCTTCATCGATACAGTTGGAACTCCATGAAGCATCTAGAAGACTTGGTATATTGCCTAATTTTTACTGGCGGATTTCTACATATTAAAAGTATTAAACACGAATTAACTCTAAATCTAATTTTTACCGTACGACGAATGATTGGCCGAATGTTGGAATGTGTTACAATTCTTATTAACCGAATAATACTCATACTTTTGCCGTCCCAAATTTTAACCGTATGCCGAATTGCTAACAAGGGTAATGACCTCCTTTTTTTTAGTATTATTATTTTTATATAATAAAATATATAAGAGCTTTTTTATCCCCACCCTACAATCCAAAATACACCTGTCATCTTCATCTTCCTTACCTTTCCCTACCCCCTACCCCCTTCCACCACTACCACCACCGTCCCACCACTAGCACCACCACCACTATCCTACCACCATCACTACAACCCGGATCTGAAAAAAAATTCAGATCAGAATGGAGAGAGAAAGGCGAAAGAGAGAGAGAGAGAGAGGGAGAGAGTGGGCAGAGAGGATGGGATAGAGAGTAGGTAGAGAGAGGGAGGAGTTAGAGAGAAAGAGGGGAAGAAAAAAACAGATCTGAAAAACTAATGCTATTAGTTGCAGCAAGGAGTGCTATAACTAATGCTCGGAGTTGCGACAAAGAGCATTAATGTATATGCTCGTAGTTGCAGCAAGGAGCGCTATTACTAATGCTAGCAGTCGCGGCAAAGAGCATTAGTGTATATGCTTATAGTTGTATCAAGGAGCATTATAAATCAGGTCCTAATTTTTTGCTCCTTGATGCAACTACAAGCATATACACTAATGCTATTTGCCGCGACTCCGAGCATTAGTAATAGCGCTCCTTGCTGCAACTACAAACATATACACTAATGCTCTTTGTCGCGAGTCCGAGCATTGGTTATAGCGCTTTTTGCTGCAACTATGAGCATTAGTTTTTCAGATCTATTTTTTTTCTTCTCCTCTTTCTCTCTAACTCATCCCTCTCTCTGCCTACTCTCTATCCCATTCTCTCTACCCATTCTCTCCTCTCTCACTCTCACGATTTTCTCCCTATATCTGAAATAAGATGGTGGTGGGATGGTGGTGGTGGGACGGTGGTGGTAGTGGTGGAAGGGGGTGGGGAATGGTGGGAATTAGGAAAAAAATTAAAATAATTTTTTTTTCGGTTGTCGGCGGTGGGGTTGGTGGTCGCCGGTGGTAGGGAAGATGAAGATGAAGATGACTAGTATATATTTTATTGTATAAAAAAAATTATATTAAAAAAGGGATGTCATTACCAATTAAATTTGAGAAAAAATTACGCTGGGTCACAAGGGATAAAAAATGGTACTGTCAATAACACTGGTCTTCAAAAATGGTTTAAAGAGTGCACGCCTTGTTTTGTTCGATGTGGCACCAATTTATGAATCATGAGTACTCAAATCTTGGGCCCACACTTTTGGTATTTTAGGAATTTGCATTAGAGATTGCACTTTTATAGTTTGAATTTAATTGCTTTGTTAGTTATATTAGAGAAGAGCAATTTAGTAATTTGATATTGATTTGTTTGTTTTATTATGTTGGGATAGTTTAAGAATTTTTTAAATTGTTAAAAGAGAATGCAAATTAGAGGGACGTTATTGGAATAATATTAGAGTTGGGCACTTTTGTTATTTTCAAATGAGACTTTAAGGGTTTAGTCCCACTTGCATGTTCTAATAAGGGGTTATAGTCCCTTTTGTTTTTAAACTTTTTGACATTACTCCCACTTTCGTTTACTAACAGTTAAGTGGCATTTGTGTGCAACACGTATGTAATTTTGATAAATTTACTCCTCACGTGTTGAGTACGTGAGAGACTTAAGTTCTTATTTTATTTGATCTAACGGCTAGGGTATAATAGTTAGATCAATAGTGATCCAACGATCACTATTGATCCCTTGTTATGATCGTTTCCCAACGGTCATCTTCTTCCCCAAATCCTATATAACATACATCAAATACCTCATATAAATCTATATAAAAAACTCCAAAAATAAACTAAATCAGTAGAGTGGTTCAAAAAGATTGAAGTTTCTTGGTCTTTTCTCAAACACCTCTCTTATTTTCTCTTCTTGGTCTAAAATCAAACTAAGTGATAAGAATGGATGGTGGTGGAGAATCAAGCTTATGATTTAAGGAATGTAATGGATTGTTGTTCCTTTTCATCATGTCTACTCCAGTTTTTAGTCTATTGTAGTCGTTTAACCATTAATGGAGGTTAAGCACGCAGGAGGGACTTAACCCTACATTTACTATATACAGAAGGGACTTACATCAAATTAGTGTATTAACAGTAGAGAGTTATGTTGTATTATAAACTCCGTATTAAACTTATTTTTAATCTTTATGTTTCTTTCCTTTCTCAGTGTCAAGTTGCGGCAGTCATGTGCCAAGTCTGCAAGATAAACCTAGATCTGAAATGTATATTTATATACATACAAATGAGAAGGTCTGAAGATAAACCTAAATCTAATATATATACATATATATATATATATATATATATAGAGAGAGCGAGAGAGATGACGATGAACTTATATTTTCAGATGTGGAACATATATGTATGTATATAGTTAGTATCTGTATGATTTAGGTTGTGTTTGTTGACATAACCTAGTGGGCATGGTAATGGAGGACGCCAAACTTCAAATCCTTCACCTAGATCATCAATTACTATGTCCCAATTAGCAGCAGCTTCAGCTCCTCTACCTAGATCACCAATTACCAAGTCCTAGGCAGCAGCAACTGCAGCTACAGCTACGAGGTTGTGCATGGTCAGGTCCCTTATCATGGCAGGCAAGCAACCATTCCTCTCAAGCAAGTCTTCAAGCCTAAGTTACAACTTAGAAGGGTAAAAAGCAATGTTAGTGACGGTGGTATATAGGGAGTGGAGTAGTATTTATGCATGATAAGACTTGGGAATTATGTGATGATTTTGGTCAACAAGACTTGGGTTTTATATGTTTGCATATACATTAATTATGGTCTTTTGTGTATGTCTAATGGTTGTTTTAAATATCCTTTTTTAAACTACTTTAGTTATTTTTGTGGTTGTTTAAGAGTGGCATGTGGTAATGCTACTGTAATAGTATAGTTATGTGATTAGATGGTGGAAATGGGTGATTTTTTGTGCAGCTATACTTGTGGTGATGGGTATGCAGTTTGTGTAGTTTATACTTGTATGTAAGTGGAATCAACAACTTTTTTTTCTTCAGGTTGGAGTGGTGGTGTTGAATCAGCAACTTGGTTTTTGGTATATTTTGTTCATAAACAATAAGCTACTTCTCATTATGGAAATACTTATTGCTTGGTTTGAAATGAAGTTGATACAGTTGGGTTTTACTTGATATTATTTTAGGTGTATGGAAATACGTTTTGTATGGTTAATGCAAGCTTTTCTTTCGAAGTTACTACAAAAAAATTTTATTGAAATTGATAAAAAAAACTGAGTGTTATACTTACCACTCAATTTAGTACAACAACGAACCACATTCAAACTACGTTAAGTTTTGTTTGCCTGCTTTGGCACATACGGCTCCAAAAGGAGTGCTTGACTTGGACACTCCTTTGAGTTTTTTCGGCCTCCTCAAACCATTGTGTGTCATCACACTTAGTACACCCCAAATATTTTTCACCTTCATAACTCTCCCACATTGAAACTTTCATCTCTCTAATACCCGAGTACCCATCCACCCTACATGCAGTACCAACTCAAGGACACTTATTTTTCCAGTGATCGGTTTCGCCACAACTGAGTGAGCGATGCTGTTTGGGGTATAACTAGATCCACCCACTTGTTGCTATCACGGATGGCATAGTCCAACCATTCAAAACTGCCACATATCGAATATTAAAACTTCAAGAACATACGGCTCGGATTTTTATTGATGCTAGAGATCATCAACTTTCGAATACCATGGCACTCTTTTCACTTGCACTCTGTGTAAATAAATAGGCAAGTAAGTGTGAGATCATCTTGCAGACTTGGCACACGGCTACCGCAGCTTGACACTGAGAAAGAAAACAAATATAAAGATTAAAAAAAAGTTTAATACGATGTTTATAATACAACATAACTCCCTACTTTTAATACAATAATTTGATGTAAGTTCCTTCTATATATAGTAAATTTAGGGTTAAGTCCCTCCTGCGTGCTCAACCTCCATTATTGGTAAAACGACTACAACTAACTAAAAATTGGGGTAGACATGATGAAAAGGAACAACAATCCATTACATACCTTAGATCATAAGCTTGATTCTCCACCACCACCCATTCTTATCACTTAGTTTGACTTTAGACCAAGAATAGAAAATAAGAGAAAATAAGCAGAGATGTTTGAGAAAAGACCAAGAAGCTTCAATCTTTTTCAACCACTCCACTGATTTAGTTTGTTTTTGGAGTGTTTTTAGATAGATTTGTATGAGGTATTTGATGTGTATTATATAGGATTTGGGGAAGAAAATGACCGTTGGAAAACAATCATAACTAGGGATCAATAGTTATCGTTGGATCACTTTAATCTAGCTGTTATACCTTAGCTGTTAGATCAAATAAGGGGTAATTTGGGCAAAAAATAAAATAAAAAATTAAGTCTCTTACGTGCTTAACATGTGAGGAGTAAATTTGTCAAAATCACACACGTGTTGCACACACACACACAACACTTAACTGCTGGCAAACGGAAGTGGGATAGTGTCAAAAGTTTGAAAAAAAAAGAGACTAACCCCTAATTAGAACATGCAAGTAGGACTAAACCCTAAAAGTCTCTTTTCAATTTTATAAGTTGTTTGGATGAGTATAATTGTTAGTCTTTTATTAGAGAATGATAGCTAGTTTAATTTTTAAATTACTAATTCACATGTTTGAACGACACTATTTTAGTTTTCATTAAAGAGGCGCACTTGTTTTCTTTCTTTCCTTCTTTTTATTTTTTGGCATTGTAAATTCTAGAGTTGGATTCTTTGTTCAGAAGATGTGTGTGTAGTTCTTGTATGACTTTAAAAAGTATGCATAGGACAATCTTTATTTTTTTGTGCATTTGGTCCTTAAAGTTCAAGATGCCGCCCACTTACCAAAAAGATCAATTAAAAAGATGCTAAAGCCCTTAATCTAATGTAAAAAGACAGAAAAACCATGTTATTTTGGACAGGTGGGCAGAAAGAGAAAAAGTCAACTTTTAAATTAATTTTAACATTAAAATAACCATAACTTTTAAAATATAAATCAAATTTTAACAAAATTTATATGGTTGGAAAGCATTTTTAATGATCTTTAAAATAAGATCAGACACGACTACCAAATTCGAAGGAAAAAAAATATTCGCAAAGCGATGCAAACTCAGATCTGTATACGCTAATATGAAAATTTAAGTATGCAAAATAAAATTTGCTTACAAAAGTTGAAGTGGATTCCTACATTTGAATGTTTACCATGAACTTCAATACTTTACTGAATATCAAAGATGCAAATTTGAAAGGCTTATAGGCTTAGAAAAATGTGTAAGATGAAAAGTAGAATATGCAAATAACCTAATACAACTTGCGTACTCAGAATTATGCAAAATAAATAACCACATATGGGCTCCTATATTTGAATTTGTTTACCATGAAATTCAATACCTCACTGAACATCATCAAAATATGCTTATTTGAAATGCAAATAGGATTTAAAAAGTGCAGATGCTCAAAACTATGAAAAAAGGACTATGCAAGCTACAACTTGCATACTAACATAGGTTTTTAACTATACAAACGTAGGTTAAAATCCCATATGCACACACTATAATGAACATCAAAATATGCTTATTTGAAATACAAATATGATTTAAAAGGTGTATTTGCTCAAAACTATGTAAAAAATACTATGCAAATTGCAACTTGCATACCGCCTAGGTTTTTTATTCTACACAATCTGGTTTGCATACCCGGGTATGTATTTTTTTTTTTGGAACTTGGTAGTATTGTCTGATCTCATTTTGAAGATCTTGAAAAATGCTTTCCAAAATCCAATTTGTAGATTAAAAGTTATTGCATTTTAAAATTTAAAAATACTTTCTCTCTCCTCCACCTTACTTTTTTTTCGAACAAAGCAACAAAAATATGCAAATCAGTAAACAGAGAGGGGTAATTGTGGCATATACAAATTTTCAAAAATGGCATATGCATTAAAATTTCAATTCATTTTCATCGGGAGGTGCACATATATTCGATGAAAAAATTGGAGAATCCTATGTGCATATTTTTTCGTGCCAATCCTCTCCTCATAAACTACAAAAAAGGAAGGTCCAGGCCTCATTTTCCTGTTCTTTATTTTTCCAAAAAAAATAGTTTCAAAATTTTTAAAATTATTGAAGATGGACAAACATTTGAAAGGTATTACCAACACTATTACCACTTCACCATTACCACCACCTCACCGTCGCCACCTCCCTATTGTCGTTGAAGTGCATAACCACCAAATAATGCAACTATGCACTCGCCTTAGATCGACAAACATATGTGATGCAATATAACTATAATGAAAACGACAATAATACTGAAATTCTAAATGCCCTACGATTTAGTTGGATTAACCGTATGTTTATGTGACTATGGTTAAGGATCACAATATCACCTATTTAAAATTATAAAGGTGATAAAGATAAAAACAACAATCTCTAACAAGAGAATTGACTTATTCGATTCTAAAAATACAGAATTAAGAATAAAAATTGAATATTTCAATCTCACAACAAGTAAGAAAATATGCGTAGAGGTTTTGTTTATGAGGAAAGCTAAATTGGGAAAAACCCCGGGACTTAGTCCAACAATAATCCACTAAGAGTTAATGAAAACTTACAACCCGATTTACCACTCGATAGATACAATTTACGACTCCCTCTACGCTCGGATCCGTTACGATGTACTGTTCTACAGCAAATTCAAACTCCACGAATCTGCCTCTTAGTTGATTATGATACGTCTCAAACTTGACTCCGCAAAGTCCCACACCTTGAAGCACTACTCGATTCTACGAGTATTTCCCCACGAACTTGAACCTTCAAGCTCTACCACCGAAAATCCACCGATAACAGAAACATAGATTTTTGGTTTAAAATGGGTAGGATTGAACCATGTTTAACAAGCTTGGAAACTAAAGATTTAGATTTGAAACTCTCCACGAACTTGTTGATGTATGAGGTGAATGGTTAATTAAAACAAGAATGAATCAACTCTATTTATAATGGTGATTCCCAGACCAAGATCTGAAATGCACTAAGTATCATGAGTGCATTTCTAATTCTAGATATAGAAATCACCATTTACAATGTGTTTCTAGATCTAATCTATGACAACCTCATCACCCTTAGAGATGTTTCCCATGCTCATATGATCTCTCCGAAGATAAGTTTTTGTGGAGAATATATCAAAAATCATCTTACAGCTCATAAAACAAACCAATAATACGCAAATCCGGACGGTGCTTTCGAAAGTGCCAGACTGCTTTCGAAAGCATTAGGCATCTATCGAAAAAAACCCAGCTTTTGCTTTCGAAAGTGTGAAGGTTATTTTGAAACCACATAGAACGGTTTCGAAAGCAAAAGTGTCCAGATTTTTCAAAAAAGAGTTTTGAAAATGTTTTTGAGCATTTTGAAAGTTGTGGAACGTCTTGTTAGGTCTTAATGAAATAAGTCACTTACCATCCTCGGATGTCTTCCGGTGGTGAGTTGAGCTTCTTGGAGTCATTTCTTCAAACTAAACTGATCCACTACTCACTAACTCTAACTTAAGTTACATTGACCTTCTTGAGCTAACTTTTGACATGAAATTCGATAAATAATACATGGGAGAACTCATGGACCTTTCAATCTCCTCCTTTGTCAATTTCTTGATAAAAACCATTCATAAGAGAAATAAAGAAAACCCTTCCCCATTACAACACAATTTCTCTTACAAAGAACTTAATCAAATGATAAAAGACATACTCACCATAATATGGAATCCCTAAGAAACTAGATAACAGTCTTTTCGTTTATTTTCCGTAAGAACTCAAGAATCAATAAGAATATGGCAATATCTCCCCCATAGAAAGTGAGTTCTATCCCCCTACATCATATAACCAATCCCTGTAATTTCACAGTTAAAACACATATCTCTCCCCCTTTTTATCCGAAATGGACAAAGGAGGGAAAATCAAGCTGCAGAGAAGGTACATTCATTCACAAAGAGAGAAGGAAACAGTCATAGTGCATTAAAAACTAAATCATCCATCTATTAAGCAAAATTCAAGAGTTAAGGATAAAATAGACAACTAGGCTCTCCTTGGTAGCATAGGAGATGTTTGTAGTCTACATATGTTTACCATAGCAAATGTTTACTACAACAAATGTTAACATCGTAAACGTGTACTGCTGCTTGGTTTGCTCTCTGTAAATATTTTTGGGATTATTTACGGTTGTTTGGTATTCACCATAAATGCAAATTTTGAAACATTAGAGTGAACTTTTAGATCGATCCCAAACCTAAAAGATTTCTAAAATCGAAGTCTCAAACATCAAATTTCAGCAATAATAGTGAAATTGAACATTATAATTTTGGT
Source organism: Macleaya cordata (assembly GCA_002174775.1). Classification (NCBI taxonomy): domain Eukaryota; kingdom Viridiplantae; phylum Streptophyta; class Magnoliopsida; order Ranunculales; family Papaveraceae; genus Macleaya; species Macleaya cordata. The sequence goes on from MVGT01000331.1 coordinate 20,176, forward strand.
TTTAAAACCCAATTAAAAAGTAATCTCACAGCAAAATGTTCTAACCTAAAAAAATGAAATCTTAGGTTTCAACTTGATTTTAACACAAACTGATGAGTCAAACTCAAAATGATGTACGGTTAAAATCTATTTCAGGCCCAAATCTTTTTGTATGTATACCAATATCAAAAACCCCCAAAAATCTAAACCCTATTTCATTCAGATGTGTGAGAAATAACAGAGAGAAGGAAATGAATGAAGGATTTTTGTGCCTTAAAAACCTAAATTTATTCATATGTATATCAAATAACAAAAACCCCAATAAATCTTAACCCTATTTCATTCGACTGTGCGAGAGAGAGAGAGAGAGAGAGTAGAGAGAGATATGAAGAGATAATATATCAAGGGTTCCTGTGCCTTTTGGTGGTGAGCGCATGGTCTCATCCTAGAGCTTAGGGATATAAGGTTGTTGATGGCTTAATGCTTGCACATAGAAATAGATTTACCCTGTTGCTACTGTAAGTTGATGACTAGACGGGGAAGAAAACTGACCGAACTTTATATTTTTAGGTGAACGACTGCGAATGTTCCCAGCTCTAAAAGAGCGGCGAAAGTTCCCGATTATTTTGTCTTGTGAAGGTGGGACCTCTGTAAACGTTCCCCACTAGTATCTTTTACTGAAGTCGTACCAAGCAGTGGAATTTTTAAAAACTCCTACAAACATTTGTTGCGCAAAGGTATGCAGCGCTACCAAGCGGGGCCTTAATGTAAAAGATTAAGTTGCAAATGAAAGTAAACAACCGTTACAATCCCAATTCTAAAAAGAAATAAAAAAACTAAACAGAAACACCAGTAGAGGTATCCGTAGCAGAAGGATCATCCTAACCATCATCAGCAGCATCATCATCATCATCATCATCATCATTATTGTCATCAGCTGCACCTACCATCTCCCTACTGGCACCACCATTGGATGACTCACTAGAGGAATCAGCTGATGCAATGTCCTCTGGCTCAATTAGCCTGTCTTGATTAGTTTTGGCCCTCTCCTCATCTGGCGAGATAGGAACACCCTCTATACCCATCTTTGTATCAATGGCATTGACTACAAGCACAGCCCTCTTCATATAGGCCAAAATTGTGTTAATTGCCCTACCCTGCTCTTGGCGTGTTTAACCTCTAATCTCCCTTCTGGTAGCTTTAGAAGAGTTTTTCTGTGAAGAAGTAGGAGGAACAAAGGGAGCAGGTTCATTAGAAGGAATATCGGCAGGAGGAAACAAAATAGCTTTACCCTTGAGTTGACCTTAAACTCGATGGACAGTGGATGCGTTAAAAGGACGCATAGGTTCCATAAAGGGCTCATCTTTGGAAATTTTGATCTTCTCATGATCAAAATTTTTGGAAATGAGACACGAGAAATAAAGAGAGTGGCTCTGAGAAGAGTCCTCATGCATCCAGATTATTTGATGGATAATGAATTTAGATTTGATAAGAGGAGTCTAATATGACAAAAAGTAAAGAAACTGAGCCATCTTCTCACTAAAAAAACTCTTATACCCTTTTCAGGGAAAGAGATTAGTGGCAACAATTTTTGCCAACATATGAATCTTAAGAGGACACGAAGGGGCAGGGAATCTCTTGGTCCAACTAAATTGAATCCAGTCAATTCAACAACAATCGATTCAGTCGAAGGAATGTTTTCATGATCATTAACAATATTGGGCCAATGATTAGCAGTACATCTTGTACAAAGTCTAGAAGAGATGTAATGAGAATGGGGGTGACAGTAAAAACCTTCCCACTAATCGTGGTGGAGAAGGAGGGGATGTCTTTACCAATGTCCTAGAAATTTGAGTAAAAACGTTTGACAAGACATGGGTCGGCGGTGCCTTCACCCTTGAACAGTTTACCCCAACCCCTAAAACTCAGCATGTTGTATACGGTAAGGAGAGTGTCATCTTGATAGTCAAAACGAATTTCTCGTTCAACAACTAAAGGTTGTTTGCAAAAATGTTCTATGTAGAGACAATGGCAATTGTTAGACACAAAGTTCTCCCTAGACTCAAGATCCACAACATATGAAGAAGTCTTGACTTTCTTGGAAGCCCTAAGTTTGGTAGTTTTTCTGGTTGAAGATATCTTACCCCTAGCCATTGTAAAGAGTGGATGCAAAGAAAGAAGCAAGAAACAAAGTAGAACAAATATTTGTGGAAGAGTAAACTTACCGCAAAAGAAAAAACTAAGAACCCAATCTTGAGAGACCACGAACCATTGGGAATCATACGAGTTGAACCGAAATCATCCAAAAACCCAATGATGATCAACAGAGGATTGAAGAAACCAATTGGAATCAAAGATCAAGGCTCTAATAAACATTTCTCTAATATGGTTATAACTGAAAAGGGGTGAAAAGTATTTAAGTTTCGAAAGTGAGGCGATGAAATCAAGGACAAAAAGCCCTAATTGAAACTTAAAAATGTAGATACCCGCGGCTCTTTCGAAAGCATCAAATGGTTTTACAACCAAACTGCTTTTGAAAGCCTCTGGCGCTTTCGAATGCGAAAGTCTCCTATTGGTTTTAGGAACAACTACTTTTGAAAATGTTTTGACGCTTTCAAAAGTGAAATCCTATTGAAGACATGACTATTTCACTTTCGAAAGCGAAAAACGCCTGAAGTCCAAAACTAGCTTCTGGTTTCGAAACTAGTTGGGTGGTTTTGAAACCAAACCCAAAAAAAAGAGAAAAAAGGTTTTTATTTCTTTTAAAAAACCCCATTTAATCAAATCATTAGTCATTAAGCACAATGAAAGTATATGATCTGAAAGTCACTGAAAAACACGATCTTAATAGATAAAAATAATTTTTGGCAAAACTAAGTTGTAATTGCAAAAGTTTATTCAAAATTAGCCATGTTAGTTCTCAGTCATTAAAATCACAGCACTGAATATTCGGATCATGGTGTGTGTATGTGTGTGGGTGTATGTGTGTATTTGAGAGAACAATTTTATTCATATAAGACTATCCTACAAAGAAAATAGGATAAGGTTGTCCATATTACCGATATCTTCAAATCCGATCCTTACCCGGCATGAAAGAACCATCTCACATTGTTATCTATAAATGACCTTCATGTTTAAGTACAAGATGAAGCTTTTGAAGTACTCAATTGCATGAGATATAGATCACCAACTTATTCCTAATATTTTCCTTGATACCTTCAAGTGTATCCGAGTAGACATAACTAGAAAAGTACCCGTATTAAAACTAAGGTGGATCACTATGAGGTTAAGATGAAGAATATACAACATCGAATTCCTAATCTTTTTGCGGGATCTCACTCTTTTTTATGTTGGAACACTGAGTTCAACATTTTTTACGAGAACTCACTCTTTTGGTGTTTTACCAAGCTCATAATCTCTGACGAGAGCTTACTATTTTGGTGATGTTTCATAACAAGATATAACATTCTTTTTCAGAACTTCATCAAAACCAAATATCCTAAATAGAGATAGTCCAACCAGCCAGTTCAGTTCATCAATGAATCATGAGGTTTATTTTCAACCCATCCAATAATCCAACTAGGATAAAATTACACTTACTCAAGAGACTCTTATGTGCATAATATTTAGATCAGTCAAGAGAGTGTGAGAGTTCATAGTAGAGATTCACAAGCTATATTAAAATAAAGTAAAGCAATTTAGATTTTATGAAATCTCTTATGTGTTCAAGTATTTTATCTAAGATAGCCATTAACAATAAGAAGAACACTTTCAACACATTTTCTTTAATTAGAATGTAATTTTTGAAAGCAAACTAATCTTCAGAACTAACTCTTTAGCCCAACAAATGCTATGCAATTCAAAAATAGAGAAGGAGTGAGAATAAAACAACTAGGTAATAAAAACCACACCAATAGATCTTCTAAGGAATTCAAACCTAAGAGTATCTAGAGGTTTTGTCACACCCCGATTTTCAGAATTCTAAAATCCAACTTGATTCAATGAGTCCGGAAGGCGAGGTGTGAAGAGTGTAAATGAAGTGTAATTTAAAGCAATGAATAAAATCGCTTACTTTCTCTTTTTGAAAGATAAACCAGTCAATTTTGTCAACATTAATTACAATTTAGTAATCAAAGTAAATTTTAAAAAAACAAAAATAAAATCTGTTGAAAATATTTTTCGTACTTAACTGCATATACTTCAGTAAAATGGTCATAATTTCTTAACCGTAAATCAGAATTGTATAAATAAAACCATTCTGGAAAATAGATTTAAAGTTCTACAACTTCAGT
>MVGT01000331.1:26140-48468 GCA_002174775.1 Macleaya cordata
TTTTTTTTTGAGATAACTCTCTTAATGCTTTCCATGCAATTACCATGCATATGAGAAATTTATTTCTCAAATCAATACTCACCCAAATAGGTATAATACCATCTTAAATATGTTAGGTGTAAAATTTATACTATGGAATTTCTTGGGGTATTACATCATCACCCCTTAAAAAGAATTTTGTCCTGAAATTCAACAACTAATGGTAAAGCATACCTGAAAATAGCTCTGGGTACTTCGTCCGCATCTCAGACTCTAGTTCCCATGTGGCTTCCTCAGCCCCATGATGTTGCCAAAGAACTTTGACAAGTTTTATTTTTGTTAGGTCCATGAGTTCACTCATGTCATATTTGTCGAATTTCGTTTCAAAGGTAAACTCAAGATGGTCAATGTAACTTGAGTTAGAGTTAGTGAGTCATTCGGTTCGTTGCGAAGCAAAGACTCCAAGAAGCTCAACTCACCACCGGAACTCATCTTAGGATGGTAAGTGACTTAGAAACTCAATATCATAGGTGTTTAGTTCATATTAGATCATATGAGAAAGTACGGAATGGCAAAAGATATCAAAACCCTTTAAAACTAGTGTTTGAAAGAATGCTGTCAGAATACTACGGTTTTTCGGGAAACTGTGACCATTTGTACTGTGGCCAAAGGTTGGTTTCGAAACCAAGGAGGTTCGTTTCGAAACCAAAGTTGAAAAATGATGTCAGGAGGTTTTTAGTTTCGAAACCAACTATATTGGTTTCGAAACCAACCCTAAAAAATGCCAACAGATGGGTTTTGGTTTCGAAACTGACTTGTTGGTTTCGAAACCAAAGTTATGAAAATCATTCCAGGCCTTTTTTGGTTTCGAAACCAAGAAGGTTGGTTTCGAAACCAACGCCCAGATATGTGCGATTTCAGCTGTTTCGTGAGCTGTAAAGTGATTCCTTTTCACTTTTTTGCACATTTCCTCTTAGCATATTTTAGGGGAATTATTGATGCGTGGGGAACACCTCTAAATGGGATGAGGGATCAATGGAATGTCTCATCATCTCCATTATTGTGTCTAGCTTTTGACCTAATACAACCTAGAGATTTCTGGGTTTGTGCTGGACATTTTGAGTTATAAATAGGGATTGAACCATCAATGTTTAATGAACCATTCACCCTATTTATCAACAAGTTCTTGGAGAGTTTCAACTCTAATTCTTTAGCTTCCAAGCTTGTTGTACATGCTTTAATCCTTCCCATTTTAACTCAAAACCTGAGTTTTGTTGCCGGTGGATTTCCGATGGTTGAGCTTGAAGTTTCAAGCTTGTGGTGATATACTTGAGGAGTCAAGTATTGGTTCAAGGTGCGGGACTTGTGGAGTTCAAGTTGGAGACGCATCATCGTCTACTAAGAGGCAAATTCGTGGAGTTCGAATTTGTTGAAGAATTGTACACCGTAGCTGTTGGAGCGTAGAGGGAGTCGTAAATCGTGTCCATTGAGTGGTAAATCGGGTTGTAAGTTTTCAATAACTCTTAGTGTATTTTTGCTGGACTAGGTCCCGGGGTTTTTCCGAGTTTGGGTTTTTCCTCATTAACAAAATCTCTTGTGCATATTTNACTCTTGTTAGAGATTTTTGTTGTACTCTTATCACCTTAGTAATTTTTAATTAAGTGATAGTGTGATCCTTAACCATAGTCACATTGACATACGGTTAAATTCATTAACCGTAGGGCGAATTTAGACTTTCAATTGCAGATCCATTGACGAAAGGATTGGCACCTAAGGCATTTAAGGAACATGTTGCAACAATGGGTCTAGGTTGCCATTTATAATATTTATTTATGGATCATGGATTGGTTATTAGTTTTCAGACATTTAGAGATCTCATAATAGTATGTTTCTAATTTCCTATTTTCCTTATGTGTACACATTTTATGATAGGATGCATGACAACAGGAATAGTCTTGACAAGACATTAAAGTTGAACCGACTCAATTAAAGGCGTCATGGTACTAGCCTTTAATGATGAGAGTTACCTAATTATTGATCATGTTAAATAAGTTCTAGTGATGTGGTACATGGAAGGAAATGTATTGTATAGAAGATATATAACCGGCATGACTCACACTAGTGACTTATTTAATCATGATATTGTGATAGTCAATAAGATGGTTAAGATTGGGATATTATTTTTCAAATTACGATCGCGTGTATGTCTTTTGTTGTTAAGCCCTTGATCGAGTCATTTGAAATCAAATGAATTTCAAACGTTTTATTAAAATGAAACTTATTTTGTTTTCTTGCAGGTAATGGGTCATATGGGCCAAGTGGGAGAATGTTAGAATTGTGGCCCACATTAACCCATTAATGATTACCCATGTGTTTTAATTACTGAGCTTAACCAAAACCCAATTGTATAGACCCATTAGGGTTAAGGACCATCTTATTGGATGTTGGTAGGTACACCCTATTAAAACTCATTATGATGGAAGTATAAAATGATTAATAGGGAGGCATTAGGGTTCATAGTTTTCACCCTTTCAAGTTGCACTCTTCCATCGTATGTGCGGCTCGCCTTTAGGTTTTCGGTGTGTATTGGGTAGAAAGCTAAAGCCTGCCTCCATTATCATCTTCATCAACGAGCGTAATAGATCAAGGTAAGTGCATCAATCTTGAATCTTTAATATTAGTGGCAAGCATGATATCTCTAGATCGATTAAAGTTTTTGCGTTTAATCCGCCTAATATTTGTATGCATAACTGATTAAGTTTTAGAGGACTGACCATACCACATATGCTTCTAGCACTAATTCTTGCATTTGGTCAGTCCAAATAACACTACTCATTTATAAAGAAGACTACATATCCTGAGATATATTGGAAATAGTATTAAAACAAAAAACTATTTATGTTTGGGCTAAACATAAATAGTGTGAGGCCCATATCAGACTGATCCAAAGGCTGAAATTTGGTGAGTATATTCTCCACATTATGTAGATCATCTTCATAAAAAATTAGCCCATTCTAAAACATCTAACTTCATCATACTTTTAAGGGAATTTTGAACTCCCCCCACTTGAGATATTGAAATACACTTACCCCCCACTTTCTTTCATTATGAACTCACCCCCTTATTTTGACGGAACTATCTTCTCTCTGTCGTTGAAGCGAATTAGTTGCTATGTGTTCCCAATGCCTTATATGAAACATACAAAAATTCCTCCTTAGTAAAAACATCATTTTGAATGGAACCCAGGTTAACTTTTTGCGTTGGTTAAGTGAAACGTGGCGGATCTAGATGCATTACGATCTACGCTCCAAATTAATCCCAAAAATTACCATTTGGGAATCTTCATCTTCTCTATATATAACCTATAAACCTGCATTCACTACTCACCCTATTTAGATCTAATATACTCTTAGCTATCTTTGTAGAGAAGGCCATCCATCGGCATTATTTGTTGTTCGGATTTTCAATCTGAGGAATTTGGGAGGTGGCCAATGCTCATCTACTTATTCGGAGGTTACAAAACAGGTGGGTTATCTTCAATTCCATGATAATGGCATTGAAGATTTTTTTTGCGGGTAAATGCATTTTGTAATTTAACAGAGGGGGTATGTGTTAATATCTATTATTTTTTAATTTTTAGGATCATTGCCAGCTGTGTGCAAAAGATGGACACATTGCCATCGAATGTCTGTGATCCTAAACAAGGTGTAGGACACCAGGTCGTGTTGGCATCAGGAAACTTCTTCGTTCTACCCAACCTAGGTCAATTGGAAAGAAGTTCTTAATTTGTCAAAAGAGTTCTTGTAAACAATTTTAGAGGCTTGATGAAGCAACTGTGTTTGTGGAATCGTCACCACCTCAATGCTGTTATGTTAATGGTTGCTTTGGATGTGGAGATCTAAATAACTAGATTAAGGTATGTCGTTGGAGAGAGACCCCTTGTAGTGCACCTAATTGTGATGGCCAGAAGAAACTATTTATTTCAGGAACTACACACAACTATGCCATGTCACGAAGATGTACTGCTAGGTCTTCATGTATTGGTAGGTCTTTATGTTTTATTTCTGCTTCTGGTTTTGGTTCACCACCTGCACTACTTCTGACTTCTTCAAACACACTTGCTTGTGTGACAACTTCCTCCCAGAAAGAAGGGTCATAGTTATTGCATGCATTAAACATATCCTCATACACAGTCTTCAGTACACTTCTCTCCCATATTAATAGTATTTAAATTGTCTGCTACACTTATATGGGTGCCTATATCATGATGAAGTTCATTGTATAATACTTTCTGCTTTTGACTGTTGTCCTTCACTATCACCATACAAGTCAAGCACCCTTTTGGCCTTAGCAATTTATGGGTGCTTTTTCTGTTGCCTTCCATGCAACCTAAGGATCTTCCTAAATTGTTGGAAAAAGGGAGTAAGGTTCAGAGGTTTGCTGACAACCTTCTTAACTGTGTTCATACCCCTTATTGTTAGTATGAGGTCCAAAAACACTTTTTCATCAACTTCACACTCTTGCCACATTTTAAAGAAGTCTGAATCATTGTAGATGGTCTCCTTAAGTCTATCCCTAATCTAGACAAGTTCTAATTTAAAATCAAAAGCAATGTTCAAGTCCTTTTTTACCCTATCAATGAAACTCAATAACCTAAACGAATCCCTATCAATTTTTAGTATCTCATGGACCCTTCCATTAGTAAATTCACTTATTGAGACCCTACCCCCTCTACGTATCTTGGGTGGAACCCATTTTCCATCATAATGTATCCTAACGTTCCTTATTAGGAATGTTACAAAATTTCTGCACAAAATAATTGTTAGAAAAATAAACCAATATACATAAAACTAATATGTTTGATAATATCAATATGAACAATATAAACTAAAATCAGGTTGAATGCATGATTATAGGTATCAACAAGTTAATCAAACAGATAAGTTTAACAAAAACCCTAGTTTCAAACACAAACAGTTAACTAAAGCCCTCAATTTAACAACCCTAAAACTAAATAGAATAAATCTAAAAAACGTGAATCTAAAACACTATATCTATATAAAACAAAAAATCTGAAACCCTACTTCTTCATTAATCACTGAAGAGAGAGGAATACAAGCATCAAAGGTTGGAGATGGAATAAAAAAAGAAATAAAAAAATAACCCTAATGATCGAAGTAATCAACTATTACTTACACATTTCTTCTAAGCATTTTGTGGGTTGAACTAACTACAGAGCACCTCAGATCGAAGCAAGAAGACCTCGATTGCAGATTTCTTCACAAAAGATGATCGACCAAAACCCTAACGATAGAAGCAAATGGAGCTCAGACGAGGAGTTTTCTCACTGAAATGGGGACGATGAAGGGTTTTTCCCGCTCAAAATGAGGGACATAAGGCTTCCCGTGTGATATAATGGGACGTTTGCTGCATGTGGGGGGGGGGGAAACCCAGGGTTAGGTACTCGGGAGGAGTTAGTCATTCGTAAATTTGTGTGTTTACCCAAGGAAAGATTTTTTGGACATTTTATATAAGGCAATGGGATCAATGCCGTCAACACGAAGACTCGTGGTGACAAGATGATTTCTGCAATCGAGCTCGAGAAGGGATTGAGAAAGGGAGATACTACATACTTGGCTGCTATGAAGATGGAGACTTCAGGTGTGGAACTACAACCTGTGCCAGCCAAGATAGATGTGTTACTTGAAGAATATACAGATGTTATGCCCCAAGATCTCCCCAAGACATTACCTCTACGCGGGGCCATAGATCATCAAATTGAGTTGACTCTAGGAGCTAAACCACCAGCTAGAGCTCCGTATCATATGGCACTGCCCGAATTGGCAGAACTAAAGAAGCAGTTGGATAGACTTTTGGAGGCGGGCTTCATTCGACCTTCTAAAGCACCTTTTGGAGCTCCAGTGTTGTTCCAGAAGAAACATGATGGGAGCCTTCGGCTTTGTGCTGATTATAGGGCACTGAACAAGGTGAACATTCGGAACAAGTACCCAATACCACTGATAGCGGACCTATTCGACCAGTTGGGGTCAGCAAAGTACTTCACCAAACTTGACTTGCGTTCAGGGTACTACCAAGTTCGCATTGCTGAGGGAGATGAGCAGAAGACTACATGTGTTACCAGGTATGGTGCTTTTGAATATTTAGTAATGTTATTTGGTTTGACTAATGCTCCAGCAATATTTTGTACACTAATGAATGAAATCTTCCATGAGTACTTGGATAAGTTTGTGGTGGTGTATCTAGACGACATTGTAATCTATAGCCAGACTTTGGAAGAGCATGTACGGCATCTTCGTCTAGTGTTCGAGCTACTCAGGAAGAATCAGCTATATACGAAGAAAGAGAAGTGTTCTTTTGCACAAGAGCAGATTAGGTTTTTGGGTCATGTCATAGGTGTTGGGCGTATCCAGATGGAGAAAGTTCGGGCCATCCAGGAGTGGAAGGTCCCTAGGACGATCATGGAGTTACGATCGTTCTTAGGACTTGTGAGTTACTATCGCAAGTTCATTTAAGGATACTCAGCACAAGCGACTCCATTGACTAACCTATTGAAGAAAAACAGACCATGGGGTTGGTCAGATGAGTGCCAGAAGGCTTTTGAAGATTTGAAGCATCAGGTTTTCCAAGATCCAGTGCTAGCATTGTCTGACCTTCACAAGCCATTTGAGGTACACACATATGCCTCTGACTATGCACTCGGTGGGGTGTTAGTGCAGGAAGATCACCCGGTCGCTTATGAGAGCCGGAAGCTTTCTGAAGCTGAACGGCGCTATACGACTCAAGATAATGAGTTACTTGCCATTGTTTATTATCTCCGTGTGTGGAGACACTATTTGCTTGGGTCGAAGTTCATAGTCAGGACAGACAATGTTGTTGCATCCTATTTCCTGACACAGAAGAAGCTTACTTCCAAACAGGCACGTTGGCAGGAGTTGTTGGCTGAGTTTGACTTGGTTTTAGAATATAAGCCTGGAAAGACGAACAATGTTGCAGATGCTCTGAGCCGAAAGGCAGAACTACTGCCTTAGTGAATAATGGGCACAAAGGCGTGTCCGTGTGGAATGACACCATGAAGGGCAGGATTCGTGTCGGTCTGCAGAGTGATCCTCAGGCCAAAACCTTGTTTACCATGGTGAAGAAATGGCGATCCACTCGATTTTATGTGAAGGATGCTCTGTTGTACACAACGGGTGGTCGCCTATATGTGTCAAGCTCCACGCAGTTGAGAACGAAGCTGATCAGTGAGTGTCATGATACTCTATGGGTAGGACATCCTGGAGGTCATCGCACTTATGCCCTACTGAAGAGGGCTTATTACTGGCCGGGAATGAGGGAGCAAGTCCATGATTATGTCAAGACCTGTCTTATATGTCAGTAGGATAAGGTGTTGAGGGACAAACCGTTCGGACTTTTGGAGCCATTACCAGTGCCGAAGAAACCATCGGAGAGTGTGTCCATAGACTTTATATCTAGCTTGCCAAAAGTGGGGGAGTATTCATCCATCTTGGTAGTGGTGGATTGGTTTTCCAAGTATGCTACTTTTATCCCTGCTCCGGTGAACATCACAGCAGAGGAGACAGCCTTCATATTTCTTAAGCATGTAGTGAAGTACTGGGGAGTACCACAGACACTGTAAGTGACAGGGACACAAGATTTACAGGGAGATTCTGGACATAACTGTTTAAACTCTTGGGTTCTCAGCTGAACTTATCCACAAGCAATCACCCTTAGAACGACGACCAGACTGAGCATTTCAACGCTCTTCTTGAAGAGTACTTGAAGCACTTTGTGGGTGCCAATCAGCAAAACAGGGTGAACCTTCTTGGCGTAGCTCAGTTTTGTTTCAACTTACAAAAGAGCACTGCGACAAGCAAGAGCCCTTTTGAACTGGTTACAGGGCAACAACCGTCAACACCTTACACGGTTGTAGCAGGATACACGGGTAGCAGCCCTAGAGCTTATACTTTTGCTAAGGAGTTGCAGAGAAATGCAGAGATTGCTCGAGCTTATCTGGAGAAGGCATCTAAGAGGATGAAGAAGTGGGCAGATGAGAAGAGGAAGCCGCACAACTTCAGAGTGGGAGACTTAGTGTTTGTGAAGCTACATAGTGATAACTCTTATTTCATCATGAAGTTGCACAAGGGACTGGTCAGGAAGTATGAGGGACCATTTCCTATCATTGCACGGGTATGGAATGTTTCATTCAAGGCGCAGTTGCCCAAGTGGATGCGGAGACTTCATCTTGTCTTCCATGTTATTAATCTAAAGTTGTACCATCCGAACCTGGAAGACCCCAGTAGGAACGTGTCGAAGAGATCCAACCCAAACCCAGCACTGGTGCTAGCAAGGAGAGTTGAGTACATTGTAGCAGATAGGCGTGCAGAGAGTCATCCGAGCAGATCAGAAGAGTTGGAGTACTTAGTGAAGTGGAAGGGTCTACCTAAAGCTCAAGCCAGTTGGGAGCGAGCCAGTTTCTTAGTGGAGAGTGCAAACAAGATTGAAGAGTACCTGGAAGTTAAGTCGACGAGGTCGTCGACCGTCTAAGTGGGGGAGTATGTCACGTTCACTTGTCCAGCGATGTACGCATGGTCATGATCTGTGTCCTGTACATATTTATTGTCTAGTCGTAGTCTAGAATGTACTTAGGACCTTTTGTATATGCATGTATATGCTGAGTCCAGTCATGTATATTCATAGATAGCTTGTATGTCCAAGTGTTGTAAGGATGAATATTCAACCATCAGAATGAATATTCATCCACAGGGCCAGAAAAGAGTATGATTGGTCTTTTATTTTGATGTTTCATTTTGTAAAAGTTAAAAAAGTAAATTATCTACCTTGTAGGGGAGGTAGCATCTACAATCGAGTAGGAGAACCTTGAAGCTAAGGGCACATTCTTGTGAAGCTTACTCTCCTAGTGTTAGAATAGGAGATAGTGTCATTGTCCCGTACTTGTATATTCAATTGGCATATTAATAATATTCATTTTGTTGCTTGCAGAATTTGAAGCTTCGTTAATATTCATATAATTGGCTGACTAGTGCACGTAACTTTGACTATAACTAACTAGTGTCGCACGGGCATGGCTAGCAATAGAAATGTCGTGTGACACTGGGTGTTGCTTCACGGTGGCCTTGGTTGGCCATGGCCACCCCCAGCCTTCTTCAAATTCCTTATTTCATATAGAAATTTATTATTTTATAATTAATTTATACAATTAGGTTACTATTGGCCAACTTCAACTGAATTTATTTTTGTAAACGGCACCTGACCCACCTCTAAGGAGATCATTGTCACAAAAAAAAAAATCAGCCCTTACACCATATTTGAATGAGCCTTTGAATTGGTGTACGTGTATCAAAAAAGAAGGCCCACTTAATGAAAAAGTGGTCCTTCCCTTCCTTTTTCAGTATGGGTTATTGTGATGCCCCAGCAGCTGCTAAAAATGATTATCAAATTAAAGAGTCTTGGTTCTTAGGGGATAACCCCAATTTTGGTTTAATAGTACATCTTAATAGGGGACGACCATACTTGTTCAATTGATCTCTCTCAACTTGGATACCATGAGGTGGGCCTTGGAAAGTTTTAACATAAGCAGGAGGAATTCGTATATCTTCCAGATGTAGAGCAAGCAGCTCTCCTAATCTTCGACGCAAGAAAAGGAATTTTCCACCTTTTCTTGTGTCGAAAGGATAATAATTCTTGATTCCTTCGTCAAAGAGTATTATTCCCTTTTAAGATTTTTTTTTCTAGGTTTATCGGAACCTCCTTGTTTGGACAGCCTAGAATGCCTACAGACTATAAGCTGTCGCTTCTAGAGCAGGAGGCCAAGATATGATCTAGGGGAAGGGGGCCATTTCTCTGCAACTAAACCAGAGAGTTCATCTCTCTTCTTCTCTCGAGAGAATAAAGAGAGGTTGATCAAGGAAGAAGGATGCTGCTGATATTATCAAGGGTTTCAACTATGGTGAGAAAAATCAGATCTCCGTCTTCATTTCTCCTCTTTATTCTCGCAGTTTCTTCTTCATCATCATCTCTTTTGAAAAACCAATCAAGAAATTATGTTTATTTGAATGAAAAACCTCTCTGTAATTCGATCTGTATTACAAAACTGCAACAAAAAATGTGATCTTAGCGTTGCTTATGCATCTAAAATGGATCAGCTTCAAACCTCTTCTACTCCTCATATTTCATCTCCTCTCCGGTTCACCATCTTTTCCACAACTCTTTACAAAGTCTCTTCTTTTTCTTACCAAAAGAACCAAATAACACTCCATTTGCCTTCTCCTTTGCTCTTTGGCTTGTTTCAGTTGCTTCCTAAAAAGTAGTGTAATAATTGGGTAAAAAATCAGGTAGTTTTGGTGTTGTCATCAACATGACATCTTTCAAAACAGCTTCAATTTCTTTGATTAGGGTTTCGGATATTGTTGCACCAAAACAAATTTACAAACTAGAATACTACATATGGTGAGTCTACAGTTGCTCATTACTTCAACTGAACCAGTTTCTAAAGACTCTTTTTTGAGCCTCTTCATGTTGTTCTCCATAGCCCACTTACGTATCCAACTACACTGTTGGATCCTCTTCATGCGGTTCTTCAAGAATTAATAGAAGACATGAAACGAGCATTTCGTGTCTGACAATGTAGATTCCTAATTGACTCGATTTAAAATCACTTTGATGTCCATTATCAGTTCTTAAAAGAGTTACTGTAATTCTGTAACAACAATCTCCGTTTGATCCGTTTCATTCAACTCTTCTCCTAAATGGAGAATCAGATTAAGTTTAAAAATTGGGAAAACTACTTCGTTTTAATGGTTCTGGTTATTTTTCGGAAGTTTTATGAATGGATTATAAGTTGCAGAGATGAAATGTTAAAAATTAAAACTGAACAGGATTGGCAGTAAAAATTTCTAAAAATGGTTGTTTAGATATACAGACTTTAGGTGACCGAAAAAATTGTTTAAAATTGTTTTTCTTAAACAAGAGATGAGAGATGAACACTCTGGTTTAGTTGCAGAAGGGAGCATTCAGGGAGGTGTACGGTTGACCTCGTTGAAGGACAAACGTTTTCTATGGACAGCCAGTTTTCGGCGCATGTTAGTGTGATACAAAAAAAAAAGACAAAAAAATCATATACTGAATAATAACGATGCACGTTAACAAATCCTATTTAATAAAGATGAATACCAAATTCAAAAAAACCTATTTATGAAGCTAAAAACTCAAACAATTGTATACAAATTAAAACCTATTTATGAAGCTAAAAACTCAAATAATAGCATATAAATTATAATTTTCATAGTTACAAAAGTAGTTTCTGGACTTTTTTTATTATATAATCAGCAATCAATTTGCATAGAAGCATAGAAAAAGAATATAAATTACAATTTATATAGGTTTTTATGTATGCAATCTGTTTACATAATCCAGTTAACAGATAAGACTCCACAGACAGGAGAGTTTAGGTATAAAAACTTCGTTATATTAAAACAAAAATAAGAACTAACTACCTTCCTTATAAAACGCAAAAAAAAAAGAGAGAGATGGTGCTCACAACTCAAAAGAAGCCCATCCTATTCGTTAAACCACCTCAAAAAAAAAGTGTTCCAGCCCAAAATTCTGTTCAAACAAAATAGCTTTCCACATCGACATCCATTTTGAGCGTCCATTGAGCAGGATCAAACGGCCCCTAATGATGGCAATCTAGTGAGGGCACCGGATCTACTCTCTTTGAAGTTTTAAAATAAAAAAAAGACCTTTAAAATGATTGAAAAAAACAAAATGAGTGAGGTTATATAGCCCAATAATAACCCCTCCAACTTTATCCAGGAGTTAATTTTTAGAAAGAATGATCTACATGGTGAAGAGAAAATACTCAGCTGAAATCAGCCCGTTCTAAAACTTCTAACCTCATAAATCAACCCTTGTAAATCAACGATCAAAATAAAATTTTAAAACTTACCAATTTTTCAAGGGCTAATTTGAAGGGGTTATAAGTTTTAGAACAAGCTAATTTTTTAATATAATATTATACATAGTGAGGAGAACATCCTCTTTAAAAATGAGCTCCTAGATGTATTATATGTAAGTCTCACGTGCAAGGGATTATATAAGAGGGGCTCTATAAGGGACGCTATAAAATCCGACCCAAACAAAATGAGGGCAAGAAGTCTTGGAACCTATCAAAACAAAGAAAAAGGACTAAACAGTCAATTATTTTGTAAAATGGACTACAAGTAAAAAGAAAATAATAATAAAGATTATAAATAAAAGCACAATATAATGGATCAAATGGTCAATATAGTTGACGGTAAATGCTAGGGGGACATCAAAATTTGACCCCTAGCATTACATCTGAATAACAAATTATAAGTGGGACACAAATTGATAAACAAATTATTATTTTTAGATCGGGGTTATAAGGGAAAACGGATCGGATTATTTTTAGATTTGGGTAAATATTTTCTCACCATCACCAATAACAAGTTAACAGCACCACTGTTGTCGCCGCCCCTGCAACTACCACCGCTGGCACCACTGCAACCACATCCACAGCGTTGCAAAGAACTCTGCGGATATTTTGCCTACCTAATCACTGGACCTAACCTGGACCTAACCACCATGATGATCCCGATCATACTTATTCAACAAAAAAAAACCTCAAATCTGACGACTAAACCTAATGGATCAGGTTGATTTTTTTTTTTATTATGTTGATGAAAATTACAGTTTTTTCAATTGATTCAAAAAAAAGAAAGAAGAAAAGTACAGTTCAGAAGCAAAAACAATAAGAGGGGAAAGAGGAGAGAGAGTACAGAACGTGAGAGGGAAAGAATAGAAGAAAAAGAAGGGAGAGAGAAGAGGGGAAAGAGAGAGAAGAGAGGGTGTATTAGGTAAAGAGAAGAGAAGGGAGAGAAGATGGGAAAGAGAGAAAAGAGCAACAGAGAGAAGAGGGTAAAGTGAGGAGAGGATCGTCCATCTCTCACGTTCTTGTCTACACCTTTCTCTCTACTCTAAACCCACCCAGATGCCAAAAAAACCCGATCCTGTTATGACGCATGGGGGGGTAGGTGGCTATCCCACCACCCATGCAGGTCATGCGTATGGGCACGTCTTCATACGTGCCCATTGGGGGTGCATCCTCACATGCACCCCCTGTTATATATATACTTCCCTCCCTTTTGTTAGTAAGGAAGAGAAAAAAGAAAAAAAGGTCAATAAAATTTGTACGATAAATCAAGCTTTGTATATTTAGTTCACAGAGAGAGATATGTTATGAATGTGTGAATAAGTAATACCTTCTTCCCACTTCTCTCGATATATATCTTGTGTGCCCAGAAATTATAACAGATCCAATTTTCTCTACTCCAAAAATAATATTTTAATCAGATGTCAAATTTGATTGTCATAATTTGATGTCCCCATAGCATTTCCCATAGTTTAACATATACGAGTTTTTGGTATATCCATCTATGAACAAGTCTGACCGTTTAACAAACTGACAGCAGGGAAAGATCTCTTTGTTCATGGCTTGCTGCCGAAACCACATCACTGGAAATAGATATAAATCCCTCTGAAAAGATAGTTTAAGCACAAATCCCTGAATTCACATTTTCAGGTATTCAAAAATACAATATCCAAACTAACCTCCACTAGCATTTTACCTACATAAACACGAACTAGTTCAAACAAAAATCCCTGAATTCTCAATCAGGGATTCATAAATACAGTATCCAAATTAACCTTGTTGAGCATTAATACCCAAATCCCCCAATTTAGCTCTTACCGAACGGCTCTCATGATCTGTAGATGAAAACCTCTTCCTTGAATCATGAGTTTCCTCTGCCAACCCATCAGACTTCTCTTCATGACCTAATTCAAATGAATACCAAAATACAAAAATCAGTTATTACAAGGAAGAAAAACAAAATTTGATCGCCGCCAATGGAAATACTATTTGCTCCATGCTCCAGGGGGTGCCCCCTCCTAACCCACGCCCAACACAAATCCAATTTGCATTCTTAAACTAATTTGGTACTCTCTCTTGATTCATGATTACATAACCGAAAATAAGTCCATCAAAATTTTGGACAACAGTCTGTTGTTCAAGAAGGATGATCTCCTAACCATAGATTTACAATCAAATTTTAACAGGGTTATAAGTTTTAGAATGGTCAAGTTTTATGAGAGAATGATATACACATGGTGAAGAGAATATTACCAAAATTCAACCCTTGACAAAGCTTGTGCACATCAATTGGGTAAGACAAGGATGGTCAAATAGTAAAAACAAAACTAAAAATGTTGGGCGGCCATAGCTACCAATGCACAACCTTGTGCAGGTGCCAAAGCGTGACCACCACCAACCCTAAAAAATAAAAGATCTAGTCATAAATCCAAAGTTTAAAACCACCAATAGTTGACATTTGCAAATGTCTCGAGGTGAGTGTATAAATTATACCCTACCAAATGCATTTTTGTCATTAACCGCTGCAGATGCTCTAATAAGAAACATTATCAAATGCAACATAGGAGAAAAAGAAGAAAAAAGAGAAACTCTAGCTTAGCTGTCCGTGGGTGTAAGCAAGAGGTTGAGAGTGAATGAACTCACCTTTTTCCAGTTCCCTAGGGGGAGTCTCATAGTCATGATCATGATCAGCATAATTAAAGTCATGATCAGCATAATCGGAATCATCTTCACCGGACACGATTCCATCATCATAAGATTCATCGTCGGATTCATCGTCAGATTCATCGTCAGATTCCTGACCTGATTTCAGTGCAAATCAAAATACAACAATCAAATAACTGGAAAAATTTACATACAAAAATTTTATGTTCTATAAAGAAAATGTAAATTATCTATCATCAGAAAGAAGAGCAAATGTAACATTGAAGAAAAATTTTAAAAATCCTGCCAAGTTATTGTCGTATAATGTGTGGTAATAATTTTTAAAATTCTACTCACATTGTTCTGGTTCCTCTTTGGGAGGAATAATGTAGTATTCTGGTCCTTCTGCTGCTGCTGCTGCATCTGCTGCTTCTGATTCTGCTGCTGCTGCTGATTCTGCTTCTTTTGCTGCTTCTGCTTCTTTCGCTGCTGCTTCTTTTGCTGCTGCTACTGCGGATGCTGCTTCTTTTGCTGCTTCTTTTGCTGTTGCTGCTGCTGCTAATGCTTCTTTTGCTGCTTCTTTTGCTGCTGCTGCTTCTTTTGCTGCTGCTGCTGCTGCAGCTGCTGCTTTTTTTAAACCGTCACGTTTAAAAAGCATTGTTGTATATGGATGCGGACCATCACGAGCAGTTGCAGGTTTAAAAGAATCGGAGTACATATACCTACAGAAAATTGGTGGGGACAATCAGGCACTGATATAATCATCATCACACCATCCTCTTATTTAATTGACTTATTTTTCAGGAAACAATTGTTAAAGTCATAAGAGCCCGCAAAAAATCAGTTACCTACCTTCCCCAAAAGAGCATAAACATTTATAGTCAAAAAACATAAAACAGTTGATCTATATTCTACAATCAACGTAGGTCACAAAAGAAACATAGATGGTTACTTCACAACCTAGGGAACAAGTCTGTGAGAGTGACAGTGTACCACAAAGACCCATGATGTTCTTAGTTTCAACATGGAAAATAAGAGCAAAGGACATGTTTGGATCATCTTTTGTACAGTTTTCATCTTCAATGTGATGGATATATAGCAGAAAAAACAACAATTAATTTGATGAACGGAAGTAGATCAGCTCCATTTCAAATCATACAAGATGATCAAACAATAAATTTGAACAACTAATTAAAAGAGCAAAAACAATATATTTTTGAATGAAGAGCAAAAACAATATAAAAATAATACTAATAATAGTAAATTGGATGTAGGGCTTATTTACAAGTAACATTGACACAGATACGGGTCGACACGCGTACGAGGTGTCAGATTTGGCGACTTAAACACTCAATACGCGGATACGGGAGTGTATATATATTTGTTCTCTTAATAACAAAATAAGTTGATCAATTAGAGGAAAAACCAAACAGGCCCTAAGCAAAAGGAGAGTACTGGGCTTTAAAAGAATTAGATTTAACTTTTAACTATACTTTATTGGGTCCAGTAGGAAAGAGTTATAGGGAGTTGGGCCGTTATGAAGTGGGCTAAGCTTGGTTAGTTGTTTTAAAGTGTAAAGACTTACTATTTGTTTGAATGGGGGATTTCAAGTAGGGATTTGGTGGAAAACTCCCTACTTAAAATCCCTCATCCAAACAAACCATTAGTTTTTAATAAGTGGGCCTGCATTACATATGTTGGTTGAAGTTAGATTTAGGGTTTAGAACTTTATATTAGTATCGTATGTAGTAGAACAAATGGCAAAAAAAACCCTAAACAAAAAGAGTTGGGGACGGCGGCAGCTATTAATAAATCCAGATCTGGTTCTAGTG
This sequence comes from Macleaya cordata, assembly GCA_002174775.1. Lineage (NCBI taxonomy): Eukaryota > Viridiplantae > Streptophyta > Magnoliopsida > Ranunculales > Papaveraceae > Macleaya > Macleaya cordata. The sequence goes on from MVGT01000331.1 coordinate 42,587, forward strand.
AAACCCAAGTAATAAATCCAGATCTGATTTGAGTTTGACGAAAATTTTGGAAACCAAATCTGATTTCAGCCTCTTTCTCCTCCTTTTTTTCCTCCTTGCTTCTTCTTTGATTAGGGTTTTTAACAGATTAAAAAAAACATAAAATAAGAGGAAAATATCCATTGATGCATCTAAAGGTGTCTGACACACGAATCCGTGATATACACTAATTAACTTCCATTTATCTACATTAGGCCAAATGATTCACATAGATCCCCCATTATGTTTTCTCCAAACCCTAACCATATTTGCAAAAGGTTTTACCACCATCTAAGACAAAGAGGGAGTAGAAAATTCAAAAAAAAAAAACATTATGGCATATGACAAAATTAGAGTTACATATGCACTAAGTAATAAGAATTAAGAGGGTGTTTGGCAACCAGAAGCAAAAGTGCTTCTGAGAAGTAAAAAATAAGGAGAAGCTTGCATGGTAAGCTACCAACTTATAAGTCAATAAGTCAATATGGTAATGTACATGACCAGAAGTCAAAATAAAAAATATTAAAATATTATTTTATTTTATTGTTGGTATGATTTTTTATTATTATTACTACTATTACTATTATTATTAGTAGTAGGTGCATTAATATATACTTTCAACTATAATTGAAACTGGAAATGGTAAAAAAAGGAATTAAAAAAAATCAAAATGGTATTGTCTCCATAAATAAAAAATACAAAAATAAAGTATATAATTTATACTATAATTGAAATTAAAATGATGAAAAATAATTAAAAATTAGAATAGAAATGTTTCCATCCATCAAAAATAGAAAATTAAAATATTGTTCAAGTAACATCATATCCATCCATCAAAAATATGGTGCACAATACCAAATATCATCCAACAACCATTAAAATATTGTTTGAGTAATAGGGTGGAAAAATGTCTGCTAGCAAGTAGCAACGACCATTATCTCAATCCACCCAAAAATATATATATTAAATAAATTTCTTTTTAATCAGTAAAATAGAGACCCAAAATAATAAAGAATTGAAGATAAAATCAAAGGGGAAAAAAGAGTATCCTCCCACAAAGCTGAAATCAAAGCTTTTACCTTTACATCACCGACCACCACATCTAACCAACCATGGCAGTGTCCAATTTAAACACGTTAACCTTTTGATTGATTTGTGTACTAATTTGTTTTCTTATAAAAATGCACTTCAAGTAGAAGAAGAGGAATACTAAATACCTGTGCCAAGCCTCTATCACTGTCACTGGCGCCGTCGGCAACTTGGAGCAACTCAAATCTGTTAATCTTCACATCAGAGAGTATGATAAGATGATGTGTTTCAAGTTTCTTTTGAGAGAAAGAGAAATGAGAAAAATAAAGAAGAAATAAAAAAACTATTGGTTTATTAGTTGTTACATAGTACTCAGTGAGAAGCAAAAAAATATTGCTTAACTTTTTTTTTTCTAAAAGTCACTTTGAAAAAATACTACCATACAAGTCAAATAACAACTTAAGTGATTGCCAAACGCCCTCTAAGAGCATCCACAGCTGCCTCAATTTTATGGATTTTACCTTACCTAGGTTGCACAAAAGATAAATTAATAAACGAAAAATCTTTATAGACCGAATAGAGGTTATGTTAATTTCAACAGAAGCGAAATTCACCGTCCAAAGTGATTTTGTGGGGTAGAGCTTAACTGTGAGAACCCCTTACAATTAAGCAAGGACGTGTACTTTGCTTCCGTATTTGGTCTATATCGACTTGTTCGAAATAAATAAACTAATTAATATGAATTAAATCAAATACCTTTCCATCCTCACAAATTAGTCTTATCTGCAAGACTTCCACCGATTAGTGTCCTGCTGCACAGAGAACAAAAAAAAAAAAGAAATCCAGAATTTAAAAAACACGGAAATATTCGTCTATTTATATGAAGAGACATATAGATGAAAGAAACCCTAAAAACTACGGTCAATAAAACCAATAGATAACTAGAGAAAAAGAACTACAGATATTCCTTCCACCAAAAAACTATTAGGGAGAGATCCCGATCCCACCTAAACAAATCTAAAACTCAAGAACAAATATCCCCCTAAACAGATCTAAAACGCATCGACAAATACCACTAAGCAGATCTAAAAATCAACAACAGATAACCCTAGACAGATCTAAAACTCAAGAACAAATATTCCCCGAGCAGATCTAAAGCTCAAGAACATATCCCCTAAACAGATCTAAAGCACAGGAAGTAATATCCCCCTAATTAAATCAAAACCTGAAACCCTAAAACTTGCTGTCCAGAAAGCCAAGCCAACGGAAGAGATGACTAGAGAAAAGGAACCTAGAATAATAAGAACTTAAGAAATTCCTAAAAGCTTTTATGGAGAAAGTGAGATTTTAAGCCTCAAACCATAAAACAGATCAACACCTGAAGACCAGATCTCCCCGAAGCAGATCTTAAGCCTGAAAACCCTAAACTTACCGTCAAAAAAACTAGCCGCGGAGATGATAAAGAAAAACCCAACCAGCCAAAAGAGAGGTGAACCTGAGCACCCAAAGTAGGCAAACCTTTTGGAGTAGGAAGCCGCTGTTTTTTTTTTTTTTTTGATAGTTTAAACTATTACATGAGCTGCCCCAAGGGCTTGAACTCAAGACCTCCCCATAGGGGAGGGATGCCTAACCATCCGGGCAACCCGGATTGGCTATAAGAAGCCGCTCGCCAGAGGGATATTTTAAACCCTACCCACACCCCCTCACACACGCTAATACGGTACGTGCATCAGATTTGACAAAAGATAATGCTAGACTTGCGACAAATTTCTACGGAATGCGATCCGACGATAGTGTATGAGTCCCACGGACTCTCGTAATATGCATCCATCTAGGGATGATATGCAGTTATGCACCCAATACAACGTTGATTATCGTCGTGTAAAGAATTTTGTAAGTCTAGGTATCACCATTTGGCAAATTCCCTCCCAAGACTCCTCACCACGTCGATCTACATGACGAGCAAATCAAATCATAATTTTGATATACATGATAAGAAAATCGCTAGGGGTGGGCCGAACTGACTAATCTAATCCGAATCAAACTAATCCAATCATATTTTACTTGATCCATCGGATTAGATTGGTTGTTGGATGGGTCATCCCAAAAATTGAATCACGAGAATAATATATGTGTATATATTATTTTAGTATATACTTAATGTATTTATATTATATTATTTATAATTATAATGTTTAAATTTTATAACTTATTTATCTATATAACAAAACATAACGATCTTGAGATAAAGAACGACCAGGATTTGTCCTCTAACAAATCTGGGTCGTCCTTGCTTATTGGGACAAACATATAAAATTTCATAATCAATGGCATATTTGATAAAGAAAGAGTATCTAAAGGGTATATAATTAGTATGAATTTGTAGATAAAAAATAGTATGTACACGTGGAGCAATAAAGAATATGAACATGTGGAGGAGAGATAATTTTATCTAACTCTTAATTTTTTTTAAAATAAAAATGTTATAACTTTTTATTTACAAAACGATTTTTAACAAATTTATATTTTTGAAAATGATTCGCAAAGATCTTCAAAATGAGACCAGTCACCAATACCAAAATTTAAAAGTAAAAAAAAAAAAAAAAGTATTTTGCGTTTGTATTAAGTATGAATGGGGTGTAGTCGTATGCCGCATGCACAATTTAGACGACGAAACACGCAACGAATTATGGATCGTACCGATGGCACGGGATATCACTAGTACTTTTAAAAAATATAAAACCAAACATAAAATATAAAAATACAAAAGACACAAACCTCAAATATTTTAACTCACACACTCTTCATAAAAACTTTAGTTCTCTTCTTACATTCTCATTTTTCTCTAAATTCTAAAAGGCGGCCTAAGTGGGTACATCTATTCTTCTTCTTTTTTTTCTCTTGAGTTTCCTCTTCTCCAATACCCACTTCTCCTCTTCTCCTCCATTAAATCTTACGTAACAACCCTATCATTTTTTAAAAAAAAAAAGTGCATGTTGTAATTTTAAGTGTTAAAAATAGTTATAAATAGGAATTTTTTTAGGATGGATGCAGGTTGCACTTTTAATTTTCTAACGTAAAATAATATTGTAAATTGTGAACAACGTTATGAGAAAAAAGTTACAAACCAAACCTCGAACATCTAATCCAATTAGAGTTCGGATTGGTTGTGGATGAAAAGTAAAAAAATCGGCCTAATTTGGATCAATAGTGGATGGTCCAAATTAGATCGGACACCGAGTGATGCCCACCACGATAAATCACGATTGTCACCACAAAGTTTCAGCGCTTGGATGATTATTGACAGATTGATTAACAACCCCTATCTATATTGATACGTACTTTTGTAGAGATTGAATATAACTTATATATGTATGGTGTTGAAGAATGATGTATTTGGAGATGTATTATTCATTGGTGACAACCAATAGTATATAATTGTTATTGAAGATTGATATTGTATTTGATGAATTATAGGGTGCCTAATATTTTTGAGGATGTAACTTATGATTTAGGCACCATAAATTGAGGAAAATAGGAGAGTAATATTTCAAGTACATTATGGATTTAATAGATGGAATTTTCAGAATATATTTTATGTTACTCTATTATAGTGAAATTCTGAGGGCAAGTTGTAACGCTCCAATTTGAAACTCAAATCTCTAGGAGATTAAATCGCATCTCAAGGCGTTAGATTTACTATATTATGTGATTAAACAGTACTAAACAAACCTCAATAGAGGTTTTATGAATCTAAATCAAAGTTAAGCTAATCTAGTTCGTCATAACTTTAATCACCTCTAAATATGGTTAGGCCCAACGAAAAATTTACCAGAGTTTCTCCTGTATTTTCTGGGTCTGAAACCTGTCATATACCTGTAGAAGAGATGATTTATCCATAAATAATATTTCTATATCAATTTCATTCATCCATATCATCTCATCATATCCAATCAACCCTATTCATCAATATAAAATACATAGTCATCCACTAGACAGGATCCAAACCATAATTCTAAAACGATCTCTCGCTTGATAAAATAATATATATATAAGATTTGTTAAGTGATACTAAATATACATAAGTGTGTTTGTTTTACATTTATAGCTCAAGAATATATATATACAAAGCAAGTAAAATAAACTGCATCATTACTAAATAATTAACCTCAAGTATAATAAACCTAAGGTGAATACTATCCCTATACCTGCCTCCTCAGTTGACTTAACATCCAATCATCTATTGTCTCCTCGATTTCCTGAACAAAAAGCTCAGCGAGAACTTATAATACTAACAGGTAGTCACTAACATGAATTTAAGACAATGCATGTTTTAATAAAAACTGAGAAATTATGTTACAGAAATGTAAAAGCATTTGGTACCTTTACTACAACATAAACTGAAAACTATTCACATATATATACTACTTATAAACATAAACATAGCATCTTTCACCTTCATAATACTGGTAATGTAGTCATCTTAGAGTGGAGAGGAAACGACTAGATGTTTCAGCTCTTAGTCAGTGAGCAAAATCGTGTTCCAACTTAACCGATGTGTAACCCCATCGCTAAATCCAGATTTCTGACCGAGCGTTGATTTATCGGTTTTTGTGATAAGCACGCTGGCTCATGATTTGGGTTTAGGTATGTAACGCCCCAATCTCGAAAACTCAAAATCTCTAAGAAATTGAGTCGCATCTCGAGGCGTTAAGCTTACTACACGAGGTGACTAATGAGTACTAAATAAACCTAAACTAGGTTTTATGAACCTACATCAGAGTTAAGCTAATCTAGTTCGTCAGAACTTTAATCACCTCTAAATATGGCTGGGC
>MVGT01000331.1:69380-91931 GCA_002174775.1 Macleaya cordata
TAATATACCACTATTATGGAAACCAATACTTCCTCTTACTGATTTTTATAACTTCATGAAGGATTTTGAGTTTCGCATGCTTCAAGATTGACTTTGCGATGCATTCCAAAATGCTTTTCTTTTCTTCCATTTACCACCAAAACCAATCCTCTACAAAGCATGGTTTAGAGAGAGCTGCACTCTTAGTTTTATGCCTTCCTCATCAATTTCGCAAACTAACCTGTTCTTATAGTAGATTCTAGAGTTAGTGCTTTCATCTAATAGCATATCAAAGTTTGCTTACCTGTGGCAAAAACACTTGGGTACCATCATGAAATTCTTCTGTTCAAGGAAAGAAGCTATTCAGGCCCACATAGAGAGTAGTCATAAGCTGATATTTTAGTGGGGATGATCTCACCATGTAGATCATCTTGACAAAAAAAACCAAATCATCTAGAAAATGGTTAGCTCATCAACAATTGGGGAAGATATTAAATGGTGAATGAGCAACCCAGAGTGTTGACATTTTAATCAACTTTTGACAGGATTACCAATTTTAGAATGGGTTGATTTTTTGTGAGGATGATATACATGGTTAGGATTTGGGAGATCGTCCCACCAAAATTCAGCCCCAGGATTAACTTCTCGTGGGGCCTATTGGCATGTGATGGAATCATGTTGAAATTAGCTTACCCACTTATCTAATGTAGTAGTTTACTAGTTTTTCCTTTTCTTTGTCTTAATGAATTGATTATTATGTTTTATAACTTGTCGTTCTTTTTTTATTGCATCATTAACATTAGAGTCAATTTGTTTCCCATTTCCTGCATATTAAGTCATTTACTAGGTCCTACTGGGTTTGCAGATGAATTATTATTTATACTACCAAACTAAGTAGTCGGACTCGGCCAGACTCGCCGAGTTACTTGCGAGTAACTTGGGGCGTGGGACTAGGCCGAGCCGATCCCCAACCAAGCCAGTGATCCGGTCAACAGCCGAGTAACTCGGCGAGTTTTCAATTACTCGGGCGAGTTTTTGTTTATGCTGAATCAACGAGTCACTCATTTGTGATTTGGTCCCATACACCTTTTAAAAAAAGAACAGAGAAAGAGAGGGAAGGGAGTCCACCTTTTTTTTAGCACGTCAGTGCTTATTCTCTAATCAGGTACGATCTTCATTCTTCTTCTTCTTCTTCAGTTCAACGACTGTAACCTAGGCTTCTTTTTTTTCCCTTACTTCTTCTCTTCTTCCGCTGTCTTCGTTCTACAGAGTAGCAGCTGGTGCTGGTTTTTTTCCCCTTTTCTTCTTCTCTTCTTCTGCTGTCTTCGCTCTACAGAGTAGCAGCTGCTGCTTCTAAGTTATTATGGAAACAGGGGGCAGGGGTATATTTTATGGTTGACCTTGGCCGAGTCAGCCCTTTGGCCGGGTTCGACTACTTAGCTACCAAAATACAATCTAACATTCAAATAAGATTATAAATTATTTATTTATTTATTTATTGGTATTAAGTTATTAACAACATAGTTAGCATATGAATTTGGAATTATTCGCTTTTGGTTCTTGTGTTTCACAACTTCTTAGCAGATTTGATGCATTGGTGCTTTCCTAGTAACCCTGATTGTTGCTGCTATTCCAGGTGAGATTAAATGGTTAAAGTCTTTGCTGGACGGACTATCATGTGATATTCTTGCTGTGCATCTTCTTTCATGATGGTTGCTGTACACATCTCGTGATAGGAATGGCAGTAGTTTCCTTGTAGCCAACCAGGTGCTCCGTCATTTTACTATAGCACAACATTCTAATGCCTGTTAGATCACTTAATCACATCCTGTATAAGAATTTTTGGTGCTTGTAATTGGACGTGCTTACATTTCAATAGCATCATCATTCACTTAATAGGGGAAAAGATGAGTAAATTATTTTACGCCATGAACCTTTAGAGTTGGTCCTTGCAGGTTCAAGAACTTCATACACATATGGAGTATGTGATTTTGGTCCCCAATAATTTATTTCATGGGCTTAATATGGGATACTTTCTTTCTACTTTTTGTATGTTTAGGAGCATGCCTCGTAAAGTGAATTATGGAGTTGATTATGACACAGACTATGGAGTTTATGATGATTATGACCATGATGATGATGTATATGAAAACTATGACGATGATTCAGATGTAGATGAATATGGTCAGTACTGACACATTCAACTTTTCCTTATAATATACTTCTGATGTTATATGTTGCAATATGCTTATTAACAAGGAAGAATGATATACATTCCAATGATTGCACTGCCTTTTTGTAGCTGTGTTGTTATTGCAAGTTTCTTTTGTGGAAGCAGCCATCAAAACCAGTTTATGGGTGTTGGGGTGTATGTTTTTTAGTAATGGACACTGTTTTTACCATTGATTGGAATCAACAGTGAAATGGACATTGTCTTTACTATTGATTTCAAACTACCTTTGATAGGGTCAGAGGTTCTAGAATGGGCTGATTTTTGGGGAGGATTATCTCCATGGTGGTGAACATCCTCACAAAAAATCAGCCCTTGAATCATCCCCATGTGAGCCCTATAAGGACCATGGTTTTTTAGGGGCTTTTTTTTTTTTTTAACTCATGGTCAAGTATCTCCACTCTTTAGAAAATTGGCTAGAGGACGTTCTTTAAACTTCTTACATAATTCTAGAAGATAATAGTGATGTTGCTGATTGATTGATTTGCTGAGAATGGTGTTTCTAGTTCTTAATTTTCTTTTATATTCTTTTCTTTTTTAATAAAAAAATATTTTGTTACTTAGGTGCAGTGGAAGCATAAAAAATATAAAAACATATAACATATTTAAAAGCTAAAATAAGAAACATTCTCGAAAACTTTCTTGGAGATATTCGGCCATAGGGCCTACATAGGTCATGTTACTATGGCGATATGTATTAACACTGAACAATACTCTTGATTTATTCCAATTGTATCTTGTACACATAGTTTTAAATACCCCGATACGATACAGGATAAGTACTGTATCGCCAAAAAAAAGATACGATACTCAACGATATTCGCCATTTCAAAATATCGCGATTTCTCAAAGATATTTTGAGATATCGCGAGATTTTGCGATACGTATCGCGATTTCTCAAAATATTGCGATATTTTGAGAATATCTTATCATGACATTTCTGCTTAACTAAGAAAATACACCCTCCTTTGTTTTAAAAAATTAAGAACAACCCCCCACCCCGAACACCTGTGTCTATAAAAAATTACATTAGTGTTATAAAAAAGAACATCATAATTGCACCCAACTTACTCACACCCCATATCTAATTTTGCACCTTATATGTGTATCTTACAATACACGATATTCGATACGATATGTGTATCTTAAATTTGGCGTTCTGATACGCGATACGTATGAAATTTTAAAACTATGCTTGTACATATAACTCAGAACACTTAGCCCTTCATATAGGCTTCTCACACCCGTACATTAATGACTGTTTAGAACCATGCACTAATGCAACATAACTTCATTCATAACTACACTTATAAAACTGTAACTCTCAAGACTCTTTAACTTCATAATTCTCATCTTCTCTTTACTCTTAGCTTTTTTCATTTCGAAACTAAACTACAGATTAATTCCACCACTTATCAGAAAAGATTCTTTCTTTGGTGTTTTAGTCTCACAGTTTTTTTTTTTTTTTTTTTTTTATGGAGTTTTAGTCTCACAGTTTCACTGTCATTATATGTGTGGCCATGAACATCAGATATATTTTCAGGCAGATGACATTACTTGCTATTATATATGTTCGTTAAGTCTTCTCTCAGAATTTGTTTTTGTGGTTAGGTATTTCCGTGGTATTTATATGAACAAATGAATAATGAATATGTTGCTCCCAATACTTAATCTAGTTGTTATCCTTTTCTTTTATCTATTATCATTTTCAGACTCTATTTTGACATGATTTACTAGGGATGCAATAGGTTTCTCCCTGGGTTTTTTCCATGGTTCTTTAATAGTAAGATAGATAATCATATATTGGTTCTATATGCTGGGTGCTGATTCATCTTATGGAACTTGTTTACCTCCATTTCTCTTCACTGCAACAGAAGAAACATCTAAAGTTGACCAGGCAATTCCCAATCCTGGGCTTTGGCGCTGCCCCATTTGCACATTTGATAATGATCAAGGGATATCTGCTTGTGATATCTGTGGGGTTCTCCGCGATCCTGTGGTCAACAACAATGGAAATAAAGAAACAGGTAAGCAAGTGTTAAGTTGTTGAAGACTATTTTCGTTCTGATTATCTAACTATTGTATTCGGCTTTGATCTGGTAATAATAAGTTGGCCTTTCTGTAGCATCATGTCCGTTATCCCTTTATAGAATGGAGCTTTTTCATGCAGTTGTGTCCAAAGATTCTGGAGCATCCATGTTGGCCCAGGCTCTTTTTGCACCATTGCCTCGTTGGACGCTCAAAAAGGATGTTATCTTTCAGGGGCAAAATGATGATTTTGCTAGCAGAGAAACCAATAACTTCATCAGGATTCGAAATATCCAAGGAAATTATTATAATTTCTATCCTTATGTGTTTTCTCATTGCAAATACAATATCATTATAGGTTTCTAGCATGGGTTGAAAACAGAGATGATCACTCAGATAATCTGACATATTTACAAACAGAATTTACTTATTTTAAGGGCCAACTTAAAGACGTTTTGCAATTCTAGTTCGACACTTTCTCGGTTCCTGTTCACCTCATAGGGGTTCTAAATTGTACATATTGATGTAACAGCCTCTTTCAAGTTTGATAGCTACCTTCAGGATGATTTGGTTTCTTTTGGAAAGCATTCTGCCATGAAGGTTTCGGAAGGTACTTGTTTAGGTGGGAAGAAGGATTTGATTCTATTGATTCAATGCATTAAACTATTTAGCAGGTTCTGGTGTACTTGCCATGGAAAAGAGTTGAGGCTAGCCAGTGGCCCAGTGTCACAATCCGAAACCTGGTTTCTTGGATCTTGAGAGTGGGATCATTTAACGATGAGGCATAATCATGTGTACCATATATTGAGCTAGTAAGCTCAAGTTTCATTGACAACAACAAAGAGTAATTAATGTATGCATTTTCATGAACCCCCATTACAAAACTTTATCTAGGAATTGCAATTTTTATGCTATTTTCCAAGAAATCAGTTCGTATGCCCAAGATGGACAAAATAAGTATACCCTTGTCTACCATGACAAGTGGGACCTAGGAGTGATAAGAGTGTATATCATGCAAAAAAAACTAACTTGTCTAACTTTTATAGCTTAATAACCATTAGGAGATGTCTTAAGTGAGTTTCTTTGAAAATCCTTTAAGTGAAACCCATAAGATTCAAATGCCTACTTACTATTGGAATACATTTTTTTATTCAATCTTATTGAATATATAAATCTAAAAATGTGTATAGAACCTCATGAGAAAAACCTTGTGAAGACCATGTGAGTCATTTGACTGCGTTTGTTCTTTATTTATGTAGTCTGTGGAATTGTCATCTTCATTGACTCCATAAATTGTTTTTCTTAATTTGCAATGTTACTTTTACTTGTAGCGAACCCTGTGGAATTGGCATCTTCAAGAGCTTCCTCAAGCATCATTGGGAAGAAAGAAAAGGTTAATGTACTTCCAAGCATGAATACGTTAGAGACTTCCTCTGCCCTTGTGCCAGAAGCTGGACAACCTAGTGCAGATGATAGAAATTGTTCCTCAGTTAACGAGGACAAACTACAAAGCCTAACCAGTGGTTTCAACAAAGTAAAAATGGGTGCTGATTCTGGATGCACACAGAATCGTACAAATACTACGAAGGCCTCGTTACGCTCCCAATACAAGCCAGAGACATGGATGCTTCCCGACCAAGAAGGGATATTGACTCAACTAAATCTTGCTATTGTGAGTCTATTGTCTTCTTTAACTGGACCATGTTGTCGTGTTTATTTGTTACTTCATTCACTTCTTGCTTTCGTGTCGAGCTTTTTATGCATAACTTTGATCTTGTAATAGGTTGGTCATGTTGATTCGGGGAAATCAACACTGTCAGGGAGACTTCTAAACCTCTTGGGGCGGATATCCCAAAAAGATATGCACAAATATGAAAAAGAGGCTAAACTGAAGGTGTGTTTAGTTTTGTGCAGGCCATTTGTTTCTTATCTGCAGTTCTTGGGTAAAGCTTTCCTTTGGTATGGATGTAAAATGTATGTGCTGTTTACCACTTGATACAGGGAAAGGGGTCCTTTTCTTATGCATGGGCACTGGACGAGAGTGCTGAAGAACGGGAAAGGGGTATAACCATGACAGTAGCTGTTGCCTATTTTGACTCCAAGAAATATCACGTTGTCTTGCTCGATTCACCGGGCCATAAAGATTTTGTCCCAAACATGATATCTGGTGCTACACAAGCAGATGCTGCAATTCTTGTTATTGATGCTTCTATGGGATCATTTGAAGCGGGCATAGATGCTAACGGAGGTCAAACAAGAGAGCATGCACAACTTATTAGAAGTTTTGGTGTTGATCAGGTTATTGTGGCTATTAATAAAATGGATGCTGTTGGATACTCAATGGAAAGGTTTGATTCAATAAAATCACAACTTGGAATGTTTCTCCGTTCTTGCGGTTTCAAGGATTCTTTTTTGTTGTGGATCCCCATGAGTGCTATGGAAAATCAGAATTTGGTGGCAGCTGCTTCTGATGTCCGTTTATCATCTTGGTAAGTGGTCTATTGATTCCAAGTTTTGCTTCAGGTTTGTTAAAAAAGTCAAGCCCATAGCACCAGTTGATGGTTCTCCATCCTACATTACTGAGATAGTGAGATCATGGTTTTGATTTCTGCTTACCTATGAAGGGGCATAGATGATAACATGTCGACTTGATTTAAACTTTGTGCGTCTCCTATCAAATATTCCTTTCACAGAATTATTGAATAAACTCCTCTATAATAGCGATACTGCATACTTCAAAAATTGATTTACGAATAGTTAATTGCAGGTATCAGGGTCCATATCTCTTGGATGCTTTAGATTCACTGCAACCTCCCATAAGGGATATCTCAAAGCCACTACGCATGCCCATTTGTGACGTCATCAAGTCACATTCACTAGGGCAGGTGGCAGCTAGTGGTAAATTGGAGTCTGGAGCTCTTCGAAGTGGTTTGAAGGTATACATACCTTGTTCGATCTTGTGGTTGTTTTGAGTAAATTCAATTAGTTCCACTTCTACTTCATCTTGGATAGGTTGTAAACTGTTGCAAATACTGTTATATAAGGTGGTGCTTGGTTCGTGATTCAGATACAGTTCTCCATATTTAAAAACAAGGGACACAAAATATCTTACAATAATGCCTTTAAGTGGAGTCATTTTTTGTTACAATCCTGAAAACAACCCACTTTAAGAGAACGAAAAAAAAAGTAATTTTCTGTGCTTTTGAAATTTTGTATCCAAATACTCTTTCAGAAATCCATGTTTTCACGGTTTTTAAAATTCGAAAACAGTTCTCAGATTTAATACCAAACATGTTTCCAGATATTGAAAATACTGCAATTCTACAAATTAATTCCGTATTTCGGATTGTTTCTTAGTTTCCAAAACTACTCTTGGATCGTGAACCAAACACGGCCTTAAGTATTAGGTTTATCCAATACTTAAGGCCATTTCCTTCAGAAAAGTGATCGTCTGGTTGACTTTACTTGTTCTAAAGGGCAAAAAAAGGAGGGTGGAGTGTGTGCCGGTTACCAGTGGTGGTTAGTCATGTAACAATACTCGCAGAGCTTTTGTCCTGCATTTCTTAGTTCATACCTTCTTGTGGCAGTAAGGCACACTGACACTGGCCATTACAACCAATCTGTCTGCCATCTCCTTTATTGCTTGGCCATCAAGTTTGTTGTTCTTAGTTCCGTATGGATTTTTTTTTTTTTTCTTCTTCTTATTTTTGTCTTTTTAGTTCTCTAAGGTTTAGCACTTGATTGAGTGGTTAAGGTTGTCCCACCTTGGTATCAATTTAGTGTGCCATCCAAAAGGTGGCCTGTCTGCTGGGTTGATCTGCTGTTTGGCTTCATTTTTCTGTTTTTTTTCTCTCTGATAAGCCAGTTTTTTCATCCTCGCTTCAACCTGGGCGGCACGTGAGTCAGTTCGTCCCACACGTCCTGGGAAATTAAGGGGAGAAATTCTCCCTGGAGATGGCCAACACAGTTTGAAACCACAACCTTGAATTCGAATCACAAATGAAACATCTTTACAACATCTCCATAACCAACATGCCAAACCCATGTAGGTTTGGCTGGCTTCATCTACTGTATGGGTTCAAGGATACTAGTTTTTATTCTCAATGTGGAACCCTGTCACCACCTTCATCACCCATGCTCACCACCACGAGCACTACTAGCGGTGATGCTGGTTGACTTTCATAATTGAAACCTACTAACATCAATATAAATGTCTAATGCTTGTAGGTTCTAGTGTTGCCATCAGGAGATTTAGCAACAGTGCGTTCCATAGAACGCGACTCTCGAGCTTGCACTATAGCGAGGGCTGGAGATAATGTGGCCGTCAGTCTGCAAGGCATTGATGGGAATTGTGTGATGTCTGGTGGAGTGCTTTGCCACCCAGATTTCCCTGTGGCAGTTGCAACCCATTTAGAGTTGAAGGTCCTCACTCTGGATGTTGTAATGCCCATCCTAATCGGTTCGCAGGTCAGTGTCTCTACGACTATTTTCTATTTAACTTCGTTACTCACATGCAATTTAAGTGAGAAGTGAAAATGTGCAGGTTGAGTTTCATGTGCACCATGCAAAGGAGGCTGCAAGAGTGGGAAAGATAGTGTCGTTGATTGATCAAAAAACTGGGAAGGCCTCAAAAAGAGCAATCCGTTGTCTTACAACGAAACAGAGTGCACTAATAGAGGTAAACATCACATCATCCAATTTTGTGCTTTGCAGAAAAAGAAAAAAACAAACAAAACTAAACAAAAACAAAAATAAACAAAAGCAAAACAAAAAAAATATCCAGTTGTCTTACTAGGCTGTGTTTGGACTATGGATTGAAACACACAATATTCTCCTTGAGCTACTGTTTTTGGAAAGTGAAATGAATAAAAAAAAAATTGCACAATTTGAGTTAGCCAAAAATCCTGGAAAAGCGTAGTGTTTGAAAATAAGGGGGGGAAAAACGATAGGTTAAAAAGTATTTGAGAAGTTTGATTCGCCAAAATCCTGGAGAAAGCATAGATTTTTGAAAATAGGGGAAGACTACAATGGATTTGACTCTTTCTTGAAACATTAGTATATTAGAAATCCCCTGGAAAGGTTTCCCAGGCTGTTTTATTTAGTCATTCAACTGTAGATTTGGTGAAATCCATTGAAAACTTGCCAGAGTTAAAAAGAAAAAGTAAAAATGTTAACTGGGGTATCTTTGAAGTTGTCTTTTTGAACTACATGGTTTATGTTTTACTGTGCCTGGAGTATTTTCAGGATCGCTGTTTTTGCATGATTAGGAAGACATTTGGAAACCGTGGCGGCAGCAGAGCATTTAATTAAAACTCTCTCTCTCTTTCTCTCTCTGAATTATTACTTCCTCCTGCAGGTGATTCTGGATGGAGCAGTTTGTGTGGAAGAGTTTTCTGATTGTCGAGCATTGGGGAGGGTATTTCTGCGAGCATCTGGGAGAACTGTTGCTGTAGGGATCATAACTCGAATAATTGAGTAACTTGGATGTTCCCGAACTCACCTTTTGCCCAAGTTGGCTCTTTAGATATGGCTCTCAACGATTCAATAACCGTTGCATGCACGAAGAGTAAATTATTTCAATCTGAATCAATTTCATCCCCAAATTTATTTCCGGAGTCCGGACTGATTGATTATAACAGAGAAGAGCTGCTGCTAAGATGTTAGAAGATACATGAGATTTCAAGTTTCCATTGTTACTCACTCCGACCTCTCTTGAAGTCTAGTGAACTGTGCGTTGGGGTTTATATATATTTATATATATATATATATNAGATTCGTTTCTTTTGATTTGATCTGATTAGGTAGGTGATTAATTAATTAATTACCAGAACAGCTTGTTTCCTCACTTATACTACGTACTTATTTAAAGTTTCTTCTTAATCTTCTTCTTAATCTTTTTTTATTGATCATTCCATTTCCAGAGTAGTAAGTAGTAAGTAGTATTATTTATATCCCAGTCCTCCTCCGTTTATGTTTATGGCAAACAAAGTGCCTGCTGATGTGTGCACTGACTGCATCATCATTATTATGGCTGGCTTAGGTTTAACATAAAGCAGTAATATGTTTGACAGATTTCTTTAGGAGAGTGGAAATAATAAATAGAAATGGGTTTGAAGAACCAAGATGGGGGGTCGAGGAAGGAACAATAAAAGACTACAAGTTAATGCATAAGATTTCGGGTTCAAACTCCCTTGCTGCTGTTGTATTCTCGTGGGTTTGTCCTATATAATTAGTTAGTAGTACTTTGTATTCTGTAATAAATAATAAATTGTACGTCTTCTCTTTATTTGTTTAGTGGCAAGTTGTTTGCACGAACGAACCTGCAATAGTCCCACATACCNACAAGAAAAATTCACATAAATCATATCAAAATGCCTATAGACACAAACACCATTCTTAGTTTTATTATTTTAAAAACTAACTAATCTGATTAACCACTAACCCTTTAAAGCCCTTACAAATATTAATATCATTTCACTATCAAGAAATTAAGTAGAAGGAGCCCATTTGATTCAGGTGTTCTTCCATCTCAACTCTCAGGTGGAAAAAATTTAAGTACCACACCTTAGTAACCAAAAACGCCCAAGTATGCTGGCGCTCCCGCTCCCAAACCGCGTTTTCGCGTTTTGGGAGCGGGAGCGCCTTCGATCCGCGGTTCGAGAATTTTCGATCCGCGGTTCGAGAATTTTCGGAGCGCGGTTCGTGATTTTTCGGAGCGCGGTTCCAGTTTTGGGAGCGCCTAATCAACAAAATGTCTATTTTTTTTTGGTTAAGTTTGTCCAAATGGACTAATTTTTTTGCATGTATGTTATTTATACTATTTGGATCATATTTTAAAAAAAAATAGCTCAATCGGAGACTTATATCACTACAAACACGTAATTTAGACTTTATAGTGTGAATGAATGGCTGGCATTTAAAGTGATTTGTTTGGAGGGTTAGATATCTCTGATTGAGCTGATTTTNGAAAGTCAAGTGAGGGGGCCATTGAATTTGGGAGGAACATTAAAAGTACGAGTGTTCCTATCTTCTTTCAAATCATGCAATCTATACTCAAACAATCTACACACAAAAAACTATCACTTTCAAATCCAACGGTTTCCTCTGTTTATTATATGTGATCTACATTAATTAGTGCGCACTTCATTCACTGCACAGTTGAGTTGTGTTGTGTTGTGTTGGGCACTAAGTAACCAGAGCGCGGGTCAGAGCGGAAACGTTGGAGCGGTCGATTAAAAAATGTTCTTAGTTCTAAAATACCTTCGGAGCGTAGTTCGGAGCCTTGTTAGCAATCACCCGAATTATTCGCTTTTAATACTCGTACTTTTTTATATTTCCGAATAATGTTTAAAACTTCCGTCCAAATGAAACCTAATCAATAATACACGAATTTTTTAGCCAAAACGTTTAAAACACGTATTAACCGAATTATCCAATGAAACGGGTGAAAAATACTCATACTCTGTTTAATGACTATAAAACTTTCAATACAAAAAAATAAAAAGAAACCCTAGCTAATAGCTTAATGAACCTTCTTTGTTTTATCTCTTTGTCTATTAGGACCCAATGCTCTCAATTTCTCCCTTCATCGACACAGTCGGAACTCCATGAAGCATCTAGAAGACTTGGTATATTGCCGAATTTTTACTGCCAAATTTCTACATGTGAAAAGTATTAAACACGAATTAACTCTAAATCGAATATTTTTCTTACGTTGAATGATTGACCGAATGTTGGACCGTATTACAATTTTTATGTACCGAATAATACTCGTACTTTTGCCACCTCAAATTTTGGCCGGATGCTGAATTGTAACAAGGGTTGGGAGTGGGAAAAATAGAAATTAATTAAGAAAACCACTAGGGCACGTCAACGGTGCGTTGATTCCAACCGCTTTGTTGTATGTATTCCTTCCTGCGTGTGTGCGTGGTATAACCCTACCCTTCTTTATTAATCAAATTCATTTGAAGGGAAGACTGAAGAGGGAGGACTTCTCTTTAGTTATTTACTCCAGCCAGCCAGCCAGCCAGCCAGCGAGGTCTTTTTCTTTTTCTTTTGTTTTTTGTTTTTTTTTTTCCTCTCTCTTCCTGAAGCTAAACGGAGAGAGAAAACAACACACAACAACAACAACAACAACAATAATTTATAAGAAATAAGAACACAACAGCAACCAAAAAAAAACACAAAACAAAACCCTAACCTACCCTTTTTTTCGATGTTTTCTCCTGGTTAGATTCCAGAAGAAGAAGAAGAAGTTGGACGCCAACATTATTTGGATCTTTCCTTCAGGTATGAAAGAGAATTGAGAAAGAGAATTGATTTTGATCTTAAAACGATTTTTCATCTGCTGTTCATCACTACATGTAATCAATTCGGAATTTTGGGTGATTACAATTTTTGACATGTAATCAATACATCTCTCTTTTCTTTTCTTTTATTTTCTTTTGGTAGATTCGTTTCTTTTGATTTGATCTGATTAGGTAGGTGATTAATTAATTAATTACCAGAACAGCTTGTTTCCTCACTTATACTACGTACTTATTTAAAGTTTCTTCTTAATCTTCTTCTTTCTACTCTGAATTAGACCAACAACATTTTAAATTGACCTACTCTTTATTGTCCTAGAAAACTAATTGATTGATAACACTAAAAAAAAAAAAAAAAAAAAAAAATTGATGGAAAGGGGATAAATTGTTGTTTCAAACCAAAAACAAAGAAAATTTCTTTAGATTTCTACCACGTCTTCTCTTCTTTTTCTCCCTCTCTTGAACCTATTTGGGATGAGCCAAGTTTTAGGTTTCTTAAACCATGTTTAGTAGTAAAAAAATATGTTTAGAATTATAAATTTGCAAGTAAGGTATTTGGTATTCATTTGTATAAATATTAAATACTAACCATTTCTAGATACTAACCATGTGGAAGTGTAAGAAGTAAGGCCCATACTATTATGTGTAACATACATGCGAGTACATGATACTTACCATCTCCACTTCACGAATCTAGAGCTTACTAAATGATTTTATTGTTTTCTCATGTTGGTAGTTTCAGTGTGTTTGGGATAATTCTCTTTTATGTATGTTCTGTCATTCGAATTTATGGGTTGAATGAGTTCTATTTCATTATTTTTAAATCTCTGGTGTGCAGGTAAAAATCATAGTTTGGCATTTTCATGAGCCTTTT
Source organism: Macleaya cordata (assembly GCA_002174775.1). Taxonomy (NCBI): domain Eukaryota; kingdom Viridiplantae; phylum Streptophyta; class Magnoliopsida; order Ranunculales; family Papaveraceae; genus Macleaya; species Macleaya cordata. Next base: position 82,798 of record MVGT01000331.1, read on the forward strand.
CGTTACTGTATGTATATGTATGACTAGGTGATGAAGAGCTTGCCTGAGAAGATTGTGTCTTCAAAAGTTCCTGCGAGAAGCTCAATTGATTCCCCTCATAGAGATCCAGCATCTGTTAGTTCAGAACAAAAAACTAGTGATACCAAGTCTTCCAAGGCTTCTTTGTGGTCAAGCTTCTTCCCATCTAGCTTCTCAGTTTTTGAAACATACACCGAGGCATCTCCCTGTGAAAAAAAGGCATCTAACAGTAAAACCTATGGGTGGGCAACAGCTGTGAAGCGAATTGTGGCCGGTGGCTCAATGAGGAGACTTCAAGAGCGTCTGCTAGGGCCAAGTAAGACTGGGGTTTCTTGCTCAACTAGTGAAATATGGCTTCTAGGTGTATGCTATAAAATTTCACCGGAAGACATGTCCGATGATCCAGTTCATTGCAATGGATTAGTTGAATTTGTAAATGATTTCTCATCAAGAATTTGGATAACATATCGGAAAGGTTAGTTTGTATGAAGGATTCCATGTTTGCTTGATTTGAATAACCTAAATTTATCCATGCTACACAGTAGCAATGATGAAATGATATCGAGTTTGTTGGTCCATAGGTTTTGATGCTATTGGTGATTCAAAGTTCACAAGTGACGTCAACTGGGGTTGTATGCTTAGAAGCGGCCAGATGCTTGTGGCTCAGGTACTGTGCTTCTTTTGAACCCTCAGATTTACTTTTATTAAGAAAATAATTTCTTGATATTCTAGTAATTCGTTACATTATATATTCTCATCTTTTTAGTTAATAAACAATTATTTTATGGTTCAGGCTTTGCTTTTTCATCATCTAGGGAGATCATGGAGAAAACCCTTTGAGAAGGTAAGATATAAAGTCTACTATTAGATATTGTATTTGTTTTTTAAGTCTTGGAATCTTGGGTTAGTTTTGACATTAGTGGGATTATTGTCGTAGGGATATTTCTGACGGTCACTTGATGATTATGCAGCCATTTGATCAGGAGTATATTCAGATTCTGAGTCTATTTGGTGATTCGGAAGCATCCTCTTTCTCCATCCACAATCTTATTCAAGCCGGAAAGGCATATGGCCTTGCTGCTGGTTCATGGGTAGGACCATATGCTATGTGCCGCTCATTGGAAACTCTTGCTCGCTTCAACAGTGAGCATACTGATCCTGAAAATCACTTGAAATCATTACCAATGGCTGTTTATATAGTTTCTGGTGATGAAGATGGGGAACGAGGTGGAGCCCCAGTTTTATGTATTGAAGATGCTGCTAGACTTTGCTCCGAGTTTGGGAATGGTCGAGTTGACTGGACTCCTATTCTCCTATTGGTTCCTTTGGTTCTTGGACTTGACAAAGTTAATACCAGGTTCGTAAACTTTGGAGTTATTTGTTATATGGATTAGTTCTTAACTTGTACTAATAGTTTATTTTCCTAGTTGATTTATGGTGCTTGCCAAACCAAATCACTACCTTAAAGTTTAAAACCGTAACCTCTTATACAAGAAGAGATATAGGTAAGAGGGAGTGTAGGGGGAGAGGGAGGATAGAACCAGCGCATGTGTGAAACTATTCCAATTACTTTATTAAGATCCAAATGTATCTTTGGACTTTTGATGGACTTGGATTCAGAAAAGGGAGGTGTAATTAGCCAAGAAAGTTGTAAGTAGGTATGATGGTGTACAGAAGTGTGTTGTTGCCTCTTCTTTCTAATATTTACTTTCTTCGTCACCAATCAGTAAGAATTATAAGTTCAGTCTCAATCCTTAGGCCATTTACTCCAACCAAGGATTCTAAGGTTGTTTCTCATGTTGACGTAGACACTCCCAATTCCCTTCCTTGCTTTTGACTTGGTACTAAACTAAAGCATGATACCCACATTCTTTAGTAAATTTTAAAATTCTCACACATGTGCTGGTGACGAAGCAAATAATTATCCAATTAACTTTTCAAACTGGTGAAGGTGCTGAAGGAGTGGAGGGCAAGACGAACTGCATTTCCTTGATAAAAACTTTTCTATTTTAAATCTATAATTGTTATAATAGATTGGTCGTAGGAAGATTTCACAGATTAAGTTTTCAGAGATAGGGAATGTAAACAGAAGTAGACAAGTTCTATTTCACATTAATCTGAAAACTTCTTTTCTTAGAAGTTCATTACTTCAAATTTACATGGATTGTTAGTCGTGTTGTTTCTTATTGAGTTCATTGACATGAATGATTAGAACTAATGTTTGGTAGATTATACTACTGGCGAACACCTCTTATGTAATGGAAGTGCTTATATTTTCATTTAGTTGGACTTCTTCATCAGGTATATCCCATCATTGTGGACAACATTTACGTTTCCTCAAAGCCTTGGCATCTTAGGTGGGAAGCCTGGCGCATCAACTTATATTGTTGGAGTGCAAGATGACAAAGCATTCTATCTTGATCCCCATGAAGTTCAACCGGTATCATGTGATCTTAAACTATTTCTTTTCCTTATGATATTCATATTGCCCACATTAGATAGCAAAATTTACATAATATTCCAACTTTGCCGCATGACTTTTTATGTGTAGATGAACATGGTAAAATTACAGCATCCAATTATGTCGTGGCATTATGTTTTCCAATAAATAGATTTGGCATTCCACCCCAAGGTGATTGTGGTATCAATCTGTTCAGTTCTTTTTACTCATCCTTAGTTCCTTGTCATCTTGTTCCAATGTGATTTTTTATGCTGCATATATAGATATGGAAAACTAAACAATTGAAGCTCGAATCCTTTGCATATGCCCACCAGTTTTATATTCATTTAAGAAATACCGATTCACAATTCTGTGTAATCCATGAGAGGAAAGTTTCCACTTTCCAACAAAAATGGTCTTTTCTTGCATATGCCCACCAGTTTTCCAAATTAATCCCCCATGAGCATACAATTCAGAATAATATGTGAGTGACTCACTCACAAAATCTCTTACTTTTATCAAGAGTTCAACCTAATGATATGTTTCTCAAAAATAATTGAAATTCAATTTCTTGATCTAGATCTCTTTTATCTATTTTTTTATTAGATATTTGTATCTTCAATTTTGGGAAACTTTTTAAAGTTCTTCCATCGAAACTTGATCAATGGATTCTGAAGATGATGACTTCTAAACCATTTTTACTTCTCATCTTATTTTCTCCTTTTCCATGGTTGTGTGGTGCATGGATATGGCTTGTGGAAATAGAGTTTTGAGTGACTGTAATTATAATCATAGGCTGAGACAAGCTTTGATCTTCTAATACCTTTTTTGAGGTAACGTTGGCATTTATGACTGACATTTTTGAAATCTGGTTGCTTAATAAGGTCACTGATATCAGAGGAGAGAATCTCGAGGCTGATACTACATCGTACCACTGCAGGTAATAAGTTTTGTAAGTTTCTGGCAAAATGACAAGCAATCTTGTATTATATCAACTACATGTATATTTTCATCTCTGGTTTTGTAATAAATGTTATATGTTCATCCCAGTGTTGTACGGAACCTTCCCCTCGACATGATTGATCCATCTTTGGCAATTGGGTTTTACTGCCGAGACAAAGGTGTGGTGTCCCCTGTTGAGTGGTGATGTATGATTATTTTTGCTTATAAAAACCTCTGCTGAATCTGAAATTTGTGTATATATAATGGTTCTGCAGATGATTTTGATGATTTCTGTGCTCGAGCATCAAAGCTTGCAGAGCAGTCAAATGGTGCTCCATTGTTCACTATAACCAAGTCCCGCAATCTACCAACGCCAGTCCAGCGCAAAGATGTGGTGACCGAGAAGCTACATGGGGATGATGTTAACCTTGAGATGGAGATCATGAGTGATTCAGAGGACCATCCACGTGAGGATGAGTGGCAGCTTCTCTAATGAGAGTTGGGAACGGCTTACCCTGCCGGGATGGGGATTTTCTATATTCCCATGCTACCCACCACGGCCACAGCGATGGCGATGGCCGTGGATTAAAGTTTACAATGTAATTCTTCTTTGTCATTTTATTGCCTTTTTCCTAGGACTCTTCACTTATTGTACATGTAAAGGAGAAAACTCCAATTACCATCTCTCTCTCTCTCTCTCTCTCTCTCTCTCTCTCTCTCTCTCTCTCTCTCTTATCTCTATGCAAGTTTCTATTTTCAAATGATGGGATGATGTAAGATATTAATCAAGGGCAGTCCATTCTTTTAAACTATTTTTCATTTACTGACACCTGAACTCTTTTATCTTGAATTCTTGATTTCCCTTTTATGCTTCTGTATCATCTAGCGAGACCTGGCTTAACAAATTGATTATAATTTTTTCTTTGTTTTTTACCACTAACTGGTGGCAAATCGATCTGGCCGCGAAAAAACAACCGACAACCCCAACCCAACCCCCCACACACACAACACGTTCTAAGGCTGTTTTCTAGCTGGTCTTATCATGACCTGTCCAACACAATGAAGATGCCTTACAAAGAAGTGTTGAAGTTCTTATTTCTTACAACTCATTTCTCAGGCTATAATCATTCAAAGTGTCAAGACTATTCTAATTAATTAAACAGAATTTGTTAATTTTATGGAGGCCGTTTAGTGGTTTTATTCTTACTGTTTTAATTAGCTTATGAAAGAGAGAACTTGTGCCTCCCATAAATTTTCTATCATCTATTTTATTTTTATCTTTTTATGAGCAAAGGAGATTACAGAACAATAAATAATAAAATTAGAGTGAGATAAGGTAGTGTATGTTTTTTTTAGGTATTAAAATCTGACTCCTGTAAATATTACTTGTTTGAATGTTTTTAATGTTTGGTATAATAAGATGTTTAAAGTGTGTATTTAGTTAAAAAATCAAGTTGAGTTTGAGATAATGGATATTTTATATTTTTTTTAAAAAGCAAAATTGTATCGAGAGAGTGTTGAGAAGGCACGTAGAAAAGAACAAACAAAAGAAAGCAAACACCAGAAAAGCAATTACAAAATATCGAAAGGCACAGTCTTCGAATCTAATCCCTTTAAAATGAAATCAAAGTTGAAGCCCAATTGAAAACAATTGTTTTAATGTCGATGATAAGGTTGGTTTTCCTACTTCATTCCCTTGTCTTTAAAAGGGCCAATTAGCAATCCACCCATTGAAATTATTGATACACTCCCATATTAATTGGAATGAGTGATTCACCCTATAAATAACGATTTTTGTCATTTGGGCTAGACTGGCAACGGGCTAAGGTTAAGGTTAGGGTAGGCGGGTTTTCGAGTTAGGAAACCTCAACTCTAACCCTAGCCCGTTTATTAGGGCCGGGTTGGCAGGTTAGGGTTGAGTTTGCTAGGTCTAAATTTTGGGTCGTTAAGTGATCACGTTCTCACAACGTCATAGGCACTTTTACCAAAATGCCCACACGTGGTACTCACGTGAACCACTTAAGCCCTTTTTTATTTAAATGCCCAGAGTACCCTATCTTCCGCCCTCCCGCCAACCACGTGATAAAAGTGAATCACTATTTCCAATGAATGCTTTTACTCTTGATAGAGTTAGCTTTTTAAAGTAAGTATTCAATTAAAAAATTAAAGTTGAATTTGAAACGAATAACTGACTAACTTGATGTATAATTCAAATTAGTTTATTTTAAAATTCCTAAACTTGAAACTCTTAAATAATTCAAAGTTTGATTAACGTAATCAATCGGATTCAAATGCCTAAAACAAATAAACCCCACTTAAGTCTAATAGTAAATAAAGAAGTTTATGATATCACACTACGCCAGAAATCAGAATTTTTGACACAATTTTTTTTTGACAAACCCTTCAACGGATGGAAACCGTCGAAAACATCGATTTTCGTCATTCCAGGTTAAGTTTCGTTTTGCTTTGCTTTTTATTTTTGAAAGGGGTTATTGTGCCCATTGACGCCTCCACATTTTATGGGGCCCACATAGAGATATTTTGGGGTTAATTTTAGAGATAATGTTCTTCTCACCGTATATAGTTTCAAATCCGAAAATCAGTTTGTACTAAAACTTCTAATCCCATCAAAATTCTATCGAAAACTAAATATATAATAAAAAATTATTAAATATGCCAAATTTTTTAACAGCTGATTTGAGCAGGTTAAAGTTTTAGATGGGGTTGATTTTCGGATATAATGATATAAAGTGGCGGATCTATGTTGTATATAGGGTGGTCAGTTGACCACCCTCAATTTTTAATGTTAATTGAGTATATTATAAATGGATCACCCTATTTTTTGTTGATTTATAGTTACCCACCCTATTTTTAAGGAAGAGAGATATTGTATCATGCTTTATTGCACTACAATTGTATCATTTTTTTTGTAGAGTCTACATAAAGACAATCCAAGGGCTAATATCTGATGAGGATGTTCACCTTATCATGTAGATTATTCGAAAATCAGCCCATTCTTACATTTCTAATACCCTCAAATCAGCCGTTAAAAAATAGGCAAATTCTTCCAAATGACTTTGATGGGGTAAAAGTTGTAGAATGGGCTACTTTCTAGATATAATGAACTACATAGTGAGATAAACATTCTCACCCAAAAATGAAGTGATGCAATAAAATATAGTGCAATCTCTCTTCTCATTTTTAAAACATCTAATAAAATAATCATTTCAGCGTCAAATTTAATGCACCAGTAGATATTAAAAAGTGTGTACAGTTGATCTTTTAGAACTTCATGTAGAAGATAAATTCACACAATAATACTAGAGAAGTAGAGAACACAGTGAGGCCGTGGAGGGATAGAGGTGCAAAATGGATGATTTTGATCTCTCTCTGATAATGACTCGCTTAATTAACTTAGTCAACGCTGACTCGGTCAACGCTAACTCGATCAACATTAACTCACCCACTCGGAACAAATTAATTCCTTGATCCGCCACTGATGATGTACATAATGAGCAGAATATCTTCTCCAAAAATTAGCCATTGGATCATTTCTATGTAGACCCTATAAAATGTGGAGGCTTCGATGGGGATAGGGCACAATAAAGATGGTTGTAATAACCCTTCTCTTTATTTTTGAGAGTTGTTATTACCATTTCCACTTTTGATCAATTGTAGCCTAGGTAGTTATATTTTAATTTTTCATAAATCCATCCAAAATTTGTTAGGTGGTGACTTTCCTCTTAAACCTCTCCATTACCATCNGGTAGTTCTTGAGTCATACAAGAACTTGGACGTGGCAGGTTGATGGAGTGTACGTGTTCATCAGCAGGGACGGAACTACATATGGGCTCGGGGGGGCTTGAGCCCGGGTAGAATTTTAAGAATTTGTTATAGGCCTGTAATGCCTATTCAATTTGTGGGCCTAACATTGGACCTACACAAGTATAGCCCGGGGTAAATTTATAACACAAATTGTCTTATAATAAGCCCCTTGTGGTGGATGCATGTGCATGTGGTGGCTGTACACCGTGGGGCCCTTTTCTATTAGTTTGACACCATGTATCTTATGTGTCAAGCTACCCTACTCCCTTGTTTTTCCTCCTTATCTTCTAGTTGATATATATATTTGTTAGTCTCTATTGTTTCAGAGATAAGAAGTTATATTCCGTGATGAGAATATTGTACGTTGTAAGTTATGAGAGATAACGTATACGAATAAGAGTTATCTCCTTTCTTCTCTCATACTCTTGTGCTTGTAGTTACACTTTAAGTATATCTTGTGTATCTTGAAATCATAACACTTTATCAGCACGAGTCTCTACCACTCTCAAGATCGAGATCTCGACATTTTGTGATCAACCCGAAGCTTCTGGGCATCTCACAAAATCAGAAAGGTATACTTGTGTTATTTTATTTTCCATGTCGAATCTAACGAAGCTTGAGTTTGTTGCTTTAGATATCACTGGAAACAACTATCTTTCCTGGGTCCTAGATATGGAACCCCATCTCGCGTCTAAGCAACTCGGAGATACTATACGGGAAGGAAATCAGCCGACCACAGAGAGTCGTGCTGCTGCTGCCACTATTTTCATTCGGCACCACATCCATGAGGGACTTAAATCTGAATATTTGACGGTGAAAGATCCGTTAGTCCTCTGGAACTGTTTAAAGGAAATATTTGTCCACTTGTCGATGGTCATACATCCTGGTGCTTTGAATGATTGAAGGAACCTGCAGTTGCAGGACTTCAAATCAGTAACAGAATATAATTTGGCTTTATTCAGAATAACCTCGTAGCTAAGACTGTGTGGTGATACTGTAACTGATGCGCAACTGTTGGAGAAAACCTTCAGCACTTTCTACACCTCTAATGTGCTGTTACATCAGCAATATAGAGAGCATTGTTTCAAAAATATTCTGAATTAATCTCCTGCCTTCTAGTTGCCGAGAAAAATAATGAGTTGTTGTTATTGAATCACGAGGCTCGTCCCACTGGTTCCACGTCTGTACCTGAAGCTTATGCAGCGACTGCTTCAGGACAGGGACGTGGACAACGCGGTTATAAAGGTAGATGCGATAGACGCTATCGACGGAATAATTCCGGGAAGTAGAATAATCCAAATCATGGTACACAAAATCCCCAGAAGAGGGATAACGCTGATCCCCAAGAGAGGGATAGTGGCAAAACGAAGCAAGGTAAAGGGAGAGGTTGGAATAAACCCCCTAGAGATATAACCTGCTATCGTTGTGGCATGAAAGGACACCTGGCGCGTAATTGTTATACGGCTGAGCACCTAGTCGATTTGTATCAGGCTTTATGTAAGAAAGCCAAAACTGGTGCCGAGACAAATTATATTTGTAATGGTGTTCCCACTGATGATACCCACCTGGAACTGTCCGATATGTTTCTTGATCTAGAAGGAGAGGATGTAAGCAAACTAATTGGGGGGTGAGCATGTTCACACTAATTATAGTTTGCTATACAATTGGGGAATGAGTTTGTTCATACCAATTGTACTACTTTTCTTGTACTACTTTTCTGTACTACTTTTGTTCATATATAATATAAGCGTTTTGTGTATATGCCTATACTTGCTTTATTTTTAAAGGATATGGACTCAAGCAGAGGCATATCCTGAGATATTGGTCCAAGCAAAGACATATCCAAACAAAGCCAATATGGCGAGGATGTTTGTCTAGCAGACAGTGCTACGACCCATACAATCCTCCG
>MVGT01000331.1:103555-130713 GCA_002174775.1 Macleaya cordata
AAAAAATAAAACTTTAGTTTCAATTTTTTATGAGTAAATTTTAATTTTTAATTTTAATTTTTAAGTTTTAGTTAGTAATTTAATCTTTTAACTAATAAATTTGACAAATTTTGATTTATCTAATGAGTTTTAAGTTTAAAATAATAATTAATGAGTAATAAATGGTCTTTAAATTTTTAAAATTTTAGTTAGAGTTAACCCGCCAACCCGTTAGGGTCAACCCGCCACGGGTTAGGGTTTGGAAAACTGACCCGTTTATTAAACGAGTCAGGGTTAGGGTTGAGCAATCTTGACCCGTTAACCCGCCAACCCGGCTAGGGTCGACCCTAACCCTAACCCGTTGCCAGGTCTACCGGTAGATCTAACTCGCCGAAAAAATGGTGAAGAAGGCAGCCCCTAGCCATCACCTATGATCTCTCTCTCTCTAAAATTCTCTCTCTATTACTTCCTTTTCAAACAAATGAAGGGTAAATATGTCAATAAAAAATAAATAAAACCAAGTCAAAGAGTTGAAAATGCCATGTGTACAAACGACAAAAAAAATTTGGGTTGCATTTAAAAGGCCAAAGTTAGCTGGGTAGGAAGTTAAAGCATAGCTAGAATTGGGATTCCACCCTAATTTTATGTTTTTTTTTTTGTAAAACAGCTTTATATATATATACCTCCTCAAAAACGTGTTGAGCAACATAAAAAGATGATCAGAGTAACGTGACTAGACGAGCATTAGTTTAAAATTAGAGTGGAGATACTTAAACCCCAGTTTAAAAAGGAAGCTTATGGATCTACCTTAAGATTTAGATTTAGGTAGTTAAACAATTTTATTATTTTTAAGATCGATGTTTAAAACAAACTTAATGTGCATATATATTGACTATTTTAGTTTCTCTAGCTTTACTGAATGGTTCCTTAATTAGTTTGAGATATAATCCTCCTGGATGGAGTCAATATGTTATGTTATGGATTGGTCGGGGTACTGTGCTTTTGTTATTTGGAAGGCACGATGTGATCAGGTTTTTTATAACAGATTGCCAAACCCAATAAACACTGCAAGACAGATCGATCTGTCTCCAAGTTGAGAGGGATATATGTTGGAACCTATGGGTTCGGTTTCTTGAAAATTGGATTACTACGAAATCAAAATAAATAATATAAGAAAACTTATCTGAAAGTGATCGAGGCTTGTGTTAGACACAATGTCCTTAAGACAAATTCGTCCCCGCAACGGTGCCGACGGTTCTATGGACATTTGTCTCCCAGGATATAACGATCGCGTCGTACAGAAGCAGCACTTCGTAAACTTCATGAAATTTTGATTGGCAAGAAATTTTTGCTAATACTCGACGATATGTGGAACAAGAATCGCGAGAACTGGGAGAAACTTAAAAATCCATTAACAATTGGTGCTTTAATTGGTAAGATGGCGTATGTTAGAAGGTGCTACAATATAATTTTATGCATAATTTGTTGAATTTTTTTGTGAAGCTAGTGGAATTCATTATTTTTTTCACTCCTCAATAATCTGTGACATAAATTAGAATCAAATGCTAAAAAAAACAAAAATATGCTAAATTAAAGAAAAATCTACACAAAAGTTAATAGTAGGAACACCAAGTACGAAATAAAGAAAGTGTAATAGAATAAGGAGTACAATACACAAAGTTACTCTCAAAGATCGAACTCTCTTACATCTCAATTTTTTAATTCATGATACATAAATTTAAAATTGACAAAAATAAAGATGAATGTAAACCAAAGAAGTAAAATATTTGATAAAAAATAGATTATGTAAAGAAATTGTAATAGAATAAATAATACAATACACAAAGTTCTCTCCACAAACTCTCTTACATCTCAATTTTTTCATTCATGAAACATAAATTTAAAATTAACAAAAAAAAGATGAACATAAACCAAAGAAGTAAAATATGTGATAAAGATAGAGAACAAAGAGAAAAATAAATTTATATTTATTTCTAAAATAAATAAAAGGACTTGGCCAGTGCGTAAATAACTGCATGCAGACCTGCGTTGGTAAATCTCATCCCATATCTTCAAACTCAACTATTTCTGTATATTTTATACAATAAACTATTATCTATCAATAAAATTGGTAATTGAATAGAACGTTTTGAAATAATTTGGACAAAATATCGAACTCTCTTACATCTCAATTTTTTAATTCATGATACATAAATTTAAAACTGACAAAAATAAAGATGAATGTAAACCAAAGAAGTAAAATATTTGATAAAAAATAGATTATGTAAAGAAATTATAATAGAATAAATAATACAATACACAAAGTTCTATCCACAAACTCTCTTACATCTCAATTTTTTTCATTCATGAAACATAAATTTAAAATTAACAAAAAAAAGATGAACATAAACCAAAGAAGTAAAATATGTGATAAATATAGAGAACAAAGAGAAAAATAAATTTATATTTATTTCTAAAATAAATAAAAGGACTTGGCCAGTGCGTAAATAACTGCATGCAGACCTGCGTTGGTAAATCTCATCCCATATCTTCAAACTCAACTATTTCTGTATATTTTATACAATAAACTATTATCTATCAATAAAATTGGTAATTGAATAGAACGTTTTGAAATAATTTGGACAAAAGATCGAACTCTCTTACATCTCAATTTTTTAATTCATGATACATAAATTTAAAACTGACAAAAATAAAGATGAATGTAAACCAAAGAAGTAAAATATTTGATAAAAAATAGATTATGTAAAGAAATTATAATAGAATAAATAATACAATACACAAAGTTCTCTCCACAAACTCTCTTACATCTCAATTTTTTCATTCATGAAACATAAATTTAAAATTAACAAAAAAAAGATGAACATAAACCAAAGAAGTAAAATATGTGATAAAGATAGAGAACAAAGAGAAAAATAAATTTATATTTATTTCTAAAATAAATAAAAGGACTTGGCCAGTGCGTAAATAACTGCATGCAGACCTGCGTTGGTAAATCTCATCCCATATCTTCAAACTCAACTATTTCTGTATATTTTATACAATAAACTATTATCTATCAATAAAATTGGTAATTGAATAGAACGTTTTGAAATAATTTGGACAAAAGATCGAACTCTCTTACATCTCAATTTTTTAATTCATGATACATAAATTTAAAACTGACAAAAATAAAGATGAATGTAAACCAAAGAAGTAAAATATTTGATAAAAAATAGATTATGTAAAGAAATTGTAATAGAATAAATAATACAATACACAAAGTTCTCTCCACAAACTCTCTTACATCTCAATTTTTTCATTCATGAAACATAAATTTAAAATTAACAAAAAAAAGATGAACATAAACCAAAGAAGTAAAATATGTGATAAAGATAGAGAACAAAGAGAAAAATAAATTTATATTTATTTCTAAAATAAATAAAAGGACTTGGCCAGTGCGTAAATAACTGCATGCAGACCTGCGTTGGTAAATCTCATCCCATATCTTCAAACTCAACTATTTCTGTATATTTTATACAATAAACTATTATCTATCAATAAAATTGGTAATTGAATAGGACGTTTTGAAATAATTTGGACAAAATCGAAAAATAAAATCATACCATAACAAAAAGATGACTTGGGTGGAAGATCTTTCAAGTTTTGTCGGTTCTAAAAATGGATCAATGAAGCTTTCGATGTAAATGGATTTTCTCCAACAAATAGCTCGTCCAAATTTTAATCTTTTGTGGTGAATGAGACCTACATTGGTAGAAAAAAATTAGATTAGTAAATAAAGCATAAGAAAAATAAAACTTTGTAGCTTGAAAAATAAAGTAATCTTAGCTAGAAACATATGTCTATTTATATGATGAACTATAAGAAGAGAGAATAATAATGTAATTTATGTGCATGAGTTACAATTCTAATTTTTAATGCATAATTAGTGGCCAATTAAAAGAAATCAATGAAAAAGAGAGAATAAATTTTAGAGAGATAATTTAAGAGAAATTTAAGTAGATAAAGATTTTATTTGATTAGCTTAATTAACATGATAAATGATTAATTAAAGAGAATTAATGAGAATTATTATGTGAGGAGAATTTTTTAGGAGATATTTTGGGAGGAATTTAAGGAGATGAGTTTTTTTTTGGTTATCTTAATTAACATGATAAATGACTATTAAAGAGAATTAATGAGTGACACGTATGGTGCTTGTGAGGGAGCTTGGAAGAGAGGAGAGCATGAGTTAAAAGTACCACTGCGTAATAGGGTGTGTTTTTTTTACCGTGAGCTGACGGTGATAGTTTTTTTGACCCAGGGTTTCCACTATATATATATATATATATAATAGATTAGGTTTCCCGCCAAAGGTGTTTTTGAGTGGTTAGAGAGTTTAACAAAACCCTAGATAATCCTTAGACATCTTAGACATTGAGAGGCATCAAAGAGAGCTCTCTTGGGAGATAGATTGCAACTGGCAACTCTTTTGGGTTGTTGTAGGGCTAGCTGTTCCATTGCATGGTGAGAGGGAGTAGCCATTTGATTTTTTTTTTTATGACAGTTTGTATCATCCTATTCTAGCAGAGGGTGAGTTGAAGAAGATGGCACCGAGTTTAGAACTCAGTTGAATGCTCCAAAGAGAGCGATAAGGAGTCTTTTAAATGGTGATGTGGTATGTATTTTGTACTCTGATCATATTGAATAAAGTATTGGATCGTTTTTACCATAAACGTAGGTAATCTTGTTGAATCACGTAAATCTTTATGTCCTTTGTTTTTCCTTTCGTATTATTGTCGTTTCTGCTATAGTGATATTGCATCAGATCTGTTTATCGATCTTGGGGTGCACAGTCGTATCAAGTTGGTAGTTGTGCACATCAACCCATACATGGATATTCTTTGTGAAGATGATCTCTTTACCATGTAGATCATCATGAAAAAAAATACGTTGTACTAAAACTTTTAATCTCATCTAAAATTGATTGATTAACCATTCATTAATTTTACAGTCCCAACTTTTAATAGGTTAAAAGTTTTAGAAAGGTGATATATATTTCTTTTAATCTAACTAGTGACGAGATCATTCTTACGAAAAAATGAGCATTTTGATTATTTCCATGATGAGCCTCGTAAACAAGTGTAAGCAAGGTGTATGAATAAATGAGTTTTTTTAGAGAAAGTAGTAGGGGATTGTAGAATTTTCCTAATCTTTATTTCAATATTTATACAATTTATTAAGAGAACACATTACTTTGAGGTTTTTTACATAAAATACCCTCATGAAAAAAAACTCTAAAGAATAGATTTACCCTTTATTACCTTCCATCCCTTGTACAAATCTCTCTCATCTCTATATATATGATTCTATCTCTCACTCTCTAAAAACTTTGGACAAACTGGTGCTAATTAGTTTCTGAGAAAAAAAAAACTTGTGCTAATTAGTTAAACATCTTATGTTACATCAAAAGTTACTAATATTTACTTAAGGATTTTTTTTCTTCTTCTCAGTTCTCATAGTTGACGTATGTACAACACACCTACCCACGGCTAATTTCACTAAAATGTACTCAATCTTTCCTTTTCAATTGAGTATATAATCAACTGATCGAGTTGCAATGTATCTGGTTGAGCAATTCAACCATTGATGATATGACCCCATACTACTAGTCTACTACCTACTACCACATATAACACCTCCCCTACATCCTCATAAGAAGCTCACAGATGACCTCGTCTATTCTATCTATATTTATTTATATTATAACGCAAATCCTTGAGTGAAGCCTATTTTAAAACTTTCTACAATAACCTATGTGTATTTTTCTATTATCAAATTGCATACATAAAATTATAAATTATTTATCAAATAGAGGGCATAGTTGGTATTAAAAAAAATCTATCATTCAATAACTCCACTATAATATTAAGCATGAGCCTCTCCGAGCCAGGAGCAGTTGATCTGTATACATAAGCCTTAGCTCAATCACCTTGGTAGGTGCTTGCCACTCCTCGATGGCTCTGATTCCCATCCAATGCTAATGAAAGTGGCTCGGTTAACCGGGGTAAAGCAATCAAAAGTTTGAAAAATCAACCGTCAATTACCCAATGTAATAATGATTTTCTAACTGTTGATTTTGCAACAAATGTTGATGACATTAAGAATTTTAAAATTGACTGATTTTTTATTAGAATAATATATAGGATGAGAAAAATATTATCACCAAATAACAACGATTAAATCATTTATATGTGGACCCTACAAAGCGAAATCAACATTGGGACAGGAAGGGAACATAGGATCTTCTCTCGTTTAGGGGGATGAGTAGCATTGTTCTTAGTAAAAATATATCCTACGTTCAGGCCTAGTTTTTGGGCGCTCTATCATTTCCCAAGAGGGCTGATATTAGAGAAGCCATTTTGGATGGGGGAAGTTTTACCTTTGGGTCTTTAAGCCCAAAACCCATTAAGCCAAATAGGATAGGGGAACCACCTTCATCTTCCTCATAACCACCACCACCACCCACCATCAGACAAAGAGAGAAGAGAGAGAAATTGAGAGAGAGATCTGAAATCGAAAGAGATAGATCTACACCTCAAACCCAGATTGGTGCCATTTTTTCCCCTTTACTTCTGCTCTTCTTTTTCTTTTCTTTTTTCTCCTTTCTCTTGGCCTTCTTTTGTTATTCCTAGATCTGTGCTTCCAACCCTCAGATCTGAAATTTCACTTTTCTTCTATCATTTCTGAGATCTAAAATATATTTGAAGAGTTCTATAGAACTTACATGATATCTCTCTCTCCCTCCCTCTCTCTTCAGAAGGCGGTGGTGGCCAAGGTTCAAAATCTTGTATCGATCGAATGTTTCGGTATGTTAAAAAATTAAAACTGTTATCGAAACGATATGATACAATACCAAAATATTAGAATTTCGAAACACCTGAAACACTTCGAAACATTCCGAAACATTCCGATACATTTCGAAACATTCTGAAATATTTCAATATCATACGAAACATTCATAAAAGATACAACCCGATACAATATTCTGATACCACTCGAAACATTTCGAAATATTCCGAAACAATACGAAACTTTCGAAAAAAACGAATTGAAGTAATGTTTCGTTTCGGCAAGCTAAAATACCAAAACGAACAACAGAAACATTTCGAAACGAAACGAGCTTTTAAACCATGGTGGTGGCAATGTGTCATGGTAATGGATGCTCTATTGGTGGGGAAGATGAAGTAGGGCGTCTTTTTTTGGGTGGGGTGCAATTATCTGAAGCTTCCCCAAAACAAATGGGTTTTGGGCTGAAGGCCTAAACAAAACTCTTCGCTCCCCATCCTATTTAGCTTTCCCTTTATCTGCCCCCCTTCCCAATAGAGTAATGCTAGACAAGCCCTTAAAAAAAATGCTAGACAGGCCTCTTTTTTCTAAGCATGTGGCATACCAGGCACATATGGAGATACGATGCAATGGCTCATGTTTTGTGAGGATTGTCTTGTTCTCATGTAAATCATTCTTGCTAAAAATCATATACAAAGTGAGATTTTGAACCATCTATTTTACTATTTAGCGATAATTTTTGGGGGATTAGAAGTCTTTGAGGAATTATATAATTTTTTATAAGAATGATTTATATTTTTTGAACAGAATAAAAATGATCTATATGAGGAGAAGATCATTCTCACAAAATATCAATCCTTGAATTATCATTATGTAGACTTACATACCACATGGTTAAAAAAAAGAGTGATATATATAGTACGAGCCCCCCCACGTGCTTCGCGCGTGTGAGTTGACTGTCCAAATGAGCTACGCGCGTTCATTAAACTCGTGTTCGATTCGCGCGTGACAAACTCCTTCTCTCTCCTTCCTTCTCTCTCTCTCTCTCTCTCCTCTCCATGGGAGGACATACTCTCCCTTATCTGGACTCAGCTTATGCGACTCAGCTCGGCTCAAAATTGAGCCCCTTAGAAGCCCCACATGATCACGTACATTAGTAAGTATAACCTAAGTGTAAATAAATAAATAGGGTATTAGGTGGGCCAATGATGACAAAGTATATGCTGCTGGCATCTAGACGTTGAGTAGATCATAGTAAAAAAAAATTCAGCCCTTGTATCAATTCTATATGACCACATTGGTAAGTGTAACCTAAGTGTAAATAAATAAATAATATGACGGGATATATTCGGTATTTCTTAAAAAAAAATAAAAAAAAAACGTGACTTTTTGTCACGCAACTTCGTACACGGCCCCATTATATATAGAGAGAGAAGATTGTTGTTTTGTTTATCAGTATAGCATATGTTATTCTTTCCAATATCGATATGATAAAGAAAGTGGTTGGAACTTTGGAAGGGTCCTTACATTTGACTTCTTCTTGTTTTTGTAACCCAATTAACTAATTAACTGTCTATATTATAATTAAGTGGGTACTCAGTCGTGACAGCCACAATTGGCGCAAAGAATTTCTCTACTAATTTATGTTCTGGACTTATATAATAAAAAATATGGAAAACGACATCCAAAATTTAAAAATTCCTACCCAAAAATTGTATGAACATTTTAAAAAGCCAAAATCCTCAAAAATCTAAAAATCAGATATATGGATATTTTTGCGCTTATTAGATTAGGGAGATACTAATTTTGACCGGCTCCTAAATTTGGTAATAAGATATTATGAAGCATTAAATTAAGGTAACAAATTAAATCTTTTTTAAAAAATTTTCTTCAATTAGGTTGTTTCTAAATTATCCTAAATTTTCTCTCTAATTAAGTCTTTTCTCTCTAATTTAATTTTTTTTAGCAAAATTTATTGAAAACTTTCAATTCATATGTATTAAAACGTTTTTACTAATCAAAACTTTTTTTGTATAATTAAATTTAGATTTATCATTTACAAAGCTAGTTACGTAATGCAAAAATTAGTTTTACAAAATCAAAATTTATTTTGCCAAAATAAAATAATTTAGAAAAAAAACTTATTTTACAAATCCATAAATTAATTTTTCATCATGGGTTTTAAGATATTAATCTCCTTTTAAATATGCGTAAAACGGGAATTCAAAAAAAAAGATTTATTGGGTAGTGGAGTAAACCGAAAGAGTGCTGCTTTTTGGCCCAACCCTTTTACGAAACAAATGCCAGATGCTTATGTGGTATGGTGGGTCCCACTGCCACAAAAGTTAGAAACTCCCTAATAACACTTTTGGGAGGAAAAAAAGTGGTGGGTCTCATCCTGCCACATAAGCATCTGGCGGTCGGGCCAAAAAGCTTTATTGAAACCGAAATATTATCCCTTAAAAAGTGAAAAACGGTAAAATCAAAAAAAAAATAGGGGTTTTGGATATTATCAAATGTTTGTGGAGTTTTTAGTATCTGGTAGTAAAAATGAGGGTTTTGAGCAAAATTATGTAAAAAATAAATGGATAATACTACACGTACTCCATGGATGAATTTTACATTGACCCGAGTATGTTCTTGCGAAATTTGTTTTTAAACTTTAAAAAGTTTGAAATAACTTTACACAAAGTAAATCTCGCCACGTCAAACCGTTTGTATTGTAATTGACAATACATTATTTTGTAACCAAACCAAATATTCTCCACTTACGACAATTCTTAATTTTTTTTAATTTCGTAAAAGTATATATAAAAACTAGATGGATTGTTCTGATGTCATCGAAATTCGAAAAATATTAAAACTAAGGACTGAGAATTAGTAATTCGTAATAACTTGTTTGCAATTATCAAGAAGATAGAGATGATTAGAATTCCTAAAAATAAAGAATCTATAGTTATTACACTGATTTTTTAAACTGTTTCAGAAGTGTTGAGATGGTTACAAAAGGGTAATAAAGAAAATTTAATTTATAGAAAATAGTTCACGGTGGACTAAATCAATATTTTAAAAATTTTAGAAGACTAACAACTATTTTTTAAAATCATGAGGAGATCTTTTGTGTATTTTAAAAATATCAAATATTAAATACTAATTTTTTTTTCTCGGATTTTTAACCAATTTTATGTATTCAAAATCATATTCCGCCTCACTCCCTAAGTTTCCTTTCATAACCTTTGACCTTGGTTGTTTGTTATATTTACAAGAACAACAACATGCCATATAATTTTTAATATTATCTTGTTTTAAGATTATAGTAGCTTTTATTTTTTTTTCCCCATTAGATGGGATTATTGTGTTAGTAAATACATGGTAAGTAATTGGCATATCAGAAACGCAAAGAAACTGTCAATAATATTAACGCCAACATAGGAAGGAAAAAAAATCAAAAAGAAAAAAGTACAAAACAAAAAAACCATTACATAGGAAAACTTTTGGACGGGTTTAGAAACATGTTCCTCAAATATGAAATGAAAATGAACTACTAAACTTTTCTCACTTTTTGGTAAAATTAAATTTAAATTTGAATAGTTTTTTTTTCTCCACCATTTTTTTTTCTGCGTTGCATGTGATTAAAAAGTGGCCTTGTTTTAAAGTTGATTTTTATTCATTTTGGTGTGGTCCAAAAATTGGTTGGCTCCATCCAAAAAACAAAAGGGTGCTATTAAAAGAGTTCTCTAAAATGTAAGTGGGTGGACAAGTTAAATGGACTTTTAATCTAAAATCACCCTTCCAATATTTTTCTTCCTTTTTACTAATGGGGTGGTGTGGGTGTAAATTAAACTACCACCTCCAACCCCCTTTCTCTCTCCAGCACGTTCTCTCTTTCTCTAATAAAATACTATTTTCTCTCTCTAAACCTCTCTCAAACCATTCGACCACCAACGATCGAAGTCATTATTAGCGGAAAATTCTAGAAGGATGAAAAAGTTCAAGAAGGAACATCATTGATAGAGGAAGATAAGTTGAAGCAAAGTTCACCATTAATGGAGTCCCAAAAACCTAAATATTCCTTTAGTGAAGGTTTGGGTTCCTCAAATCCAATGAAAGTCTCTCAATTAAATAATAATGAGGTAATACAACTGATTCATAAGCTTATTTTTTTGTTTCAAACGTTTTTTCTTGAGATCAAAATTTTATGTTTTCGTACTTGACTCGTTCGTGTAGGAATGAGTTTTTTCCAAAAACTCGACCACCACTGGTTAAAATTACTATCCAAACTCAATCATCAATGGTCGAGTTTGTCTTAAAGACTTAATCAGCAGCGGTGGAGTTTTGACAAAAATTTTAAAACTCAACCATCAGTGGTCGAACTTGACAGAGAAGTTCTTCTCTAATTCAGTCTAACGTTGATGGAGATGTTGGGTTTCACAAAAAATTAAAAAAAAAAAAAATCGACCCAAATCATATCTACAAAGCCTAAAATATGTATATTCACTTGAAAAAACAGAATCGGTGGTGGAATGGAGGAGTTTGGGTAATGGTGGAGAGAAATTTAGAGAGAGAAACATGATGGAGAACATGAGGGAGAAAGAAGAGAGAAAAACGTTAGGGAGAAGTTGGCTGGTGTTTGAGATTTTTAGGGTTGGGTAGAAAAATAACTAACCAATTTTTTATAACCACCCCCTAGCAAAAATATGTTCATCCCCACCCCCTATCCTGACATTTTAGAGAACCTCTTTAAGGGCATTTCTAGTGGAAAATCTAAAAATAGATCCCTAAAAATAGAAAATCCATGATGAAAAGGTGTTTTACTCTAGTGGAGAATCCCTAAAAATGGGTGAAGAAACAAAAAAAAATAGAGAAAAAAGAAGAGAGAGAAAAAAAATCATTTGAGATATGTTGTGTTCCTTTATTTAAGGAGAAAAAAATAGAAAAAGTAGGAGAGAGAAATAACTTTCGTAATATTTAAGAATTAAATATTAAGTGTGGAGTTAATGGGATGAACATCTGATGAGTGACACACTAAGGGCCCGTTTGGTTCGCGATCCAAAAACTTGTTTTCAAAAACTAATTTACACCTAAACTAAACTATATCTTGTATCACATCTGAAATTGCATTTTGAATTTACTATAAAATCTTATATGATTTCATTGAAAACATATAAAACAACTTTTTTTTGTTTTACAAAATCCTACATTGTAATTCATAAAACAGTTTTGAATGTAATACAAGATGTATATTATTATATGTGTAAATTAGTTTTTGAAAACAAGTTTTTAGATCACGAACCAAACGGGCCCTAAGGATCCCGATGGATTGAGATCCATTTTTAGGGGTTAAGGGTTCCCACTAGAGCATCCACTAGACAGCACCTAAAAAAACAGGAGGCCACACACCTCACCATAATATTTGGGGGGCGTGATAAATATCGATGAGTGACAGGTATGAAATGAGTTAAATAAAAACACAAAGGAATCTCTATCTCTTCCAGTCCCCTCCTTTTATGTTTTTTTCGTTGTTGTAAATGAATTAGTAGAAACGCGTTTTGGGTCCTCAATTTCTTTTCTTCTTTTTTTGGTTTGGTAATTACGCGGTTAGCTACCTCTCTCTTATCAATCCTTTGAACCTCCACCTCATTTCATTTTCAGGCTCAGGCTCAGGCTCAGAAAAGAAAGAAAGTAAAAGCTGATAAGAGTAGAGTGAAATTAAGAGAGGTCTAGATAGAGAGAGAAACAGATTAATTGATTCATTGATATTGTAGGGAATCAATGGCAGGTGGAGAGATTTCAGAGGAGACATCGTTGGAATATACGCCGACATGGGTGGTGGCTGCCGTCTGCTCCATCATCGTCTTTATCTCTCTTGCTGTCGAGAGACTCCTTCATTTCCTCGGAAAGGCAATTCAATCCTAACCCCATCTCTCTATTTTTTTTTTTTTTTTACTTTCAAATCGCAAATTGCAGTGTGTAAATATGATGAATTGTCACTATTTTTTCTGTTTTTGTTTCTTCCAAATTCTCAATCCAAACCCCAGGAGTACCTTAGCTTTATTTTATCTCTCACTGATCATATACTTCTCTTTCTGATTCCCCCACAGTATCTGAAGAAGAAGAATCAAAAACCTCTCTTTGAAGCCTTACTGAAAGTCAAAGAAGGTAAGGAAATGAGGGTTCTTAAAGATTGTAACTTGGGCCCTGCTTGGTATGCAGGGAAAATTTGCAGAATGCAAATTTACCACAGCTGTGTTGTGGTAGTTTGCATGGACAAATAAGGCCATAGGTATCCTAACTAGCGGAGGAATACCATACCAAGTAGCTTTTGATGGAGAATAACTGCAGAAGCAAATTTTCCCTGCATATTAAGCTGTTGTCTCTCTCTCTCTCTCTCTCTCTCTCTCTCTCTCTCTCTCTCTATCTCTCTACATGATCATCAACATCTATGGGAGGTGAGGTGTGGGGTTCTAAAGATTAATTGTAATTTTTGCAGAGTTGATGCTGTTGGGGTTCATTTCCCTTCTTCTGACCGTGTCTCAGAATAGAATCTCTAAATTCTGCATACCCGAGGGTTGGACCAATCACCTACTTCCCTGTAAGAAGGAAAAGCACAGCACTGAATCCACCTCCCACTACCAAGTTGGCATTTCCTCTTCTTTCATTTCTGGTGTCGGGAGGAGACTCCTTGCATCATCTGCCAATTCTGACTACTGCACTAAAAAGGTAACTAAATGACAAGTGGTTAATTTCCAAATGGATGAAACTTTCATTTTTGTTAAAGGAATAACATAGTGTCTGTTGAAGATAGATGGTTCATCCAAAACTCAACATAATTAAACCCTACGACTTGCAAATGATCTAATTGAATTCTAGATTCCTAAAGAACCTTTAGGAATCGATTCAGCACCTTTGTACATAAGCATGAGCTCAACTCTAATCTTTAACACCATACAGTACAGTAGGAAAGAAAACCGAGAACCAACCTTGTAAAACAGATTGTACCCCTACACATGTTAAAGCATTAAAATCATCATAGCAGCATAGCTTTTAGAGCATACCTGTTAATTTCTTATCCATGTTGATTTCGAGTTTGTTAGTCAACAAATAGCATGTTCTCTAGACTGGGAAACTTGATGAGTAATGGAGTCTTCACCTCCTGAGAACCTCATTTCTTTTTTGGAATCTATATTTTAGACTCACACTAGGTAAGGAGAGTGAAGCTGTGGTTATCAATATCTACAGCCCCTTCAATCCAGTGTATTTCCATCAATTTGCAAAATTATATGCCCTTCATGCTAGACGCCTAGACCAACTGAAAATTTTGAAATCCATATTCAAAACTACAAAAATAAATGAATCACGGGCTAAGGGCAATTCTAGTGGGAAATCTAAAAATGGATCCCAAAAAATGGAAAATCAATGATGAAAAGGTATTTTGCTCTAGTGGGGAATCTCTAAAAATGGGTGAAGAAACAAAAAAAAAAATAGAGAAAAAAGAAGAGAGAGAAAAAAAAATCAGTTGAGATATGTTGTGTTCCTTTGTTTAAGGAGAAAAAATAGAAAAAGTGGGAGAGAGAAATAGCTTTCCTAATATTTAGGAATTAAATATTGAGCGCGCCACTCATCCGATTAGCGTGCCGCTAATCCGATCACACCCTCCACTATGGATCCCTAAAATGATGGATTGGGATCCATTTTTAGGGGTTAAGGGGATCCACTAGATTAAGCAGTTTTCACGCTCCTACTAGAAATGCTCTAATGGAAAAGAGGCCACCGGACGTCACTGGGTGCTTTTCAAATTTCATGACCTACAGTATTTTATATATTTGTAATTCTATTACTTAGAGAAAAACAATCAACGTGGAGATGGAAAGTGTAAAATGATATTTTAATGGACAATGTGTTTTGCCACTGCCAAATAGGATCTTGTAAATGGCACCAACAATCATGTATAGCATTCTAGTTGCACCTTCAGAACAACATATCTAAGTTTAAAACTTCATGTTGTTTCTTATCTGAAATATGCTTCATGATATTTTGGCTATTACTTTCAGAACAGAGAGATTTGAATGTTTACATTCTTTCTTTCTTTCTTTTTCCAGGGGAAGGTTCCACTGTTGTCTCTTGAAGCATTGCATCATCTGCACATCTTTATCTTTGTACTGGCTATTGTCCATGTGACATTCTGTGTCCTCACCATTCTTTTCGGTGGTATGAAGGTAATTGTGATCCAAATTCTTTACCTTCTGGTTTCTACTGTGCTCATTTATCATCTTTAATGTTGTTTTTTCATTCTTTTGTATTCTTGGTTATTTTTGTGGATGTTGAAATCCACTCTATGTTTTAGATACGTACATGGAAGCACTGGGAGGATTCTATTGCGAAAGATAAATATGATACAGAGAAGGGTAATACTTGTTGACAGTTGAGCTTTCATGTTATTCTCTACCTTTTACCTGGGCATTGTGTTAAGAACAACACTAAGAGTCAAATCATTGCTTAATCTAGAGAAACCCATCCTTTACTACTTCCTACAGTTTGCAGTTATGTAATATGGGAGTATTGTTATGTGCAGTTCTGAACAAGGTCACACATGTCCACCAACATACTTTTATCAGGGACCATTTTCTCGGTATTGGGAAAAACACAGCTCTACTAGGCTGGTTGGTAAGTCATTACATCCTTCATGATTAAATTTAAGACATTTTGCCAGATTGAATACTGAAAGTATTGGGAAAAGAATTTTTTTTTTTCACATGGTTATATTAAAGAGCCTATTTAATGTGCATCGGCATCAACAGATTAGTTTCCGAGTCTGACATGCTAATATTCTCGATTATGGAGAGCATTAGTTGGATAACCTAAAATATTGAATTTCTTGCATATACATGGAAAGATTTCATTGTGAAACATTCTATTATGAGGAACCCATTTGTACCTTCTCTGCATGAGGCTGCTTATGCTAATTGAAAGTAGTAAATAAATAAGTAAACACTCTAGTGAGTAGGGTGTGGGACAATGAGCCAAATCAGCATTTTGTATACCTTGTGTAGTTGTCCTAATAATGCATCTGGTTAAAGAGATTAACTTTTGTTCTGGTGCACTCTTATTGTGCCTTTGCAGCATTCTTTCCTCAAGCAATTCTATGCATCTGTGACCAAATCAGATTATATCACTCTGCGGCTGGGTTTCATTATGGTAAGCTATATCTAGGGTCAATAATTTCCATTCAAAGTTTTAGTATAAATGATTTTTATCCTTTTTGTGTTGTGGTGTTGCCTTCTCACAGGCAGTTCTCTTATCATTTTACATTGTTGTAGACCCATTGCAGGGGAAACCCAAAGTTTGATTTTCACAAGTATATGATACGTGCTCTTGAAGCTGATTTTAAGAAGGTCGTTGGCATAAGGTAAAGAATGTTCTAGATAACCCTTAATTGTCATACATATTTGCACCAAAAAAGAAGAAAAAATAAATTAAAGAAGGCTTGAGCTTCATTTAAGAACTTGTATTTGTTACTTTGGCGTTCTAAAAAGAAACTTGACTTCCAACCACAAAATTTCATAGAATAACCTCTTCTGTGATTCTCCTTGATTCATTCTCTCTTATTAATATCTATTTTTTTTCTATTGCAGTTGGTATCTTTGGGTATTCGTGGTCATTTTCTTGTTGCTGAATGTAGATGGTAGGTTCATTCTCAATCTAGTTCATTATAAAGTTTTTCATGACCAGTTCAGTTTCTAATGCAAAATGAGCCCAAATTTTCTTTGTTTATTTTACATGCTCTGTTTGCCAACTTCACATTGAGGATTGGTGTTCATTCAAGTAGTTTTAGATGCTTTTGCTGGCGTTTCCAGTTTAACTGTAATTTGTACCATGGGTTCTCAAATCGGAAAATTATATCTCAAGTTTTCCAATTTAGTCTCAAAGTTGTCTAAAGAGAATCATTTTCACATATAATTGTGTGATCCTCGCTAAATTTATTGTTCCAAATCAGTATAGCTAAGAGTTATACAATAGGATATAGATTCAACGTCATCATCAATCCCAAATACCCACTAATATTCAGGTGCCCCTTTAGCTCAATTAGAGAGTACGGCTGTCATCAGATCGTGAGATTTCAGATGCAACCTCACTAACGCTAGATAGGAACAGTTTTAAGATGTCTACCTCACTGTATTTTTCTTTTAGATACTGTCATAGCCTTCTTATTATTTTCCTCACGAGCTAGCTAAGGTCGGACTCTTAAACGAAGCTGTGTTCTCATTCCATGTGCAGGTTGGCATACATATTTTTGGATAGCATTCATCCCCCTCATTGTAAGCATTCTAACCTCTGAATCATTCTTTCTGATTTACTACCTGATATGCATATATACCTAGTTATACTTCTATGCCAACACTATGCATTCATGCACAGGGATCATTGCAATATGCAAGTATCATGCCACCAATGAGTGTTTACGTGAGTTCTCAGTGTTACACTGTAGGTTTTGGTCACAAAAGTCATGCAGTGGATCTTTTCGCTGTTATATCATGCCTTTCTTGGACGTTTGACTTGAGAGTTGAGATCTCATAGTGTTAAACTATGTATGTTTCGGGCACAAAAACCTTGCATGCCATATTGGTGCTGTTGTAGAGATTGATAAGCAATTGACTTTTTTCTACCTAGAACTTAATTTTGTTTGTCTGTAAAATTATATGGATCTGATAGATAATATCATTTCTTTTAAGTCGTTAACTATTTCCAATCACTGCAATATCCAAGAATTTATTGATTTTTTTTTTAATGGTGACGGGACGCACTTGCGCCCCCACTGCATACCATTAGATGCCCTCGAGATTTGTGGGATAAGATCAACTGACAGCATGCACCAGGAGGGTGCATGTGCAGCTTGACACCATCATAGTCATGCTCAAATTTATAACTTTGAGTTCTATACTTGTTAAACCGTTCGCTCCTCTTTTCTTTTTGTCTTTATTTCTTCTTATACTGAGAAGTCAAGAATAAGTAAAAAAGAACTAAGATAGGTCAGACTATGCATGGAACTTCTATGTTCGCCACTTTCAGCAATAGGGACTCTAATTCATTTACTGTTTGGTGTATATGAAAGTTGATCCATTCTCTAATGCTCTTATATGGTCAATCACTTGTGTTAGCTGCGCCAAAGATAATGTTCTATGTCACAATCACTTCACAGTATTCACGTAGTTTATTTAAAAACTGGTACTTCAAAGTTATTGATCTATTAAGCCTCAAAAGAACTGCTAAGTTTTTTGCCTACTTCGAATATGCCACCAAAACAGGAGAATAGGTGGATGGACATTCTCCATGCATTACGGAAACCGCAATCTATTCGTGTCATGACTCTTGATGCTTATCTATCATTTCCTGTAATATCAGTACTTCATCCGTGTGTTACCTCAATAATTCTCTGAACATTTAAATTGTTGAATTCATTTTAAACTTCTCGATGCTGAATTCATTCTGTATTTTAGTTGAGTGAAGTGCATACTCGAAGTTTTGTATATGAATATGTTCATCTGCGCAAATTGTTGATTTTGAGTGCTCTATGAGCATGTCATATTGCACAGTTGTGATGCATGAAAACATACTAATCTGCAATTGTACATTGTGTTCTTGTCATTAAATGCGCTATTTAAGTTATTGTACTATCAAATAAAGTTAAACAAATGGCCCTAGTTATGTAGGCATTTAACTTGAGAGGTAGTAGAGATACTATAGGACCTGTTTATAAGAAATTATGAGCATTCATTATTAATAGAGATGTCTTCATTTTTGTATGATGTCTATTAGCATGTTTATCATAGATCAGACACGCTGACTTGTATGGCATTTATCTGAAATACACAGCTCCTACTTGCGGTGGGAACTAAACTGGAGCATGTTATTTCTCAGTTGGCTCATGAGGTCGCTGAGAAACATGTAGCTATAGAAGGCGACTTGGTAGTTCAGCCCTCAGATGAACACTTCTGGTTTAGTCGCCCGCGTATCGTTCTCTTCTTGATCCATTTCATCCTCTTTCAGAATGCTTTCGAAATTGCATTTTTCTTCTGGATATGGGTAAGTGACTATGTGGAAGGTTCCCATTCCCTGTGGCCTTATTATCATTCAGATCAGTTGAACTAGTTGAGACTGACTGATATCTGTTTTGCTTTAATCAAATGTAGGTCCAATTCGGGTTCGACTCCTGCATCATGGGACAAGTCCGCTATATCATTCCAAGACTTGTTATTGGGTAGAACAATCTCCCTTTTTTCCATATTTCATCATATCAAACCTCTCCGATGCGCTCAGTGTATATTTATGCATGCAAAATCTGATATACACTGATTTTTTTTTATTTTTGTCTTAGGGTGTTCATTCAGGTACTCTGCAGTTACAGCACACTACCACTTTACGCGATCGTCACACAGGTAAATCACAGTTTTTTCCTGAAAATAATCTTTCTATTTGCGTCAATTCTTGACAAAACTTTATTCTTTCTTTTCGTCTTGATTTTATGAAGATGGGAAGTTCATTCAAAAAGGCTATATTTGAGGAGCATGTACAAGAAGGCTTAGTCGGCTGGGCTCAGAAAGCAAGGAAGAAAGGTTTGAGAGCGGCTGCTAATGGCTCGTCACAAGCAGGTTCAAAAGATGGTTCTACTGTGAGAATTCAGTTGGGCCAGGTGGGACAACAAGAACCTGTAAGGGAAGAAGGTAATGCTGCTGGGCAGATTGAGCCCTCAAGCCACTGAGATGAACCCAGATTTACAGCATCATGATTTCTCAGCCCGTTAAATCATGTTGTCCACTATGTTTTGGGGCGGATTTTTTGTGATAGACATTACAAAGTAAAGAAATGTAGTTTCTATATTGTTTTTACCAAAAGTATGGGGTAGTTTGTAAAAAGAAATATATCATAGATACAGGGGGTTGAAGTTGCTATATATTTGGTGGATTGGCAAAAAACAAATGACAATGGTATTTGATTTTTGGTGACTAAATATGGGTTGTTACAGAATTCGTTACTCATTTTAGATGATTTTATTTATTTTTCGTTTCAGGAGGTTTGATCATCAAAAACATCTCAGATTGTGTGAAATGCTTATGATCAAACTGCATCAAATTTAATATTTGACGTCGATCTTTCGAGTATATCTGATGAACTGGCTTAAGTAGAAATGGCTCGATTTCTCAATTTTTAGTGTAAGAAACATTGCAACAAAACAAATAGAACCAGTCTCTCAAAACATAAGCCATTGGCTCAACGGCTATGCATTCCTCCTACTGTCCTACATGTAAGAAGTTGTGGGTTCACAACTTATTCCCTATTGACTTAACCTGAGCAATTCTTAGGATTTAGGAGGTGTTGTACTGCAACAATCAAAGAAATAGATGAGAAGTATGCAACCTAGAAAGATAATCAAAAAATTAGAGAGAGAGAGACGAATAACAGAGACCTTGGTTTTTGTGTATGTGAGGGTAAATCGAAAGATTATCTGCCAAATATTAAGGGGCTACAGCTACAACGCATGATTTAAGGGGTACACTCAATTTACCGTTGAAATGTGTTTTCATCCAGTATAATGAACAAGATGCAAACAAGAACCTGCTTCTTACTTCCATTTCAAAATTCTAAAATGGAGTCCTAACTCATGTTCCGTTTCCTTCTTAAAATTCAACAACTCCTCAATGGAATGCTGTTAGTATAATAGCAAAAATAAATAAATAATAATAATAATAATAATAATAATACATCGAGTTTATCTGCCACAAGATGTGAATCGGGTGTATGTGGTGCTAGCACTAGCATTAGAGCTCAGGTCCTGGTTCTGGTGTCAACTGAGATAATGTTCTATTCCCTCCACAGATTGATCATCATCCCAATTTGCTACAGACGGGGGTGAGAGAATGACCTCTTCAGTCATTCAGTTTAACAACTTCACTAATTAAAGTGCTTCGGGTTCTCATCACCAACCACTCAATTGCTTCTTCTGGACTTTGGCACTGTTAGAGGACTTACCACCCTTGTCCTTGTAGGAATTTCTTGAGGAAACGGCCTTACGTCCTCCTCCATGCGCTGCCGCAATTGCACGCCGTCTTTGCTTGTTCAAGCGCTTAACCAGCTCTGCATCACAATCTTCACTTGGAGGACCCTCTTCCTCCTGAAACAAAAAAGGAGGAATAACTAATAATCAAAGAAAAACAAGAAACTGAAACTTCTTAATGAACAACCTGGCTTCTCATTTTTCTTTTTCTTTTTTCTCAAGAATTCAGTGTTTGGTAACTTGAAACAAACAAACAAACAAACAACAGAAAAGGTGAAAGAACGAAAAGTATAAATCCTCATGCTACATAATAGAATGAAATATATATACAACATACAAGAGTTGATTTTCTTTTTTTATGGTTCCCTTGGAATAAAACAGGATGCAAAATGACATGTCGATTGTAACTGGTAGCTAGTGTTCCAAATTTACAATCAGCAACCACCTATTCTAGAAGCAACCCATCAAAAAAGAAAAAAAAAAGAGCATTTTTCCCAAAGCTGATTTCAAAAAATTCACAACCAAGACGGAAACAATTTTCATTGATGATTTTGTTTGTGTTGATGCATACCTTGTCACTTTCTTGCAAAGTCTCTGGTCTATTGATTTCAACAGCTCCCGGAGGAAGGTCATCCTCCTCCGTGGTATCCTCGTCATCAAAACTCACAGTAATCTCTTTCTGAATTATCATAAAAATGTACGTTAACTCCAAGGTATAAACAAATCAGGAAAAAAAAAAAGACAAACAGGAAAATCAGAATAATGTACGATAGCTTCAGTGATGATTTTGGTTGTCTCGACTCTCGATACATACCTTATCACTTTCTTGCAAAGTCTCAGGTCTATTGATTTCAACAGCTTCAGGAGGAAGGTCATCCTCCTCCGAGGCATCCTCGTCATCACAAATCACAGTAGTCTCTTTCTGAAATATCAGAATAATGTACGTTAACTCCAAGGTATAAATAAATCAGGGAAGAAAAAAACAAAACAAACAAACAGAAATGTAACCATGCAATAGTACATCAAACCACACTTCAAGAAAGTCGGCATATAATATCCAAGTATTATATATATAGTTTTCTTCTTCTTTTTTTCCTTATCGAGTATTATATGAAACGTAACTCATGTGGGTTATATTGGTATGATATGGGTACTACAGAATTTGACAGAGTACCTTAGATGCCTGTACGAAACCTAGATTATACTTCAACAGAGAATTTAAAAAAACAAACACAGAAGTCTAATTTCAATAAATATTACATCCTACCCTTCCCCAAGTGATCACCCTAGTGTCCCTAATCAAGGTAATTGTCTCATATTTTCTGAGGTCAATATAAACGCAATTTGCAGTTAGCACATGTGAGAGCTTGTGTCCAACTCTAGTAAGAAAAAGAAAATCTGCTGAATCTTCATACCAATCTCGTCAGTTTACTTAACTAGTTAACTTGAATCCAGCTTAAAAGTCCCACCTGTTGAAATAAATCAGCACATAAAAACTTACATGATCTACCGAGTGCAATGAATCGAAATTACTGACCTTAGCATCATTGTTATCACTGGGGAGGCATCCCCCATTTGTGGAATCCTCATCATCAGAACTTGTATCTTCCCCAATCCCTCCTTCAATAAACTGCATGGTATAAATATGTTAGAACTTCAATGGAAAACTGTAGATGGAATAGCACTACAACAATGAGAACAAGCAGGGACCCACTGTGTAGTTGGGAATTTCTGACTTTCTGTAAACTAAAATAAAGTATAACCTTGAAAACAAGCAGAAAAATTTCCCTGAGACAAGTGCATGACAAATGGGGGGAGCCATTACATATTTTGAAGTTATATTGAATGTGACCAACCCCATAACAAAGAAAACAAGCAGAATTTAATACTCAAATCAGTGTCTGTAAATGGCTTCACATAAAAAGTACTGTATTTTTTATTGAATCTTTTTTTCCTTCAGGCAGTAGGGTAATCATTATTAGCATCCCAATGAGAGGATCTCTTTCTCACGCCATCTTTTTTTCTTTTCGAAAATTACAACAGAATGAATAATTTGAAATTTCAATGCAAAGCAGATAATAAATGGTTCCCCCCCGGTACCTTCTGAATATCTTCATTGTCTTTTTTTGTAAACCCACTGGCAGCAAGTTCCTTGTCTAGCGAACCAATAGATTTTGCTATAGAAGAAAAGGTAGGCCTGCCATTTTCATCTTCGTCCAGGTTGAACCTGGAAAAGGATGGTATGCGTTAAATTGTACAACAAGGAAAGTAAGGCAAGTCTACTAATGCCAGACCAGCAAAACAAGGTGACGAGAGTAAGTTACTAAACAATCTGGTTGTACAATTAAGAGTTGAACATTTAGGGATCCATGAATATTCAAGTTGTATTAAATTTTCAACAAAACGAACAAGAACGAAAGGCAGATAAATTTGGAAAAAAAAAAACAAATATTTACACCATTTAAGCATTCCACCACTGACCTCTTGCAGAAGAACTTAAAAATACATTCCACATCACGATCAAAGTACCTGAACGGGGGGGAATTTTCAAAAAAATAAAAAAAATAAAATGATAAGCAACTTATAGAGATTAAACCAAGATAAATACATATGATCTTGAAGAGAATATTAGATGAAGAAAGAAGAAGAAATTTTAAGAGGGTGACAGATAAAAGTGAGATATATACATACATCTCAGCATTACGATGAGAAACAGATACCATTTGAGGGAAGTCAATCATGGTAACCTTCTCGTCGTCATCAACCTACCAATTAAAAAAGATAAACCCACTAAATTCTTAACTAATACAACATAACAAAAGCAAAACACTTTGCAACTACCTAAGCAGTTGCAATAAATTGAGGAACAAGCAAAAAGAATACTGGGTTGGGTATTGTATGTGGAGTTAAAATTAGCGACGGTAAAGGTAATACCTTTCTAACTTCTATGGGTGCTCAATTGAGAAATACACATAAGCACCAAAATATATCAAAATATGTGTAATAATCTCATGGTCTATATTTGGATTTGATGCCCATTAACCATTTAAAGTGATTTCTTTTGTCTTTGTTCTGTTTTATGTTTTCAAACTAAAATTTCTATGATAAACATGAATGGTATAATAGTATAGTTAGACCCAATAGCAAGACATGAGCAACATAATGCCAAGATAAACAAATTTACATCACTTGAGAATGGGCAACAGATAAGAAATCATCTGGATTGCTGAAATACATACCATTATGTTAAATTCATTGAAGTCACAATGGATAAGGCCATGTTCTGCCAAACGAATAACAAGACCAACAATTGTTTCGAAAACGGTGTCAGGGTTTGCGAGTTGCTTCACCTGCACACTGCATGGAGGAAAAAAAAAATTGTTAATTGGTATAACTCCATAACCCACATGATCGCCGACCATCATTTTCTAGCAAGGAAACTCAAAGAAAGTAGTTCAATTTACATAAAGATAAAGATAAGAACTCCATGTTGTATTCTTGCACCTCAGTCAATTTTTGGTTGTATACAAGATACTAAAAGCAAATAAAAAAAATTTGTGGAAGTCATTAAATTTGATGTAATGCGCAAATACTCTAAAAAACATAAAAGGAATTCTTACAGTGGATAACCTTGGACAAGTGACATAATCACACAGTGTCTATTACAATCCACAGCATTTGGAACAGGAAATCCGTTCTCCTCCAACGCCTGCATAAGTAGCCAAAGGTATCATACAAACACAAACTGATTTGATCACTAAGCTCAACAAATAGAAAGGAAACAATTGGAGCAGCAAGCAGACCTTCATAAATGCAAATTCTTTAAGTGCAGCAAGTCGCGACAAGTACAGCCAGTTGAAACTACTACGGTGCTTTAAATAATCACGCTTAGATTTTACGGCCCTGAAAGAGGTCCTACCCAGCCTATGCAGCTTCATTGCCAAAATCGTACCATCTTCTGTAGCTACCTCAAATATATCTTAACAGAAGACAATTAATTATTGTTAACATTAATAAGTATTAAGAAATAACTAGAAATA
Organism: Macleaya cordata; assembly: GCA_002174775.1. Classification (NCBI taxonomy): domain Eukaryota; kingdom Viridiplantae; phylum Streptophyta; class Magnoliopsida; order Ranunculales; family Papaveraceae; genus Macleaya; species Macleaya cordata. The sequence goes on from MVGT01000331.1 coordinate 128,471, forward strand.
ATAATAATAATAATAATAATAATATTACAACATTAGATCCTATGAAGAAAGTTTACCAGACTCCTTTCCAACACCTAGTTGACGACCGACAGATGTAAACACTCCCCGGTTGACCAACGTCTTTATTGCAAGAAAATCGTACCCAAGGTAAGTGAGCCGAAACCCATCATCTGTATACATGATAGAAGTAGAACGGTAGAACCATAGTAAATTAGACCCATAATACTCTTTCAAAATGAAATTTTATAGCATTATAGACTAATAACCTACTCACATTTCGAAGAATCATGATGTAACAACTTGTGCTTGAGCAAATTCTTTAACACCTTGTAAGTGCCTCCATGCCTGTATTTGACAGTTGATTTATCGATTGCAAAAAATGCTAACGAAGAAAAAATTATCAATTATGTAATATCAGTACAATAGTGGTAGTATATATATCAGAAGTTTCTCAAATGTTCTGATAAGATAACAAATCATCAAAATAAGTTAAGAACAAAAACCCTAATAATCGTTGGATTAAATTAACTGCATCTCTCTTATTGTAACAGAATATCTCTATTAATAAATTAAAAAATAATAATAATGAAAAAGTAAAAAAATAAACATACTTGAGAGAAGCGATGCGGGCGATGAGCTCCGATGGCACAATTTCATGCTGAAAACCAATTAAAAAAAAAAAGAAAGACAAGACTCATTAGTAGATGCACGGAAGAAAAAGTTTATAAACAGTAAATTAGAAAAATATGCAAGAGAGAGAGAGAGAGAGAGAGAGAGAGAGACTTACGTTCCTCATACCCATCTCGACGGAGGTGAGAACCCTAAAATCATCTTTGGAAAGATACCTCAAAACATCCACGTCCAGCTTCATACTGTTTCTGTTTCTGTTGATGAATCAATCCCGAGTTAACAGTATATATAAAGAGAGAGAAAGAGAGAGTAGGGAAGAGGCGACGATGAGAGCAGAGCAGAGCGGAGGATCGGAGAGGAGAAGGAAGAATGGAGTTTGGGGGGGTTTTGGGGGGGTTTTTGTGGCTTTTGGGTGTACTATCTACGCCTATGACCTGCGCTGCTGTGTTGTGTTGTGTTGTGTGTGTGTCACGCTTAAAGAGTGAGAGTTGAGAATGGATGAATCGGGCTACTAGGCGAAATCTACGCATGTAAATTGAACCAAATATTATACCTGATATCGACACCTAAACAAGGGACAGGAGCCCTCTAATGCTAAGAGCTAACCTTAAAGGGATAAGGGCTCACACCATCAGATTAGGTTTTGTGAAGATAACATGTTTGGCCATAGAGATAGAGGGGTCAAACATGAAGTTTCAACTACCAAGCCTTTTTTTTTTAGTGTTTGTTGTTTATTTGTTTGTTAGTTTGTCTCTAATTAAATTTGACTCATCGTGTTCGTTTGTCCATAGTTGAACATAGGCTATCGCATTTGAACAGTCTTTGAGAGTTTTTAAAGCTCGAAAAAAAAAAAATTTGAAAAACCCTTCGAAAATGATTGGTTTTCAAGGTGTGATTCAAAATCTCAAAACCCACCACAAAATGATAGACAGCCCTTTAAACATTTTTTTTTTTTGAAGTCCAATAACTCAGAACTAAAATTGGAGTGCCCTTATCCCTTTTTAAAGTGTTAATATAAATTCTACATGGGTGTGAATAACAGCAGAGTCAGAGTGTCACTCAGTTTTTTTTTTTTTTTCCCCACTCACAGACGCTTATTAGTCCTACTGAGCGTTTTACTGATTGATCCTTCTTCTTTAATACCTCAGTCAGTCAGTCCCCTGCAAATCTGCAATCCCATCACTCTCCACTCTCCTCGAAAATTCTGTTGTTGCAGTCTTTGGATTATCTTTCGCCGAACCCTAATCCAGTTTGAAGATCAGAGAGAGAAAGAGATGAATTCCTCCACAGATCTGTTTAACCAACTCAAGGTCTGCTTCACTATAACTATCAATTCATCCCCCTTCCTTCCCAAATCGATTCATCGTTTTTTTTTTTTTTTTTTTTAAGATCCAGCTTTAGTACCTTTGCTTTTCATTCGCTATCGTAAAAATTGAATCTTTGCGGATTAACTAACGTGCATTATATGGGTTTTTTGGTATCAAATTCTTCCAAACAGGGTGCAGAACCATTTTTCCTGTTAGCAGGTCCCAATGTGATTGAATCTGAGGAACACATTTTTCGAATGGCCAAACATATCAAGAACATCACCTCCAAGTAAACTTCTTACCTTA
>MVGT01000331.1:130794-146987 GCA_002174775.1 Macleaya cordata
AAGAAGAAGAAGAAGAAGAAGTTCAGACCGTTCTGAACCTTGTAATAATCATATCAAATGTTAACCTAAATGTAAATGTAAAATGCAGATTCTTTAACTTGCTATCTAATTTAGATTCACAATTGCAGGCATCCCTAATTATGTACTGTCTATATCAAATTATCTTTTATAATGTGTGTGGATCAAATTGGGATTTCTTTTCCATGTTAGACCTCTAATGTATATATGTATATTTTGACATCCATTTGCCTAGAGTCGGCGTGCCGCTGGTCTTCAAATCTAGCTTTGACAAAGCTAACCGCACATCCTCAAAATCATTTCGTGGTCCTGGTTTGGCTGAAGGCTTGAAGGTAGTAATGGATTTTTTTTATTTTTTATTTAATCTGGTTAAATATCAATGTGGTTTCCTCATGCTTGGTTGATTGGCTACATTCATTTAAAATGTGATTGCAACTTTCCTTAGAAAGGTTTAGTCTTAAAAAGTTTGATCACTAAAACACTTTATATTTACTTATTTCTTCAAATCAAATTTAGATGTGATACCCTCTTCTTATCTCTTCCTTACTTGCTCCATGTGCTATATAAATTTGTTCTAGAGTTTCATTTAGCATGCCTTACTATGACGTTCCAAATTCACATACCAGTGCTTCTACTTTTTTTCCTCTAAATTTAACTGCTATTTGCTACTGATAAAATAATAATAAAAAAGTAACATCTATTCCTGTATCTTTTTTCTTCTTCTTTTGGCGAATGCAGATCCTTGAAAAGGTTAAAGTAGCCTACGACATTCCTATTGTTACTGATGTGCATGAAAGTAGCCAGGTAACTTCATGGTTTCCCTATTGTTACCAATGTGCACGAAAGTAGCCATTATTTCACGTCTCGTGGCCTGTTTAGCATTTTGGTGCATTCTCATCTTTCCATTTGGTGCTTTCCTAATTCAGTATAAAGGTGGTCCTCTTTTGAACACATAGAAGATAAAAGACTTGGGGCTGGAAGGAATACTTCAATACACATTAGTATATTTATTTATTTGAGACTCCATTTATCAATAATGGCCTTCTGAGAGTTATATGAATTTTCTAGGCAGCCGTTGCATGTATTGTTGTGTAGCTACAACTTTCAAGATCTTCTCGTCTCCAATCACTTGACGAAAAGAAAATCGAACTGATAAGACCGAACATGTAGGAGTCTTTGGTGAAGCTGAACAATTGTTTTTGGTTGCTTTGAATTGGTCCATTCGCATTTCGTTTCTTTGCTAACTTTCTAATACAGTCTAACCTGTTGTAACTCGCTTCTGTACCCATATAAAACAAGCATATTTCCATGTATGAAGCAAAAGAGATAACCCAATTACATCTCTATAGACACCTCACTAGTCTTGCCTACTTACTAAGGAGCTCTTTGATACTGCAAAACCTTTTGACTTGGGATCATTAGCTATGCTCTCGCTCAGCCCATGTTCAAATTTGGAGAAATGTCTTGAAATGATATCCCATTAGATAATTGTGAGGTTAATGAGATACGAAAGTTTGGGAAATTTATTTTGACTCATCAGCTGATTTCACCATTCTTTTCCTCCAAATACTCCACAACCACTTCTGAAGCTATTCTGAAAAGATTAAAGAATTGAATCAAACTCTTGGGGAGCATAAGAATGATACGTGGAATAATTAATTGGTTTCTAGCTTTCCAACTCGTGAAACAACAGTTCTATCCTTTAGCTAGGCAATGAGATTTCACTTTGGCTAAGATCCAAGAGAAAAACATGACTTGTTGAAGGAATGGTGACTTCTGAAAACATTTCAAGATACTCTTCTTATCTGCATTTCCAATTCATGAGACTACAACAATAAAAAGGGTTATATCGAAATAGTAGAGTTTATTCACTTCCAATTTTATCTTTCCTTGAATTGATACTCATCTATCATGTTTGCTATGCTCATTCTGTGAATATTTTTCTTGACCTCATTTAGCTCCTTAAAACATTTTTTCATGGTTGTCGTATTTTTGCAGTATTTTTAATTGTAAGGAATTGCTTAGCAAACATCATTAATAACATAACAGGAAGTCCTTATAACATGTTTCTAATGAAGTTTATGTCATGCAGTGTGAAGCTGTTGGACGAGTTGCTGATATCATTCAGATTCCTGCTTTTCTATGCCGTCAGGTTTGTCGCATGTGTTGTCTTTTTCGCAATTAGTATTATTTTCACCCACTATTTGATGGTTTATATTGAATTAGAAAACTCCATGTTCTTAATTTATAAAGAATAGTGTTATGTACCTCTTCCATTCATGTATATAAGCTTTTTTATTATGACAGACGGATCTTTTAGTTGCAGCTGCCGAGACTGGGAAAATTATCAACATCAAAAAAGGCCAATTTTGTGCTCCTTCTGTAAGTGTCTCATGAAATATGTCTTACTTTATCCGTTTTCTTATCATGTCGGTGGTGGTAAGAGCAGTTATTTTCCTTAATTTTCAGTTACATTCAGTAACTGATTCCTACCTTAGGAAGTTTCTTGATGCATGGTAATTTCTTTCTTTACGATGATCGATTATTGTCAGGGATAGAATACACAATTGCACAAAACAATGGCATGCAATGTCTGAAGTGGAATGTTGTAAGACAATCTTTTTACTTATTATGACCTAATTTGTCTTTGTTCTTTTGTGTATTGCACTTATATGAACATTAAGCTTCTTGGGACCTGCTTTGTGTACCTCTAGTCTTTCAGCTCTAGCTTCCATATTGGTATTGACAGACACCATTTTGATCAAATATCGGCTTCTCTTAGTTTTGAAAAATTGATTACCGTTCAAAGTTATAAAATAATGTTTGTTATTAATGTCTAAAAAGGCGAAGGCGTATATGAGGCAGTCTGATAATTTGCACCGATTGGAAAAGAAAATACATGTTTTATAATAATTTGCAATCATCTTCCCAAATAATCGCTTTGAACTCAAACTTTTGTTTTGGGCAACTTCCATTTGTTTTACAATTCTGAAGCTTTTAGAGGATTTTATTTATAAGTATCCTTCCTCTAGCACCTGAATTATCTACAAATGTTGCACTTGTCTATTGACTCACCTTCTGAAATCATGATTCTTATGTGCTTCTATATCTTGGGATAATAATCTTTTATGATTTGCATGCTGCAGTTGGTTTTTACACGTATTGGCCATTGTGTTAATTTGATATGACATATATTGGTTCTTTGACAGGTTATGGTAAATTCTGCAGAGAAGGTTAGGTTGGCTGGAAACCAGAATGTGATGGTTTGTGAGCGAGGCACCATGTTCGGCTATAGTAAGTTATTCTGCATTTATTTCTTTTGGATGGAAGGTGCTTCATTTTTTGCTACAGGCATTTAAAATTCCTTGGAATAAGATCTCCATAAGCATTTAAAAGCATGATATAGCTACTTTAAGCATTTTGAAAGTATAATTGTGTTTTCTGACTAAATATGGTATCCTTTCTGATCTTGAATTTGGTTTCTAGATGATTTGATTGTTGATCCTCGCAACTTGGAGTGGATGAGAGAAGCGAATTGCCCAATTGTAAGTAAAGTACTAATTTTCTTTTTTCCTCTCTGTGTTGTATTTGGTTGTTTTTTAATGTAGTATACTATTGGGATTAGAGAACGATTGTATTTACACTGTAACTCATTAATCTTTCTTGGTACTTGGTGCATTTGCCAATGCATCTCATGCTCGCTCTTTATCAGCTGCTATTATGTTGAAAAGGAAAAGTTCATGGTCAAATAGTTTCAAAATAGGAGAAAGCATTCTTAACAACCTTACTGGTACGATCCCTGCCTATCTGACGGATATTTCTCTGATCACAGGTAGCAGATGTGACACATTCATTGCAACAACCTGCAGGGAAAAAGGTCAGTCCTGTTTAAGAGTTGTTCATTTTTTGGTTTTTTTACTGATAGAAGTTGTATTTTAACTATATCAATGTAAAAGCATAGTAATATTCACTAAGATAGTTATGTTTTCATGATAATTATTTAAGATAGTAATAAACCTGTAAATAATTGCATAGCAATCTTCGCAAGCTTTATTCACCATTTCTACTAGTCCTTGGTAGAAGGTTTTATCAACTAGATTGGATTGGTGGTGATCCAGACCTAAATAAATTCACTTATCTTGAACCTAGCGATCCACTAATCATCTTTCAAGATGAATCAGAATTTGTGAACCTGCATCAAATGCATCCAGGTCAAACTGGAATTGATAGTTTGGTTTCTTTAGAAAACTCAGTCTTCTGTTTTTTTCCCCTGAAATCTGTTCTTATCCCCATAATCTAGATGGAATTTATCATCCTGTGTTGTTATAGTTGCCTTATCCAAAAATAGCTGAAGGTACTTTCTCAATTAGCTGGAAGGTGGAGGAGTTGCAAGTGGCGGTCTTCGTGAATTAATACCATGTATAGCAAGGACATCAGTTGCTGTCGGGGTGGATGGAATCTTCATGGAGGTATAGACTCATAACCAGCTATGTTCATCCTTAAATATGGTTGCTTCTGATACCTCATGTTTCTTCTTCTTTGGTTGGGCTAGAAGATAAACCTCAAAAGGAACCCCTTCCTTTTTGAGAAAAAAAATTCATATATCCTTATTCGTCTCATTAGTGGCTGCCCTCAGTTGCAGCATAGAAGCGTTGATGTAATACCCTTTTTATTTTAAGTTACTAATTTTGGGGGGCAGTCCACCTTTGATAAGGGCACCCTACTAGTGTTTAAGTCGGAAGGGTTATTATATTTAGTATATATATAAATCAAACCCAAACCCTAACCCTTTTGTGCTAGTCGACTAGAAGAGAGAGAGAGAGAGAGAGAGAGAGAGAGAGAGAGAGAGAGAGAGAGACTTACGTTCCTCATACCCATCTCGACGGAGGTGAGAACCCTAAAATCATCTTTGGAAAGATACCTNTTAAATAGGGTTTATATTTAATATAAACTAACCCTATTTTAAAAATTCTTTTTGTTTCCATCGACTAGAAGAGAGAGAGAGAGAGTTCGGCTAGGGCTGGGAGGCAGAGAAACTCCAAGTTTTCTTGAAGGTTTGTTCAAAGAAGGATCGTGTGCGTGAGAGAAGAGGGTGCATACATTCTTATTAGTTATTACTAGGAAAGATATCTTGCAGAGTTGCTGGGCTGTTCTTATTTTCCTTCTTTCTTCTATTTCTCTTTTAAGCTGATAATGTACTCTTTTGAGTGATTAGGTACATGATGATCCACTAAATGCACCTGTTGATGGTCCGACCCAATGGGTGAGTTCTTTCCACGCAGTTAATCAAATTCTTTTAAATGAGAATCTAGTTTCCTTGGAAATTAGAAATCATTATTCTCATTGTTCAAAAGTTTTCTTACTTACGATGGTTACCTTCTTATTGCATAGCCTTTACGTCACTTGGAGGAGCTATTAGAAGAGCTCGTAGCGATTTCTGTAAGCTCTTCACCTCATCATTAACATTGCATGGTCATAAATAGGGTGAATACTTGCATTGGGGGTAGAAAGAAGCCATCTTTGTATCCACAAAATTCACATGGAACCTATGTAGGCTATTTTAATCTTGATATAGGCAGTTGCTGAATCCAAGACAGCAATGCACCTGATTGCCTGCAGGTTGAGAACTTTAGCCAGTTCCTGCAAAGACCACATACCCAAACAGCATTGCGCCATTACCCATGTTGTGTTCAGTGGATTTTCTGACCTGGAAGTGAAAGGTCCTACACTACATTACAGAGTTCAGAGGTTTTTCAAAAGAATCTATTAAGCATCAGCTAGTTGGATAAATTCAACTGGGATGATTTTTTTAAACCCAGGTGATCACTTTTATATGGGATTTCATCAAATGAAAAACAATCTTAGATGGGCTGGTGAAATGGTGAGTCTTGACTTCACTCCCTGCTTTTGTGCCATATGTATGTAGTATCCAGCAACAACAAGATGGCTTCCCTCCAAAGCAAGCACCCCTTTCTACTGTTATTTCATCATTCTGGATTTTGAAATGGACATGTTCTCATTAATGTTTTTGTTCTTTTGCTTGTCATTGCAAAGAGGGTTAGCAAGGGAAAACAGCCATTCAAAATAGATCTCACGCCATTCCGTGATGAGGAGTCTTGAAATACAGAGAAGGGTGAGCAAGCAAAGCCACAGAGCAACCATCTTTGGCGTTTAATGTTTTATTATATCGTACAGCATAAGTAAGGTTCGAGTTCATATTTTTTTGAGTATTCTGAAATATTTATCCAAGAAATAGTTAAGGCGGTTGGGACCTATTCATAATTATGAGAAAATGCTTTTCATGTTGAATATAAAAGAAGCATAACCTGCTCTTGTATAATATGTAATCTATATCTATAATACAATTCAGGACGGGGTAAGTTTGTCCTCAACACAAATAATTTGTGTTAAAGATAAAAACGCCCTTAGCCTCCAACTCTTCAACTTCAACTTTTCGAGGTCAAAATGGTAATTTAACAACTCCTTAACTTATAACTTTAATTTCTTTTCTAAATACCGGATGCGTCTCGTGGTAGTAAATGATCAAAATAACCTTATTTTCTTTTACGAAATACGAGATGTATTCCGTGGTAATAGTTATTTATTTATACCTGATTTACATTTGACGGTGGAGTCGCGTGGAGTGGATCTAAGGGTGCGTGTGTGGGTGCACGCGAAGCGCTCATGGGGGCATGGACAATTAATTTCCACGAGCCAAATGATGGAGGTGGTGGTGGATTACGAGGTTTTGAGCCGTGCAGGAGGCACGGCGATATACCTAGTCTATATAATAAAGGAGAACGGTACCTAAGTTGGCTGACTAGGACAAACAATGGGTGGGTCATCGTAACCCACACCCTGGGGCGTGGGTCAACAAAACCCACTCTCTGGAGTGTGGGTTAAAATGACCCCCTTAATATTAAATGACCAAAATAATCTTATTTCTTTTTTGATATTCCACCAATACCCTTATTTATTATATAAATGACCAAAATAGCCTCTATTTTTTTATATTCCAATGATATCCCTATACCCTTTAACAATTTTATTATGTAAATGACCAAAATAACCTTATTTTCTTTTACGAAATATCAGATATGTCCCGTGGCCGTGGTTGTCCCACTCTTTAACGACCCCCTTAATATGAAATGACCAAAATAACCTTATTTTCTTTTTCGAAATATCGGATGTTTTCTGTGGCTATAGTTATCTATTTACACCTGATTTACATGGAGTAGATCCGGTGATGGGAGTGGTGTTGGTGCTGGTGCTGGTGCTGGTGCTGGTGCTTGTGCTTGTGCTTGTGCTGGTGGTGGTGGTGGGGATGCGCGCGAAGTGCGTAGACGAAAAGTGCAAAGCGTGTGTGTAGGTGCGCGAAGTGCGTAGACTAAACGCGCGAAGCGCGTGTGTGGTTGCACGCGTAGCGCGTTTGGACATTCAACCTACACGTGTGTCATCTTCAATATATTTCTATAATAATTACACTTGATTTACACCTGGCTGTAGATGACAATCCAAGGGGTAATTTTTTGTGTCCATGGTCTATTCATCAACACAAAATGACCCAAGTACAGATTTTTGGTGACGAAGATCTATTTATCGTTCTGACCAACATCAACTCACATATCGTCCCCAAGTAGGCCCATCTAATACTCACTTTATTTTTTATCATGAAAGTTTCATCATCGTTTAGATCACATCAGCGTGTGGGTCATCTTCGTGTGGGTCCACTTAATACTCACTTAAACGCTACATAATTTGCTAGCACCTTTGAGCAGGCAAAGTGAGTTTATTGGGACAGCCAACTCACCCATGCGTAGCTCGTGTGGAGGGTCTCGTTGCTTGTAAGTTGTGAGCTTCTTCATTCTTTTTGTGATGTATATTTTATGGAGCAAGGATTTGTTTACATCATTACTCTACCATCACAGTTACATCTCTTGGTTACAAGCCTGTGAAGCACAAATGAAGATAAACCAAGGAATGATTTTTGGCGAAGATGATCTACATAAGAAGGAGAACATCCTCAGTTCATCATCAAAAATCAGTCTATTCTAAAATTTGTAACCATATCATCCAGTTATTGAAAAAAACAATAGTAATTGAATCAATCATTCATTTTTACCATTGATGCAATGGATGATGGAGTTGCAAGTTTAGTTATCCGCTCATGTTCAAAAGACAAAAAAAAAAAAAAAATTGCAATAACGTGATGATTCGGCTAGTCTAGAATCTGGATCCATGAAAAGTCGGGAAGTGTGACACTCTTAACTCATTAACCAGGTTAGTGTAGTGAATGCGTAAGGAAATTTTAGTTTTTAAGTTTTCATCTGAAACATGAACGTTTATTTCGAGTAGGATAATTGTTAAAGGTTAGGCATGTAACGTGCTACATTAATGAATTCTGTGTATCTTTCTCACATTCTCATCCAATCCACTCATCTGCATGTTGATGGCCGATGTCCCAAATCACTAGTTGGCAGTTTGGGGGTGGGATGATCCTTCTCCTTTACCGAACCGAACCACCCACCATTGAATTTGTTGGGTGTTGTACGATGGTATATCATCCTTTGTCACCAGAACCAACATGTTTCTTTACATTATTTTTCCTTTTTTTAATAAAATAACAGCCAGTAAAAAACAGTAATTATCGGGATATAACTGCGTTAAAGCCATATAACGTTACACATTTAAAACAGCCCGAAAAGAATGCCCATAACTACAAAAGCATCTAATTAATGCACCAAGATAGGTCACACAAAGCAAACTGGATGAGCTTGCTAAAATGTCGATTATTACAAGCAAACTGGATGAGCTTGCTAAAATGTCTGAACAAAGTCTAGAAATAAAGTGACGCATTACAGAGAAAGGTGAAGGTACTGCAGGCATGAATCAACAACCTTCTTCCACTGTATCAGAATGTAAAAAGGCTAAATTAATGTTTGCGAGCATTATCAGAAAATTGCCACTTTTGGCTGCGTCTTTTCTGCAGTAGATCCACTCTATTCGCAGAGAATACTCCCTCAACAAAGATGAAAAGTAAAATGTCAACACGGTTTATCTTGGAGATGATTCATGACGATGGGGTTCTAAGTCTGGTACAGTATTGATACCTTGAATAATAAATGCTACTGACTCAGATGGTGTTTGAACAATGATGCCATCTCAATCTGCATGAAACCAAATAACCATGATCAGTACGATGATGATAGACTGTCCTTTGGGTCTACATGATGTGTGTGGAGTGAGACCATTTTTGTGTTATGTCAATCGTTGTTCATTTGATGACGAACTTGATGACCTACACTAGTGAATGGGAGAGGATGGTTTCTAACTGATGTAATAGGTATGACGCAAATGCAGTTTAAATAACAATTTGTGGCTCCTTAATGAGATTGAACACACTACATCGCTATTGATGTGAGCGACAGTCTAGAATAGAAGTAACTAGAGGAGTGGCTAGAAATAGGATAACGGTACTTTTGGGCCTAGGAGATCAGCTAGGTTGTACACACTGAAGGTGCATATTGATCCTGCTGCATGCTAAGTGTTTGACACAAGTAGAAAAATGCTTGTTTTTTGTCCTCCCATCTAGACACAGCCTTCCTGTAAAAGTTTGCCTCCTAAATAAATCTCAAATAAAAGTCGGTAATGATCAAAGAGAGGAAACAACTCCTCCATCGACAATGTGACAACTACTACACTTAAGCTTCCCCATCCAGAGATGAAATGAGTCCCGGCTTATATAAGACTAAAATCAACTTACTGCAGTCAGCGCAGCCTCAGATCCTTTATTTCCAACTTTACCACCAGCTCGATTTAAAGCCTGTACATATCAACAAATACATAACCACAATGCCTCAGACCATTAGATAATAAGTGAAGGTAGGAAATATATTTTGCATGACCCAGAGGAAGAGCAAATTATTTCATCTGGATTGCTTTAATATGCGAAATGTCATAGTTCGACATTCAGAAAGTTATACTGGACCCAAAAACAGATTTATGGAAAACAAAACAAAACAAAAAACAATTAGCAGTTTGGACAAGCTGAGTTGATTCAGACAAGTCAAATAGTCAATCAGTTAACTTTGAACATGGGTGCACCCAAAAGTTACAGAAATTTTGTAAGTTCACCTGATCCATGTCATCACAGGTCAGAACACCAAATACGCATGGAACTCCTGCAATATAAACAAGAAAGATTAGCCTGTTCAAAAAAATATAAACAAGAAAGATGCTTTAACTTTCATTTTCAATTATCCAAACAAATAAGGGAGGCAAACTAGGAGATGAATCGTAAAGATATTGATGTAGCTTATAAGATGCAGGGTATGGATCTGTGAAGCTATGTTGATAGTTTCTCTGTGACTCTGTCATCAGGATACAGGCAAAGCTTATCACATTATGTAAAGATATTCTCGTAATTTCTCTTGATGTAGCTTGATGGGGTTCAGCCTTGATCTAGGTCCATGTAAGACTTCTGTTAATTGTCTGTTCTACTCGTGCAACTGATTGGACATTCTAGTCATACACACTTTGTGAGGAGATTGCTAACCTTCTTAATGTGGATTGAGAATTTAAAGCTTCTCTGGTGAGAGGGAATGAATTCTGCCCTTTTGCCAGTCTATAATTACATCCTGTTACCACAATTATTTTTACCTTTGACACCTAAAAAGAATCTATAAGGACAATATGGAGCAATAGATATAGGACCAAAGAAAAAGAAAAATTAGGGATACCAAATCACCCTAAACAGTTTTTTCTATCGGTGATGTAGCTTGTGAGGATGTAAGCATACTATAGTATACAGGATCACATTATACAAATCATCTGTACCCTGCTTAAATCTCTTTGATACAAAACATCCCCAACTAAAAGCAAAACCTCTCAAACCTTAACAAACTCCCAATGAAACCAAAAACTAATCATAGAAATCCATTGGTCTACCAAGTAGCACACCCAGCCCGACCATTTCAAATACCATTTGCTTTTACAGTAGACTAGATAAAACACTAATCAATCTATCATGCATTAGGTGAATGAGTGCAACATTAGCCAGATGCCAGTTGTGGAGCACATATTTTATTCTCGACCGTCCATGAGACAGCTCTTGAATGTACAATTTCGATTGAGATGCGGCAGACTAATGCATCCTTAAGAAAATAAACTAATATGAGTAAGTTCATTTGTAATGAAATAAGAATGACACACGCTAAAAGAATTCAATCTTAGCTACATACCTTGTATAAACTATAAAGCAAATAGAAAATCTAGATAGAATGAGTAGATGACAGAAAACTAGAGTTAGGCTTTGAGAAGAATAACCTGAGTTCAAGGATGCAGAAAGTACTCCTGATGCAGCTGAATTAGCAACAGCATCATAGTGGGTAGTATCACCCCTTACCTACTGACAATAAGATCTGGCAATAGGTTAGGGCACCAGCAACAAGTATGAACTCACCTCACCAAGAGAGGAATGATACACAAAAAGCTCCCATAAAGAGCCATTACAGATTGCATGTGAAATATTACCAATCTATACAATTCATAACAATGACTAAATATAATTATTAATTTTAATAAGAATGCCTAGAATCCAATTGGGAAAATAAATAAATAAAGCAAATAAAATTAGTGGCAGAGAAGGTGATAAGAGGGACTTGAAGTTAGTTGTAGCTTGCAGAGGAACAAGAAAGTTACCAAAAACACAATATCACAAAGATAAGATGGAACTAAAGAAAACAGCATGAAAGTAACTCAAATAAAATCATGTGTACAGAATGCAATACAAAACTTACTGGTGAGAGAAAAAAAGGATACGCATTTAGGAAAAAGAATTCCCTAGATAGAAAGAACTTCAATGTACAACACTTTCAACAAGAAGGTGGTGTCTCTAGTGCTTCTATGAGTATGGGGGATTATGATGCAGAAGACCAGAGAACACTAGGACATTTAATTAAAAAAAAAAAGAAGAAGGTAAAACTGTCCTTTATGGACTAACATTGACTTATAAATTGGTTATATATAATGGTGGGAAAGTGTGTTACTGAGTTTCTCTAGATACCAAAGATTAGCGAGACAACTGAATAGCAAAAATAGACTAATCATCCTTTTGTAAATCTGGAAGAGGAAAGAAGTTTCTGAGAGGGAGGTTGGTAGGATGTGCACAAATGTGACCTGTACAATTTTAAACGAGAGAAGTTTGTGAAGAGGAATATACCACAGCTCCAATGCATATAATTGCTTGATATTTTCCCAGCTTCCCAAGCCTTTCTGCAACCACAGGAATTTCAAAGCTTCCAGGAACCCAGACAACCTGAGAGTAAATGAAGTCAATGAGTTTTCACAGCCATAAACTGCTCATAGAAGTTATAAATTGAGCAACTTAAGGTTAAGAGTTTTCCACGTACTGAAAACAAAAGGTGTATTATTCATGCAACAACTTTCTACATGGTTCCTCTAAATTGATCCAGGCCTTTCAATTGATGACCATCATCTCTCCGTGGACGATAGCCCCAAAGCTTTCTAAGTTGGCAAGTAACTCAAAAAAATTGCCGATAAGGAAATCAACCCAGTGGAAAAAAAAAAAGCATTTCCAGAAGCCGTCGGAATTTTTGTTTTGTTTTTTTTCCAAACAATTAAGCTAGGGATATGATTTTTGGCCATTAGTAGACTGATTGCAGATGCACTCTGCAAATGAAGGATAGTGTCAAGGGCAGGATTTTTTTTTTTTTTTTTTTGGGATTGATCGCCAACCTAGAAATCTGGGCCAGAGAAAATTGTCCCATGAATCAAATTCTGCAAAATTCACTACAGAGAAGTTGCACTTAACCCCATGTTATGTTTAAGAGAGACAACATACATCGATATCTTCTTCTTTAACTGAGTATCTCTTGAAAGTATCCAATGCACCATCCAACAGAAGCCTTGTCACAACCTCATTAAACCTTGCTACAACCTGACTCACCAAATAATCACATCAGGATAGTAGTCAAAAATAAGAAACCCATTAGACTGAAGACCACTATAATTATTATTTAAAAAAAAAAAAACAGATTTTAGACTATCCATGAAAGTCAAAAGGATATGAACCATCAGAATATATCTCTAGAAAAACCAAGAGTCATTGGATTATGATGGTGAAACTAAAGATGAATCAATAATTTCAACCAGTAAGCTCTGTATTATCCTAGAAGCAGTAACAATTTAGAGCTCACAACTCGGAACAAAATAGTATTAAAAAAATTTAAATAAAAAAATTTGAACACTATTTCCCTAAAAATGGAGCTAATAAAAAAATTGATTTTGGACCATAAGTACAAAAATGAGAGTTCAATAGAGTACGTAAAAAGCCAAAGAAAATTTAAAACTTCAAAATGAGGTCGTAATTTGACTGGAATTATGTACATCTTGTTTCATTGCATTTTCCTGGAATTAATAATAATAATAATAATAAGGTTCAAATGTAAGCTGAAAAGGAAGTGAAGAAACCTGTGGTTAGTGGAACTTACCACAGCAAAGCGAAGTCCCTCTGGTTTGGTGAGGGATCCAACCAAATGTCGAACAGCAGCTGTTTGTGCAAACAAAGAACGATCTTTTCGCTCAAATACTGATATGCTGGTCTTGGATTTGATAGAATCTGAATGAATCAATGAAAATTAAACACCTTCTCGAAATAAGATATATCAATTGATGGAGTAACTATTAATTAAGTGGAATCGAAAATCAATCAGAGTGATTTAATTAGTGAGAAGAAGAAGAATGAAAGTTAATTACCTCGAAGTGAAATTGAAGAAGAAGAATAAGTAGTGCGTTTAGATTGTGGAACACTCTGAGGTTGGCGTATCGAATTAAACCTAATTGAGTACTGTTGTTGGTGTTGTTGTTGTGGAACAAACACCTCTGTTGCGGCGCTAATGGAACCCATCTAAAACTCCTCTCTCTCTCTCTCTCTAAAACTCTCTCTTTCTCTCTCTAAAACTCTCTCTAAAAGTAGTAGTAGTAGTCTAGCACTCCCAAATCTATCTCACCTACCGCTCCAAAATCCAAATCTGAATTCGCTTTGTTTATAGTTTTTACTGACTCGTCCTCCGCTACAGGTTTTCATTCAACCCCACAAATGAAGCCCATCTCCTATTCCCAATTTATGTATGAAGGCCCATCTCTATTCCCAATCCCAATTTATGTCGTAGCGTTCTCTTCAAAGACATTCAAGTTGGGAAACCAATGTGGGCTAAGTTTTGACGGGAGAATAGAATTTCACAGGGAAGTCAATGGGTACCCCTTTTGGATTCCTTGAAATAGAAAGACGGTTGTAATTGACACAACTTATCGGTTGTGACCTTTACTCAGGGCTATCCCTTCATTTTGAGAGACTCAGTTCTATCCTCATTTTGTCACCCCTAAAAAATATAATAATAATAATAATATAATAAATAAATAAAAACTTAAAATACCCAGTTCTTTCTCTAAACCCCATTCCACTGCTCCACCACTATCACTGAGGTCAGAGAGAGAAAGAGGGGGAGAGAGCGGTGAGAGAATTCTTTTTCGAGATTTGAATTTTTTTCAAATCTGGAGAGGAAAAAGTGGGAGAGAGAGGGAAAGAGAGTGGGAGAGAGAGGGAGAAACGGTGATGGAGGAGGGTGAAAAAATTTCAGATATGGAATGGGGTGTATGTGAAGCAAGAAATAAAGAAAAAAAAAAGTTTTAGTGGTGGTAGGCGGTGGCCGGAGGTGGCGGTAGAGTTGAGGTGAGAGTGGTAAAGATGATGGTGATGGTGATAGTAGTAGGGGTAGGTGTATTATTTATTTTTGGTGGGTATAAAAAAAGGTAAAGAATATAATATAAAAAATGAGAGAGCTTCCCTAATTAAAATTTGAGTCAAACTATGGTTGACTGGAAAAAAATTCAAGTTAGGTCACAACCGATAAAAAAAAGTTGTGTCAATAACAACTGCCAATAGAAATGGTACTGATCCAATACCATTGTCCTTGGGAAGGATTGTTGAAAGGCTAGGGTTTGTAAAAAGAAAACTTTAATGAAAAACCCAGGCCCAAAAAATATTTATAGTCTATTTGGATAGGAGATTTTAGGTAGATATTTGGTGAAAAAGTAGTTAGAAAAAATGTTATAAATCTGATCATTTTTCCAACAAATTCTTGGTCCCCACAAAATTCCTCCCTAAAATCTTCCATCTAAATTTACTATAGTGAAAACTTTATACTTTTAACCAAGAAGTGATTAGATATAATTACCACTATATAGGGAAATTAAAGTAAATAGATGATATTTTGTAATCATTATACTATTTAAAATAAAAATATCATAAATTTTTATTACAAATCTAATTTTGATAAAACTTATGGGTTTGGCAATAGTAGGGTGGTGGTAGTGGTACAACCAAGTTGGTTGCGTCATTTGATTCATGCATGATTTTCTAACATGGTTGCATTGTTAATGTTATTAACTAAATATGGTTGCACTGTTTATGAGTTTGGCAATAGTAGGGTGGTAGTGTGATGGTAGTAGTGTGGTGGTGGTGGTGGTAATTTAAAGGTGTGAGTCAAAAAAAAAAAGAGAAAAAGAGGTGTGTGTCTTTAAAAGTATATACAAATTGAAAAAAGGGCAAAAATAGAAAATAGAAGACCAATGTTTTAAAAACCGGCCCAGTCATTGAACCGAAAAAGTCATTGGGTTTGGTCAAATCGGGTCAACCAATGGGTTGACCCAAATAACCCACTAAAGAATTGTATATTATAAACATGAATAATATATTATAAATAAAAAAGCTTATGAAAGTAAACAACAAAAGCTACCTAGCCTAGATGGTAAAAATGTCCATTACTCAAAGTTCCTAGGTTCAAACCTTTCTAGATGCAATTTTTTAAAATATATACATTAAGACCCAGTAAAAAAACCGAACGGTTCACTTGGGTTTCTGGTTCAACCGTCCGGGTCAACTGGTTCAAGCAAAAAAGGTCAGTTTTTTAAAAAATTACTGGGTCGGTGTTGAACCAACCCAGTTTTTAGACCGGGTCACCGGTTGAACCGGCCGTCCGGTCCGATTTTTAAAACATTGTAGAAGACAAAAAGAGGGGTATGTGCCCCACATATTTCAGTATTGTAACCGGAGTCTACTAGGAACCAGAAATAATTGTTCATATCTTATTCTT
>MVGT01000331.1:147080-172912 GCA_002174775.1 Macleaya cordata
GATGTTAATTTTGAGCCGTAAATTCTATAAAATTTGATTTATTAATGTATGGCATTGGCATAGAAAAACACAAAATTGGGTGTTTTTTTGTTAGTACGTAAGAAAATGCCTTACTTTCAGTATTCACACGAGGTCCTTGAAATCTCAGGGGTGACCCTGCTTTTTTCCTTTATGAGTTTTCAACTATTTCTAACATGAATACTGATAAACTTACATCAACTCCTACAACAATTTATACATCATCTGCAATCCAACGGTGGATGACTTTTTTGATTTGTGCCTATTTCAAAGTTATTTGCGCCCACCATGAATACACCTTGTTGCTGCTATAGACGTTGTTGTAGCTCTAGCACAATTCACATCAGAATGCTAATGTTTTGTTGACAATGCTGTGATGTGAGGCTATAATAATCTCATTGCTAAATAGATTATTCCCATGTAAATTATTTAGTAATAAAAATAAACAATCATAAAAATAGAGGTTGTGTGTTCAAAACTCTACAACTATATAGGTTTGGCCCATGTCAAGTAAGTTGGTGGTTTTTTAACACTTGTTCGAGAAGATTTTAGATGACATACCGTGTCCAGGTTGTCGCGGGTCTTAAAAAAAAATCAGCATCCTCACAAAAATAAGCCCACCCCACGAAGCTTGCAGCTCCTTGTACAACTCTTTTTCACTTTTAGTAGTCAAACAAAGTATATTCTCCATTGTGCAGAATCCTTCTTCCTTCGTCTCTTCTCCTCTGTTTCTCGCCCTAATACAATCAACAATGGCGGGGTTCTCTGTGCTTAAAGCTCCGACATCTCTCTTCTTCTTTCGGGGGCATCATCATCATCATCATCAGCAGGAAACCCTTTTATCCTCATCTTCTTCTTCATTCTCTCTCAACAATCTTCAAACTATCACTCGCCGACCTTGCAAACTTTCTCTCTCTAGATCTTCCTCCAACAACCAATCACCGACAACAACAACAACAACAACAATTTCAGCTACGCAACAAATAGAGAAACCTTCTTCTTCTTCTTCATCGCCGTCACTCGTTTCGCAAAACCTCGCCTTCCCAATCATGGTACAATCTCCCTAAACTGTTTAAGAAGGTCTAATGATAAAAAAAAAAAAAAAAAAATCATTGCTTTCTCTGATAAGTCTTAGTTTTATATGGTTTTACATTGACTGGGCTGGGCTAGCATTATCTGTATACAAATTCGCAATTTTCTGTAAACAAAGTTTGATTTTTTCCATTTCACAAAAACCAATTTATGTATCTATATCTGGTCATTTAGGTCTAAAATTGCACCTTTTTTTCTTTTCTTTTGTAATGTACTGTTGTAGGTGAATGGTTGTACTGGCAAAATGGGGAAGTCAATAATAGAAGCAGGAGTTTCTGCAGGGCTTCAGGTGGTTCCTGTATCATTTGGAAGCGAATCGGAGGCTGGTCAAATTGTGCCATTAGGTGGTAAAGAGATTCATGTACATGGTCCTTCCGATAGAGAAAGTGTTCTCGCGTCCGTGTTTGATGAATACCCTAATATGATTGTAGTGGATTTTACCGTCCCTGCTGCAGTTAATGGTAAATATCTTGGGAACTTATTCTGTAGGGCATATAGTCAGTTATGGTCAGAATATAAAGGGAGGATAACAGAATGTACCTTATACATGAACTTATAAAATTGATTGTGACTCCCTCATTAATTTCTTAAATTCAATGGTTTGCAACTCAGGGGAAAGATCTGGTTATAGGCACAAAACCACCCGTTATTGTTTTACATATATTTAAAAGAGAAAAAAATGCTCAGTGAAAACATACATGACAAATATATTAAATCCCCAAGAATCAGCTTAAGCCTAAACTTTGTTCTATATCTCAGTACGTATGAGTATTCAATGTTATTGTACATGGATTGCAGCACTGACTGTAATAGGGGCAAAACCATCCGGTCTGGTAGTACTTTTATGCAGAGAAAGTTTAGTGAAAAGCGGCATTAATGTTTTTAGTCTCCAAGTTAACTTGTCTCTAAACTGGTCTGTATTTCAGTACTTCGGAGAATTTAGTGAACAAATAATCTCATCAACTCCAGGGAAGTTCTTATATTATCGAATTTGTCCACTTTTTTATTTGTTTTTATTCTAGGTCTCATAATGAATACCTCTCAACATCCTACTTTCAGTAACACCCCTAAAAACCTGTTCTCGACTCTCCAACAGTATACTCTATAACAAAACCACTCTTACAGCCATCTTACAGAGATATTTAAAGTCGAGATCTCCTAGGCCTAAACTGATCCAATCAGATGATCTTAGCATCCTAATACATGAAGTTTATTTTTTCTTTATTCACTATAATGTTTGGCTTTTCAATTCCCTGAGAGCATGGCCCATGATTTATTATTTGCTTTAAGCCTCTGTTTGGGTAAGAGCATGTAGTTTTCTCAATAAATTCATTCATGAGGTCACGGTTCATGGGGTTTACCTACGGGATCAAGCCAAAATGACGTCATCTAGCTACCTATGGTTCAATTAACAATTAGTAGTTGGTATTTATTAAATTGTTGTCCTGCCCTCAAACATGTAGCCATGTAGGCCACGTGCATGACAAATTTTGCTTGTTACTTGTACTCAAGTGATATTGTGTATATTGCTTAAGGTGTTCCTAATAATATAAGTTTGAGTTGTATTAGTTTATCTTAGTATTATGTTTTCTTTCCCCTATTTAAAGTTTTGGTCTTCGTTTTTCAGCTAATGCAGATCTATATTGCAAAGTTGGTGTCCCCTTTGTAATGGGAACAACTGGTGGAGACAGGGAGAAGCTTTACAAGACTGTGGAAGATTCAAAAGGTTATGCTGTAATCTCACCACAGATGGGAAAGCAGGTGGTTAACCTTTCAGTTTGTTTCATTTAAATTTCAGGCTCTTCTTTGGGTTGTGTGTTCATGATTTCTTATGATGTATGCTGCATATTTGGTTAGGTTGTTGCATTTCTTGCAGCCATGGAAATCATGGCGGAGCAATTTCCTGGAGCTTTCTCTGGCTATTCTTTACAGGTATGATCTTGTTCTCGAAGGATAGCCTTTTGTTCTGTGTTTTCCTTTATATTATCTTAATATTCTTCATCAAAGTCTTTCTCACAACATTCCCATAATCATGCAGAACAAAACAAAAGAATTTGAGTCAACCTGCCTTTAACTTGGTGTGTCCGATAAGTCACAATAGACTGACTTATTGATTATGATGATTCTTTTCTAGTTTCATAGTTCTTTTTAAAATAATACATTCTTTTGAGCTAATCCATGTACATTAGAAGCTAATACCTTATAGTGTGTGGAATAAGAACTTCCACTCAAGCCATATACCTTTATGATGGCCACTTTTAGAGCAGGTCTAGACTCTAGAATGGCTATTTTGGTGAAAGTTGCAAATCAAATTAATCAGTTAGTGGGCGCACTAGTATGGTTTACTTTTGATAGTTATTTCTCTAATAAATGGTGATGGGACTTTACTGACTATCCGACTTATATTCTCAATATCTGCATTCAGAAACTTTCATGATAAATCCTTACACTGTACTCTTAATAGTATGGGGTTGAGTTTAGCGAAAATGTAAAGTATGAAGGTATGTTTTGGTTTCATATCTCGATTGTCTACAATGTAGTTACAATTGCCTTTTTCTTTTTATTTTTTTTGGTTTGTTTTTGAGCTGACACTTAAAGAATAACATGCCATGCTATGTTGTTAAAGGCGTCGCGTAGGCGCTCCTAGGCGACCTAGGCGAGGCGATATGAGAAGGACTGCATCGCCTTACTTGTTTTTCCTCAGGTTATCGCCTTTCTCGCCTAGGCGATCGCCTGGGGTCTCCCAGAGGATCAAATAGGCGGTCGCCCCAATCCAATGCGTGGTGCCTCCAAATCATTGGGTTAAAACGAAATTTTGAACTGTTTTTTTTATTAAAACGTTTTTTAAATGGGTTTATAACCCAACTTCAGTTTAGGGCTCTCATTTGGTTTGTTCGATAGAAAGAGAAAAGGGGAAAAGCTAGGGCTTTCTACCTTGCCGCCGTGCTTCCACTCGCCACCGCCGCCGATCAATCACCTTCCAGTCTTCTTCTCTTTACTGGCATGCTGCTTCATCAGTCTCAGCAGGCTGCCGGAGTTGCAGCTCGCTGGACTGCTGAAGTTCCCTGGCGACGCCTAGGCGAGACGGCAAGGCCATCGCCTCGCCTCTCGCAGAAAACAGATTAGATGCCATGGAATGTTCTTTCAAACTGTCCTTCAGATTCTTTTCTTGGCTTTTTTTTTTTAATCTTATTCCATCAATCCATATTATTGAAGCTTTTAATGCATCTCCGAAAAAGACAATCTGATCTCTTGGTTTTGTAATTCTCATTGATTTTTGTAAAAAAGAAAGAAAGAAAGACGTAAGTATGTCACAGTTTAAGGAGGGTGTAACCATTGATTTGATGCTGATATGTTGACAACGATTAAAAAGTATCTTGTATTTTTCTTTTTTACTTAGTGCCCTTCCCTTTGATGAAATAGATTCTTATCAATAAAAATTATGTGACACCTTCACTTTTTTTTCCCAGGTGATGGAATCTCATCAAGCGAGCAAATTGGACACTTCTGGAACAGCCAAGGCTGTCATCTCATACTTCCAAAAACTTGGCGTATCTTTTGAATTGGATCAGGTATGATAATGTTGTTTCTTGTATCAAAGATATTTGACGAAGTACTTGAATCACTTTTCGGGATCTGATAATACTAAACCGTATTACCTAAAATAGAGTATAAGACAGGGGAAGGCATCTGCTTCCTCACTCTCTTAATACGATGGATCTTTGAGGGAAGTTACGGATGTTTAAGTTTTGGGTTGTTGTTACCAGTAGTTGATATTATAGTGATTCTGTTATCTTCCAATTAGTTGGAATTGAGATTACCTGGAATCCCACTTCTAGAGATGGATATCAAAGGTACTAAAAAAGAGAAGATGAGAGATGACTCCTATATATAGATTTCAAAAAGATGTCTTGTTAAGATGTTGTATAAAGAATATTGAGTGGGTGTAGATAGTAAAAAACAATTTGGCACCAAGAGTCACAATTAAAACCTACAAATTTAAATGATAAAGGTTTGAAAATATGAAAGGTAGGCAATCTTTGGGGATTTTTTCTTCCAGAAAGGGCACAAAAATAAATTTATTAGGGTATCTAGTGACTCTTAATCATGTAAATCTGTCTTCGTTATTTCTAGAAATTATTCACCATAGTCTTTCATATTACATGCCCAAACACCTTGGTGGTCAACTCTCAACTTGGCCAATCCATTTGGTGGTTGACAACGAATTCATCTATTCATTAGATTTGCTAGTTTCCTATTAACTTTGGCTTAGTGACAGTTGCATAATGAACTACCAACTTATGTAGTGAGACTTGTTAGCTTCTTGCTTGTTTTTCTTAGATATGCTTAAACAAGTCTAAATCTTCGTAGACATGAATATTAACTTCTTAATCTGAAATTTACTCACTGATGAGTCAAGCTACCTTTAGTTTGGAGAGGCAATGCTTGTACTACAACACCCTTTTTGCCGGGCTTCACCACTGGTCATTTACTAATTGCTTAAGGCTTGTTTTACTGAAGATTTTGTTACTAGTGGTAGTTCTGCCCTATCTATTTCTAAATCCTATATTTTGCAAGTTTCTCTCTATTCTGTAAGTTTCTCTATATTCTGTTCATCTTTGACAATAATCAATGGTGATTACTTGGATATAAAAAGGAGAATTGGGTGTCTTGGACAATGTTGATTAATTTTTTTGCCTTATTTTTTGGTCATTTGTTTTTTTAAGTGCCAAGACAAGAATTTAGTGCCTCTAAGACCCTATTTTAATGATTTATTACTTTTTTTAAACAGATACAACAGATACGTGACCCCAAACAGCAACTCGAGATGGTGGGTGTCCCAGAGGAGCACCTGTCTGGCCATGCATTCCATATGTATCATCTTACCTCACCAGATCAAACGTAAGTTTACCATGCTGATGTGTCTTTAGGTTGGAT
This sequence comes from Macleaya cordata, assembly GCA_002174775.1. Lineage (NCBI taxonomy): Eukaryota > Viridiplantae > Streptophyta > Magnoliopsida > Ranunculales > Papaveraceae > Macleaya > Macleaya cordata. The sequence goes on from MVGT01000331.1 coordinate 153,129, forward strand.
GTGGATGAGTCTCTAAATCCCTTACATCTAATAGGTATCAAACTACTTTTTGTTGTGCAGGGTTTCGTTCGAGTTTCAACATAATGTTTGTGGTAGGTCAATATATGCGGAGGGTACTATTGACGCTGCCATTTTCCTGGCTAAGAAGGTGGGAAATTTTCCTCTTTCATGGGACCTCATAGTTGCATGAAGTACTTTCTCTTGATATATAGTTAAATTATGGACAAATTATGCTGTATTGCAGGTTCAGTCCAAGGCGGACAAGCGGATCTACGATATGATTGATGTCTTGCGTGAGGGTAACATGCGATAATGGTCTTGTTTTTACCATTTTAGAGCCAAATTTTGTTGTAACCATGGAGGATGATTTTAATTGATAACCAACCAGGTAGAAGGCAATTTTGTAGTTAGTAACAATGACTTGGTCGAATTGTTTTCCTTATTTGAATGAAATCTAGGGTGCATTTTCGTTACAGGGATGCACATGCATGGGAAGCTTGATTTTTAAAGCTCAAAGTCTGGTCTGGTCTGGTCTGGTCTGGTCTAGGATGGACGGAGTTTGTCTTTTAAAGAGGCCCTTTTCCTCATCATTATTAGGCATAGATAGATAGATGGATGGATATTAGAAATGTCGCGGACAGAGAAGGTATGGAGGAAGGAAAAGCTGAAAAAGGACTCTTTTTTGTGGTGTTTTAACAATTTAACTGGCCATTGCCCCGGCATTCACCTGTTGTTAGTTTTGTGTTAAAAGGTTGATTTAATACTATGAAAGTGGTGACTCTGGATTCTGAATTTCTGAGTTTTTTATGACTAATGGATATTCAGTTCTCATTTTTCTGAAAAATATGCGCCTAAAAAGTCACCAATTCTGCAAAAATTAATATCAATTTGTTCATGTTTTCCTGTTAGAGACCCAAATGAAATATCTTCGATCCCGGCGTAACCTTTAGAAAGGAAAGACCTTAGTAACTGGAACTGTGGTATTGGGGCAATGCGTCTGCTCTGGAATCTTGTGTCGAACTACGCTCCCATTCCAAAGACATTTTCGAACGAGACATTTTTTAATTGGCCTCCGTTGCTTCTACTTTTGTTCTCGGTCCTGCTCTGTTACTTATGAAAGACTGAAACCAAAACTTGCTTTTGTAATATTAAAATGACTAAATCAGTCCTTATTTTTAGTATATCACCGAACTGATCTTGTGTCAACCGACGACTTTTTCATGCTATTACATGAACTGACAGCAAAATTAGAAAGTGACTAGTGGCTTGTCCGATTCATAGAACTGACAGACTATTTTATGAGATCTGCATTTGGTTGCATGGTTCCACTTATTAAGTTATTCAACACGATCGTCGCAGAACCTTCGAATTTTCTCTACTTTCTCTGCCTTCTACTACTTCTTCGGGTTCGGGCTCTCAAAATTAACCCGCCAAAATCGATCGATCGATCGATCGATCGAGAGAATGGAAAACCACGAAGACCTGAATTCAATCCTTCCGTTTCTGCCATTGGTGGTGTTAGAATCATCCTCTCTCTCATGGCCTACTCAAATCGTCGAAGCTCTAAAATCCCTGTCGAGGGGACCTGATCACAGCAGGGTAGACTCCGGAGAGGTTCTCTTCCTCGCCATTTCCGATCTCAGAGATTCTCTCGGTCTCTTCTCCGCTGCAGAACGACTTGCTTCTTCTGCTGCCCAAGGATACGCTCTTTTCTTCGACGAGGTACCCTAAACTAAACTACCTTCTCTCTCTCTCTTAAATTCAAATTACTGACTTTATCATTTTTAGGGTTCAATATTTCAAAAACATCTAGGGCAGGAAATTAACTGAAGGTTGTTGTGTTGGTGGTTAACGTATTTATAAATTGTATCTAGCGGTATCATTTTGGTACCGGAAACTTGCTACTATTGAGATGTTCTTCATTTCAAATTTTTATTTTTTTTCTTCAGTTGATGTCTCGTGTTGAATCGAGGAAATGGTTTGGAGAGGTTGTTCCAGCATTAGCGACTTTGTTGTTACAATTACCCTCTCTGTTAGAAGCCCATTATCGGAATGCGGATGACATTCTTGGTGGAGGTAAAGAAGGTTATCCCAGAGTCAGAACTGGACTGCGTTTATTGGGTCCACAAGAAGCAGGCATTGTGTTTCTCAGCCAGGTAGATGTACTCTTTATTTTCTCGGGTTGTTTATGACTTATCAGAAGTGAAACATAGGAAGCATTCTAATTGGATAGTTAGAAAATAAATCCTTAAATTTGATAGTCGTAAGCCTTGGGCTATGATTGAAAGATCTGAAATTGAAGCGAAACAGTACTTAAAACGAAATACCCACAACAATTATCTGGGAACCAACAATGGTATCTGTTTATCTTTGCTATTTAAAGACATGACAGCAATCTAAATGCTTTTTAAACATGGACATGGACATGAACTTGTTGCTAAATCACATTGCTGAACTCAAGCTTTCCTGCACATGCAAACTAACATAAATAAGCTGATTTTATTTGTTAAATCTTGCCATTGAACCTGAGTTAAAAACAATCTTAGTAAAATTCTGTATACCCTTTGTAGCCTATTTAGTTATTTTTTTTAAAATATCCTACTGTATGCATTATTATAGACTGAGCCAAATATTCATCATCCACTAAGCTTATATCTTCATTTATTTATGATGAGTTTTGAATATCTGCAAGTCTTCTTTGCTTTTCAGGAGTTGATCGGTGCTCTTCTTGCGTGCTCTTTCTTTTGTTTGTTTCCAGTCATTAATAGAGGTGCCAAACATCTTCCAGCTATCAACTTTGATCATTTGTTTGCGTATGTCACTTTCAGCTACACTTTTTGTGAATTGTTTGAACTATCTTTTCGCACCAAATATAATGGTTGACTTATTGAGGTATGGGTAAACCTATATGCTCATAAGCTTCTTAGTCGTGCTTCTTTCCATTGCTTAATGGAGTTTCTTTCATAGAATAGAGATACACCATTTTCATGAATGATAAAATACTTATTATGAGTTTCCTCCGACAAGAGGTACATAAAGATACATATAGAAGAGAATTCTCATGTAGTCATGTACAAGTAACATTCATGCAAACTGGAATTAGCAAGTTGCTAGTGAGCTAAGTAGTTGGGCTCGGACCAAGGCTTGACTTGGCCAGGGGCCGATCCCCGAGTCAGGCGAGTCAGGGCCGAGTCACTCAGCCGTGACAACTACAGGCCCCCCTCCCCTATAATGACTTCTCATAATATAAAAAATGCTAAATTAACATTAAAACCACAATATCAGATCAGACTTCAGAGATTGGCAATTTGGGCCATTTGGCATCATATCTATGCAGATTTAGGGGAAAAAAATCAGCATGACCAAAATAAAAAAAAAATTTAAAATCAAAATATAAGATCTGATTACAGTGGACTGGAGACTAGTGAGAGGAAGCAAAAAAAGAAAAGAAAAGGAGAAGAAAAAGAAAAAGAAACGCTGCTGTCGCAGCTAAAAAAAATCTAGCAGCAGCAGCAGCTACGTGCTACTGCTGCTGAAGAAAGAAGACAGAAGAAGAAGAAGAAGAAGCAGAAGAAGAGAAGAAGAAGAGAAGGAGAAGAGAAGAAAAAGAAAAAGAAAAAAACGGATCCTAGGGCTAGGGTTTTTAGTCGAAGTAGAGAAGAAGAAGAGAAGAAGANATTAAAACCACAATATCAGATCAGACTTCAGAGATTGGCAATTTGGGCCATTTGGCATCATATCTATGCAGATTTAGGGGAAAAAAATCAGCATGAACAAAATAAAAAAAAATTTAAAAATCAAAATATAAGATCTGATTACAGTGGACTGGAGACTAGAGAGAGGAAGCAAAAAAAGAAAAGAAAAGGAGAAGAAAAAGGAAAAAAAACGCTGCTGTCGCAGCTAAAAAAAATCTAGCAGCAGCAGCAGCAGCTACGTGCTACTGCTGCTGAAGAAAGAAGACAGAAGAAGAAGAAGCAGAAGAAGTAGAAGAAGAGAAGAAGAAGAGAAGAAAAAGAAAAAGAAAAAAACAGATCCTAGGGCTAGGGTTTCCAGTCGAAGTAGAGAAGAAGAGAACTGGAAAAAAAAAAAAAGCAAACAGAAATCATACCTTCAATGGCGGACTAGATTTTAGGATCTTTCTCCTTCAACTGTCGGTGCTCCTTTCTCCCTCTCTTTCTCCTTTTTCTTTCGATTAGATTTTAGGGTTTAAGATAAATTTTTTTCTTTTTTTTTTTTAAAATTTTTATTGGGCCGAGTCACAAACGAGTGACTCACCGATTCATGAGTGATTAAAACTCGCCTGAGTCAAGAGAAAATCGCCGAGTTACTCGGCTGGAGCAAGGATCGGTGGATCGGTTGGGGATCGGCTCGGTCTAACCCCGATCCCCGAGTTACTCGCGAGTAACTCGGCGAGTCAGGCCGAGTCCGACTACTTAGTTCCTGAGCAATGTTTATAAGGCCGAGTCTCAAACGAGTGACTCGCCGATTCATGAGTGATTAAAACTCGCCCGAGTCAAGAGAAAATCGCCGAGTTACTCGGCTGGAGCAAGGATCGGTGGATCGGTTGGGGATCGGCTCGGTCTAACCCCGATCCCCGAACTACTCGTGAGTAACTCAGCGAGTCAGGCCGAGTCTGACTACTTAGCTAGTGAGTTGGCATTGAAAATTAACTGGAAGATAGCTGAAGAGGTAACACAACATGTAAATCTGTGCTGCTCCTTTTTCAAGACGATTCTTAGGAATTAGAGCGGATAACATGGAGGTGTCAACATCATGTCAGTGGGTAATAACTCACCCTTAAGATAGATGTCGCTTTTTTTTTTTCCCCGTGGTTCTATGAATGCCACCCTACGCATGAGTCATTTCACCAATGCTCATGCATTATCTGTTAATAAGCAGGAACAACATAGCCTGCGATTGATGTCTCAGTCATCCTTATTAACTGGGTTGCATACTTGAAGTTTAGAGCTTGCAGTTGCATATGAATTACCCAGGCCGATCTTTTAAAATAGATGGGTTACAACCGGCATTTAATTTATCTTATAAAATATTCTCATGAATTCTTTTGGCATCACATTTTTTATTTTGTTCTGTTTCTTTGTCATGAATATTTCTCAGGTTTTGTAGCGAGTTCTGTTGATTAGTTCCTCTGTTTTCTTGAAGATTTTTATAAAGCAAGAAACTAACTTTTCATTTTTGTTTGTCTTCAGGAGCCTTCATCCCAGCTACAGGCAGAACCAAGAACATAAAATAAGGTGCCTCATACACTATTTTGAAAGGATATCTTCGTGCATGCCGACATGCTTTGTCTCATTTGAACGGAAGGTTCTTCCTCTGAAATGTAGTCCTCATTGTGTTTCTTATCCCCAAACTGATTTTTGGAGCAAATCTACCATTTCCCTCAACCATTTTGAGGTAATAACTCATCGCAGGACTCTCGACTACTAATTATAAAACATGTTTCAGATGTACCTCTCTCTCTCTCTCTCTCTTTCTTTTTTAGATTTTTGTTTAGTTTTCTTAGTATCTGTAATTTGAAATAACTTTCTTGGTTGGCTTTCTTCTTTCTAGGTTTCACGGTCAGGCTTGATAGAAGACCAGCTAGGTGAAGCTCTTGAAGTTGATTTTGCTAACAAATATATTGGTGGTGGGTCTCTTAGTAGAGGCTGCGTACAGGTTTGCTTCTTAAGCTTTTTCTCCCTGATGTAAATCACTAGATCCCCTTATACAAATGAATGGACAAGGCGAAAAGGGACTTTGGTAGCCCCAGCATTATAGAAGAGACTCCGACAAACCCTTTAAAAAGATCCTTTAGCTATCCCCACCCGATTGGGGTAGAGATCACCAAATGAAAAATCTTGAAATTCTTTGAGCCTAGATACCTTTTTGGGAGGTCGCTTTCAGCTTATCATTGACTCTATGAAGCACAAACACTTCATTTGAGGTCGCGTGTCCATGTCGGACACGTGTCCGACACTTGGACACACGGACACACGGTGGACACTTCAAATACATGTTTCGTGAGATTTTTTGTGTGAATATGTTCAAAAAATGAAATGAAATATGGCGCACACGTGTTTTTTGTATTTCTCTGTCTTTCATTATTGCCGAAATTCCTTTGTGCAATGGATTTTCTAGAGTTCTTTGAAAAATTTCATCTTTAGAATAAATGTTTAATAAAAAATATATATTATTTAATTATATATCTTTGCCGTGTCCATGTCCTGCTTTTTTTAGATTTGGCGTGTCGTCGTGTCCGTGTCCTGTCGTATCTGTGTCCTTGTGTCCGTGTCTGTGCTTCCTAGTTGACTACATCAAAGGGCAAGAATACACATGGCAAACGGGAGCAACCTCCATGAGACAATTTTAGTATCAAATGCCACCATCCATTTGTGAGGACTAAACATTTATTCACCAATCACCTATTGCATCACAAATCCTGCATTCGTTCTTTTGTAGTAAAGTAACAGCAAATGGAGATAATGGGTAGGTTTTTCATTCTTTACGCGAGAAATATGTTCTTCGATGATCTTCTCCCTACTAGTGTTGCTCCACCATATCTTGTTCAAGAGCGCAGCTCATAAGCACAAGAACCTGAATTTACTTGTCGTAGAAAGGGAACTTAGCTTGTAACCCCACTTCTATACTTCCCCATCGGCCTGTCTGGATGGATCACCGCCCTGTTAATCTCTCCAAGAATCCAACAATAAGAGCTATTTCCCATCATTGAAGGTCTATTTGAAATTTAACCTGCACGTAAATTTGTGAAAACACCCGTTTCAGTAAGTCATTTGGTAACCGACTTTTAACATGGGGATGCGAAGTCTTTACTACGAGTATGAATCTACAGTGTTTATGAGAATAAAAAGTGTTCAAAGTTCTTTTATGGTGTATTTTTTTTTGAAGATATGATAAGGCATTATTATGAATTCTCTATTTTAATTTTTTCTTCCTATTTGTTGCTGAAACTGCTTGTCTTACTTTTTTTTTTCTTGTGGTTCTCATATAAGCCCATTCTTCTTCTTTTTTTTTTTCTTTTTTTTTTTCGGTGGTAATTCAGTCTGTTCTTGAAAAGTTTCCAACCCATAGAGATTTTGATCCTTACTTATTGTCTTATATAGGAAGAGATCCGTTTCATGATCAATCCTGAATTAGTTGTTGGCATGCTTTTCTTGCCTTCTATGGAGGACAACGAGGCTATTGAAATTGTTGGTGCGGAAAGATTTTCAAATTATAGTGGGTGAGTTCATCATTAATTCATTATAATTTGTTTGTTTAATTTGATAAACACATAGGATATCTGATTTATGTTACTCTTCTGCTCTTTCTTTTTTCTTCTTGAACGCAAATAGGTTAGAAGTTAGTAGATTAACCTGTGAAAATGCGTTTCTACAATCTTTTATCAATGAGAAATACAATTTTATTGAATAGATATAGGATTATAAATAAGAGGGAAGAATAAGAAAGAGGCAAGGATTAAATTTGTGCGCTGTAACAAGATACACCTCTAGCTAAGCCATCACCTCATAAATTATCAATCTGGAGTGTGTGAAAACAAGATGTTCATGGTAGGTGGCAAGTCCCTCTATAGTGAATAGTGTATGAAAGCTTCTGTGTGCTAGTTTTCAGAAGTTCAACCTATAGTGTTACTTCAGTCACCCACTATTATGAGATTCTCCAAGTTTGATTTCTTTTCTATTATGAGGCGTACAAGAAGGATGACATCTTTGGCTTTGTTCTTCTCCTACTTCTTAGGAGGGCCTGCACAAACAAATGAACCTACTGCTCATTGTTCTGGAGTAAATCCCGGACCCTTGCACTTCCTGGCTTGCCTAATTAGTAACGAGCAACCATCAAGATTAAGCTTGATTAAACTGCTCTCTGGAGGATGCTAAAGCACATTAAACTTAAGTTGTTGGGAAGATGATGCAGTATCTTCTAATTTCCTAGGATATCATGAAACAAATAAAACCTTGAGGTCCTTAGAGATAAGAACCAAGGCGACTCCTGGAGTTTTTCAATATAATTGAAGGTGCCAGATCTGCTGTATCAACACCCTCAGATTCTGCTGATCCAGTAAGCTGACATTCTCCTATTTTATGTTACTTATCATTCCACCATTAAGTTTTGAACGAAAACTTGATGACACTTTTTCTTTATCCTTTTCGTTTATACTTTCTAACCTTAAGTATCAAAGCTTGAACAATCTATATAAATGAACTGGTCTGGCTTTGGACCTTTTATTTGTAGGGACTATGAAAGAGTAACTGCTAGGAATACTTATATGTTTCATACTTCATGAAAAATTACCTTACCTTATAATTATGCATTTGATTGGGATTCATGACAGGGATGTCGTCTGTGAAAAATAATGGATCTTTAATTGTACTGTGAATCAGATTTCTCATTTATATTTGAGGACTTTTATTAAACCTGTTGAACGATCACCATGATTTCAAACTGAATGTATGTCTTGGGTCGCAGGGGATGATAATTTGAAGAGTGTTCATTACAATAGATTTGGGTCCACTGACTCCTCTATATGGGATCAGGGGTTGTGTTCTTTGTGAGACCTTTACATTGTTTCAGTTATTTGATTAAACCTTCACTTGTTCACTTACCAAATATGATAAGCAAGTTACATTCTTATATTTAATGGATTCGTTGTCTTTAGACTCAAATTTTTGCATACTACTTAAAATATTAATTCAACTGGTTGCTAACAATCGGTGGTAGTTGGACTTATTTTATTGTTTTTCGTTTCAACTTTTAAATGACAATGGAATGATATTTCAGCTAGATGTTCAAAATTTCCTCGCTTACACTCATACTATCATCTTTGATTTCTGTAGATATGCCTCCTCATTCCGTTTTTCGGGTGACTATTTGGATAAAAAGCTAGTGGATTGCATGGGAAGACGGAAAACGAGGATAGTTGCAATAGACGCTTTGTGCAGCCCAAGAATGAGACAATATAGGGTTGAATACCTGCTCCGGTATGATAAATACTTGACAGTATAGGTAACTTTTAAAACTATTTGTTCACATCAATCAAAAGAAAAGAAGAAAAATATGCTGACTAGACACCAATTTGAAAGCAATACCTATATCCAACACGCGAAACGTATACAGTACTGGAGTGGGTGGACCTAGTGGTACTTGTAGGACACTCTCTTGAAACTCCATCGAGAACGTTAAGACTTCCGAAAGACATGCCTTATTTGGACCATTGATATCGTTATACCATTTGTTTACCGTTCCAGTGCATCACTAGTATTTATGCAACAAAAAAGGGCCACTCTGATGCACTACTTTAATTCAAGGTTGCATGTATAACTTACTATATACTTTGTTGAGATTCAGGATTAATTTGGTGGAAGTTCAATTGGCGTGAAGGTTTTTGTGAAAAATCCACCAAGTATTTCTTATTAAAAATACTTACTATTTACTATTTGTTATTTAATAAAAAAAAAAACCTATTTGGAGTAAGATATGCCAGATGAAGAGCATTCTGTACATGAGACGCAAATTTGTGAAGATGAGGTCTGAAAAAAAAATATATACAATTAACCCTGAAGCTAGTCTTTATGTAAATAAAGCCATTTACATCTTTGATTTTTCATTGCCACATTGACTTGTGACTCTTTTATCATTCCCGTTGAACTTGAAGCTTCCCCCTAATAAAATTATTGTACAATGTGCCAGGAAATTATTATCAATATTAAGTTTTATCTTTAAAAAGCAAAAATGATAATAGTTCAACTTTAAATCATAAACTCCCTCAACTTTGGAAACCTTTATGGTGTGGTTGTTTTTCACTTGGTAACATCCCAAAAGCAAGCAGATTTGAGAGATGGTGATCACTTTTAAAATTTTTGTCATTTATAAACTGTCAAAAAATTAGAGTAACTTTGACTTTACCAGGTTATAGAAAGACAAGATTTGCCCAAATCTTTTTTGCTAGTTGTAGTACCATAATCATGCATAAGTAGTACACTTTTGAAGGTCATACTTCTACTAAGGTGTACTTGCATAACAATGTCGGAAAACCTGGCAGAAGTTTGAATTATGCAGGTGTTGAATTTGTTTATTAGATAGAAAAAGATGTATTTGCTCACTCATTCCTCTGGGTGTTTTTTTTTCTTTTCTTTTCTTAAAGACGATCCTCTGGGTGCTTTGTTAGCCGAAAATATATTTAATTTGTTCTGTTTTGGATCATTTATGTTTCTACCTGGTTCACAGAATGTAGTTTTGTTCTCCTTAATTTGTTAGACTACTTTGAGTCCTAATGCTTCGGTTACAACAGGGAGACTAACAAGGCGTTCTGTGGATTCTTTGATCAATCAAAATATCAGCGCAACCAGAAAGTTTTTCAAGAGGATGAAATTTGCAGAGATAGCCTTAATTGGGATTCTAAAGCCCCCAATAATAAATCCGAAAATGTTCTTGAGGTGGGAAGCTTGAATTATCATCGTGGGGAGTCTGTTGACTCTGCAATCACAAATTTGTGCTAGGTTTCTTTTTCATCTTTAGCATGTTTATCTAATTTTCCTTTCTTTCATAGTTGCATGAGCAGCCCTCCACTGCTGAAGGACTAAACGGAGGAGCAACCGGGGTTGAATTCATTGGAAAATCTCTTGATGAACATAGTAGTCAAGATCAAGATACCGAAGATGCTGTTGGAGTAGCAACAGGGAATTGGGGCTGTGGTGCTTTTGGGGGAGACCCTGAAATTAAGGTTATAATTCAGTGGCTTGCTGCGTCTCAGGTGATTTTGTCCCTCTCCCATCCTTTAATTTTACGTGTTATATTTGGTTATTCTGTCACCAATCTCCTACAAAGGTTCAGAAGATGAAAATGAGATTCATATGACAATGATGCAATATCCTCTGGGACTGGGCTACTTAATTTACAGAAGACAAGTGAATTGAAGGCACATATCATTAGCCTCTGACATGATGTCGTCGTCCCTATCCAACAGCTGGGATTCCTTCACAGGCACTCCCATGTCTCTGGATTCTGTCCTTCAGAAGGACAATGTACCAATATGAGGCTTCCCAATAGCCGTATTAGGAGTACAGTTCAAATAGACAATGCTTTGTGTAAGTTGTAACAACTATGGGTTTGACCCCAGCTTATTTACTGAATAAATGAAAAGAATGGAATCGAAGTAGGTACTGGTTGGTGAAACAGAAGGACATTTATTTCTTGTGAAAAGATTTTTTTTTTCCCGATGTCATGCCTGGACTAAATGCAGAAACTGAATTTATACCTTTTTTTTTACGCTATACTTTTTCCTTTCTTTTCTTTTATTTTTCTATTTTTGGACCATTTGGGTTAATTCAGTTTGCTCTCTCAGTCTTCAAGGCCTTTCATTTTGTACTGCACGTTTGGGGAGGAGGCTCTGCAGAGTCTAGACCAGGTACTTTCTCTTTTGCATGTTGTCAAAACTTTTCGAAGTTCTGCTTTAACTTTCTATTAGATCTGAAAAATGTAATGATTTGTTATTGTGCTGGGTCGTCTTCATTGCCATCCTTACAGTAGCTTGAGTTCTGAGTTTCCAGGGCAATGGTACTTATAAAACAATGGAACACCATATCTCAGCACCTATCTTGAAACTTTTCACTACTTGACTTTTTGAATAAATCAGTAAAGTCTGACAGATTTATCCTGATGAATTTAAAGAGAGAAAAAAAAATGCATTTATCCTATTCCTATCAAAGAACAGCTTAAGTTTGGTACTGACTATCGCACCCCGTTTTGGGCTAATCCATTCGGATAGAATGTCCCCCAGGAACCAATGGTTTCGATCTATTTTGTTTGTGTTGCATGGGTTGGCTATCTTGAATTCCATATGCTACACTGTACACACTTATGGATCCCTGCATTTATGTCGGTTCAAAGCTATGTAACATTGATACGGGTACGGGTGTCGGTGTCCGACACGGGTACTAGGTGTCCGACACGGTGACTTAAAAACACCCAGTATGCGGACACGGCGATACACATACATACTTATTCATGTATTAATCATTATATGCTTTAATTTTAGTTATAATTTGTATTTTTAGAACCAACATTGTTACATAATACACAAAAGACATTAACTTAGAACTATATAATACGTTTTAACACAATTATGTGCAAGTGCACACAAGATAGACACACAATATCTAACACTATTATGTGCAAGTACCCATTGAAGTATCCACAAGTGTCAACACGAGTGTCCGAGTGTTCGAGTATCCGACATGGCAAAATTCAAAAAAGTGAAGTGTCGATGTTACATAGGTTCAAAGGGATCTATAGCACTGCAGGTGTGGGTTCAAACTTCAAAGAGTGACCCTTAAGCATGAATAGAGTAGTTTCATCATTCTCAAAAAAAGAAAAAAAAAAAAAGAAAGAGAAAAATAGAGTAGTTTCATACCATGAAAAGTTACACAGTTTACCTATTTTGGTTAAATATCTGTATAGGTTTTCCCTATTGGTTTGGTACTAGTGTTCAATACCCTTATTTAAACTATTTTAAAAGTACAAGGTCATATTGTACCACGTGTTCAGTTTGCATGTAGTGGAAGCTCTATATCGCCATCATCATGGATGTAGTCCTCATTGGTGGACCATGTAGATCTCTCTGCATTTGAGTGTTAATAATTGGTTTCTCTCTTGTTTGTGTTGTTTTGAACATTGTCAATCCTCGTTTTCTGCAACTGTGTGGATGGTCGAAGATGGGCTACGATGAAGCATATGTACTCATCAAAGCATTTTTCTCATGTACCGTTTTAGTTTCTTTCTAGTATCCATGTTTCACTCGGTTTTCTTAGCGTATGTTTTGGCTTGGACAGGTGAGTCGCTGGATTCTGTCTCACGAATGGACAGTCGGAGAGCTCTGGAATATGTTGGTCGAGTACTCATCTCAGAGATTAAATGGTGAAACTCGCATAGGCTTTTTTAGTTGGCTCCTTCCATCCCTACCCCCCATGCAGTGCACAATATTTTCAGAGTTGTCAGAATCAGATTGTTAGTCCCATATACTTTCCTGACATTGGACAGATGAAAAGGCAGTGTTGCGGCTGCTGCTTCTCCTGTTACCTTTGTGTCATATGTGTGTGAAAATGGTGTTTTAAGTCTTATATGTGTGAGCATTAGGCTTCCATTGCAGTAAGTGCTACGTTAGTTTGACTTGAAGTATAGCTGGAGGTCTAGATGATGATATTGAGTTATAGAGCCATAGTCAGAATATGGGAGTTACCATTCGGTGGGGGGATGATCTTTCTTTCTAAGTTGTGTTCGTAGGTTAAAACTTCAATCCGATGGGATTTGGGACGGGATCTGATTTTGCTGGTGCGCCCTGCCCCACCCTGTTTATGTACCTACAAACTCTTTTAAGTTTAAGCAATAATAAGTGCAAGTTAAGGCCAATGAGAAGTTTTCAACCTGCAGGCAGCAGAACTTAGTGAGCTCATTTGATAGTGAGATCAATAAAATCCACTCAAATAAATGTAATTTGGTTCTTAATTCCATATTGCTATCAAATTTTAAAAAGTACTAATTGTTTCTACTATATAGAAAGGAATTGTAATTGGTTTGCCATGGTGGTTTTTTTTTTGGTAAAGAAATATATTCTAAACAAATTATTGGAGGAATGCGAGACAGATGACTACTTGCAAGGTGGGACTTGGGAGTGCTTGTTGGAGCATTGAGTTGTATTCTTCTTAAATCCATAAGAAAGCAATAGTCTATTTGGACAAGGAATTTTAGGGAGAGATTTTGCGGGGACTAGAAATTTGGTGGCAAAATATAACATGATTTTTCCACCAAATCTTTGATCCCCACAAAATCCCTTGTTCAAACAGACTATAAGGGTACTTACATTTTTTCGGGGGTAAGTTTTCCACATGGGTTCATGTCACATTATCACCAACCTAACGGCATATACAATTTCTTTTACATTTTTTTGTTGTTTAAATTTTAAATTTGGTAATGCAATTTGAGGCATGCTAGACCTTACTAATCGGAACCTTTGTAAAATGCGAATGGCCACCTTCTAGTTCTGAAACCTTGTGCTCCTGAACGCTCCTGCCGTTTCATTAATTCCACAAGCCAGATTGTCTTCAACTCGGGTCCCCAAAGAGTACACTACCCAACTCAGTCCCCTAACATTAGTCTTATCCATAGGAGTCCTATGTATGTACATTACATATATTTTTTACACTAGATTTATTTTGGGTGCTGTTAAAGAAGTTCTTTAAAATGTTTGGAGGATGAACAATTTAAACGGGATTTTAACCTAAAATCTCTCTTCCAAATTATTACTCATTTTTTGGTGTGGGGCAAACTAACCTAACACTCACTTTTTCTCTTCACTCCACTAAAATTAAATAGTACACCACACCTATCAATATGACCATCATCTTCATCTTCACCACTCCTCCACCGCCGGCAACCTCCACCGCCGGCCACTTCTTCTTATTCTTCTACCGCACGTCTTTAAAATCTCACTTCGTATTTTAAACCGTTAGGAGAATGGTAAAATTGACTGTTTTCGCCATCCCCTCTCCTTCCCCCTCCCCTAAATCCATCCCTCCAACCAATTTAAAGCATTTTGTCCACCCTCCAATCCTGTCCACCCCTCCAATATTTTCAAGAACTCCCTTAACAGCACCCTTTGGTCGTCCTAACGTGATCCCCACAAACAAATGTAATCGAAGTGTAAACACGTACTATAATGATTAGGTGGACCCACTTTAGGATGATCATGACCATATATTGCTGGATTGAAGAAGTTGCTGGGGTGCTAACTGAACTTAAGGAATGCGGATTAGGACCTGATTTGTGCAGTTACAACACATTAATAAAGGCATATGGAATTGCAGGAATGGTTGAAAAGGCCGTTGCTGTGGTAAAGGAAATGAGACTAAATGGGATTGAGCCGGATCAGATAACCTATATAAATCTGATCGCAGCACTACAAAAAAATGATAATTTCCTTGAAGCTGTGAAGTGGTCCTTGTGGATGAAACAGATGAAAATGGAAGGTTCAAAATGCTGATTTCGTTTCTCGGCCTTCTGCTAGATCTATGCCTCTACAAAAACACCTCTACACCATTGGGTTTGGACATTAAGGGATCCATTTTTACATATCCCACTAGACTTGCCCTTATTATTCTTGGAGTTGGTTGTGAGTTTATCAACTCCGGCTTCTGTTCCATGTACTTTGTATCCAATTAAAACTGGGTCCAAAAAGGTTCTACCCAATTGGAACCGATTGTCATTATTATTTTGGCTTGATATATTTCTGGTATAGAATGACATGAAGTAGGGATTCTAGCTGATTGTGTTGTGTCCATTTTCTCTTTATGGAATACGTGGTTTGGGTTTTATTTTATTTTATTTCCTTTTTATTTTCCTGATAAAATTCCAAATAAGTTTTTTGTTATTATTGTATTAATGAATGTGTTAATAAAATCCTGATATATATATATATATATATATCACATACATATCTTTTATTTGATGATTAATTATACTAAATCTTATTTGCTGATGCAGAATGATATCCGCAAGAATCCTGCTTTCAGATCACAATTCCATGAGATGTGTGCTAAAGTTGGAGTTGATCCCTTGGCCTCAAACAAAGGTTTTTGGGCAGAGCTCTTAGGGATTGGTGACTTCTATTATGAACTTGGTATTGATCTTCTTTATATCTGGTCCATATCTACTTATTGAAAAAAAAAAATTTAAAAAATTCTTGCTCATATGTAAATTACAAAAGTTGCTATGCTACAGCAGTATAGTATATGGGGTTACTTAAGCAAGAACATAAATTGAAATGGATTTGTTTAATAAATTGTGCAGATATATAGACCATATAATTATTATATAATAGAAAGAATAATGAATATATATTCTTGCGTTTCAGAGTTACTTACACAAGGGTTGTTAGTTTTAATATGACTCCGAGATACTGATGTTGTTATGAATTTGGATCCAGGAACAGGAGAGATGAATCCACATTTCGAAAACCTGCTATACATAATCTTTTCCATTACGCACTCAGTTCATGCCTGGATTACATAATCTTCATCTAGCTGACAGTTATTTTCTGTCAATACCATGGAATTCAGAAACCTTTTGATCTAAGGAGAGCTGGCAAGATTAGGTTATAACAGTACCTATTATTACTGTTCCTCCTCATGTGTCTGGTAATATGGTGCATCAACAGCTTTCCTTTGTTGCATCAGCCTTATACAATAAATTGGGGTCATTTTATGTCTAAAATGCCTGTGCAGTAATTATAAAACTTGTCAGCTATAGAAGATGAAAGTATAGGAGGAAGCATCACTCACTGTCTATATATATGAGTTGAGATCCATTGGCAATATACCTTTTTGACCCATGAGATTACACACGCTCATGAGTCCACATGAAGATGAGTTGATGGGGGATCTTCAATGTGTAAGATCTCTTAATCATCATTTCAAGAAATTAGCCTATTTAGAATCTTCTAACCTTACGAAAATATGGATTTTAAGTTAACGGCGAAATGGATGGCTAGGATGTTCTAATATGTTCCACTTTTGGATAGTTACAAGGTATTGATCTGTACAGGGAGGAGTCCATGTGGGTGTGGGTTAGAGAGTGGCATGTGAATCTTCATTCTCATACACTTACCAAAATGATTAAATGATGGTGTGTGGATTCTTCAGAGTTGCCCCCAAACTCAAAGTCTAGTGGGGAATAAAAGTGTGCCATGTGACTATATTTGATATGATGGAGTAGTTTTTTTACCATCAGCACCCGATGACGATTTTGTGAAGGTAGCTTTGTTTCATTGGAAGTTTATTAGATGAAAAGGTCACAATGGCACAATGAGCTCTCTGTTACATGCTTTTACCATAATTACCTATATAGGGCACTTTTTGAGTAGGGACGGATATAAAAATTGCAAAATCCAACGGCTAAGAGGTTTGAGATAATTGGGTGCCCCACCCATTATCAATATTTTATTGTATTGTGCCTTAAACTTAAGTAAAATTCCAATTTAACAAGCTCCTTCATAACATGCATGTGTCGCACAAGCTTACTTTTTTTTTGTGGGACCCACAAGCCTCCTTGCGCAACAAGAATTATTCTTCTGTGGGTTTCTTCTTCCATCCAAAATTTTTAGCTGGTCTTCTTTGAGTGACCCACCAAAGAAAAATTCCTGGCTCCGTCCCTGTTTTTGAGGAAAAAACTTTGATCAAACTCAAGATCATTTTGTATGCATTTGCATATTTTTTACTTATGTAGTTGGTATAACATATAACCTTTTTTCTTCTCTCTCTATCTCTCTTTGTTAATGATTTTCCTCGCAATGACTTGATGTTATAGTGCGTATTATACTTCGTCATTTTCTTCCTGAATATATAAATCATGCTTCATCATAGTATACTGTATAGGTAAGTTTGAGACGAGCTTTTCTTAGAATTATCTTTGATGAGATGTTGCTACTTATTTGGTTAGACAGGGGTTCAAATTGTTGACATATGCTTGGCTACAAGGTCCCACAATGGAGGTTTAATCAACTTGCAGGAACTCTGCAGTCTACTCTGTCAAAGGCGAAAGGCTGCTCGTGAGTCCGTTTCTGAAGATGACTGCTTGCGTGCTATAAGTAAGCTGAAGGTATTGTACGATCGCCACATGTATGCTATTAAACCAAAAGTTTTATGGTGAATTGGGGATACTTGTGCTATGTTGCTGCTTGCAGTTGCATGTACTAACTTGAAATATCTGTAGTTAATTATCATCAGCAATTGATACTTATGAAGTAGGCATTGTAGCCTGGTCTGGAACCTACCACCGGGATCCCCTTAGGAGCTTCTAGGCGAGAAATTGAACTGATCATTTATAAATTTGTGATACTTGAATTATCTGTAGTTAATTATCATCAGCAATTGATACATATGAAGTAGGCATTGTAGCCTGGTCTGGAACCTACCACCTGGAGCCCCTTAGGAGCTCCTAGGCGAGAAATTGACCTGATCATTTATAAATTTCTGATAACCTTCCCATTTTTTCATTCCGTTGGAAAAAGAAAGCTGATCAGCCATAAAGGTCATGTTCTGCTAAAGGGGGAGATGTAACTTTTGATTGAAGGATTCTATCCCCCTGATGCACAAGAACGAACATTCATTGAGTGGTAGCCCACTGGACAGGCTATCATAGAGTTCCTCTTTGTTCGAAATATTATAATTTGCTGGTCAATTTGTTTTTTCTACTATTTTATTACTTTCCAGATGAGCAGACTCAGCAGAGTATGCTATTACCAAACAGTGCAAACTTATAGATTCTAGATTAGTTTCACTGCTTCATGCTACTTGACCTTGATTATCTTATGAATGAATGTCCAGGTATTAGGAAGTGGTTTTGAGGTGATTTCTGTTGGAAAGAGAAAGTTGGTTCGCTCTGTTCCTACTGAGTTAAACAAAGACCATAATGAAATTTTGGAGCTGGCTCAGGTTTGTCTTTTCTTGTTCAGTTTCTAAATGTAGTACATTCAGTGTCAAGTATTAATTGTATTGGGATTATTTGGAAATAAATGTTATTTTCTTTCCCAAATTAGTGTACTTGAATATGTATTGGTTGTTTTATTTTGTTTGTGTTATTTTCCCCAAAGATATTAGATATTCATATATAGCAAAAAGGGTACTATATATATAGCAGTGATATATGCAAACTTATCACTATATCGTATGGTTGAAGTTTAGAATTAAAATTAACATTTGGATTCTCTTAGGCTCATGGTTATGTGACTGTAGAAGAAGTAGAGAAGCGTTTTGCCTGGTCCTCTGGCCGTGCTACAGATGCCCTTGACACTCTACTGGAAGTATGTGCTTGGTTTTTATCTTGCATCTCAGTTTTGTTTTTCTTCGATTTATGACAATAGCTGGCACTGACTGACTCTCGAAACACCTCTGTTGGATATTACAGGAAGGTCTTGCTATGATTGATGATGGTCACAAAGACGGTAAACGCAGGTACTGGTTTCCCTGTGTTTCAGTTTCTGTTTCTGTGTGAGCTTTTGTAAGGGTTCTGAAACTGTAATCTTCACACCAGGTTTTCATATGTAAGAAAAATTAGTTTTCAAGCGTAATTATCTGTGGAAAATAGAAAAAAAAATGAGTGCCATGTAATTTACGGTGGCTTATTTGTACCAAACACAAACCTCGAGCGTGACAGAATTATTGGATAATTATCTGTATTTTGGAGTGAGATAGATAAGAGACCTGGCTAGTGAGGGAGGTTATCAAATGCTGGCAAAAGGTATCATGTAGAATTTTTAATAGCGATCATTTAAGTTGTGTTTTTGTGGATCAGAAATCAGGAATTTAGGCTTATTATTACTTCCTTGGTACAGAATTTAAGCTGTTTGGAGATTGCATTCTGGAACCCGGACTGTCTTCCAATCTTTTTATGGCCATGGATATTTCCACACAAGTTATTACTAGTGAAAGTTTTTCTTTTTGTTTCATGTTCTAGGTTACATTTTTAGCGTTCCAGTTGGGTTTTATTGCTGTGTCACGCATTGAGTGTGAGATGGGAAAAAGAGATGATTTAAGGGCGGATGATGTACATGATGAAAAAAGGCTCACACATTAGAGAGCTAGTATGTGTTCTTTACGTTGGGTTTGTTTTCTTACACTGAAGTTTTACCAAAAAAGGCTCACACATTAGAGAGCTAGTACTTGTTATTCTATTAACACTACACTTACTCTTACCCTCCATTTGCAGCGGTATCTGGG
>MVGT01000335.1:426-17716 GCA_002174775.1 Macleaya cordata
ATCATAGTTTCCAATTTTGACAATAAGGATGAAAATATGTTAGTGGATTTGTACCAAAAATCAAGTCTTGTTTTGAAATCAACTAGGAAATATTATTCTTTTTAATTCAAATTGATTTTTAAATCAACTCATGCTACACATGTATGTTATGTCAAATGAATGAGAGAGTAGTCTAAATCAAAAGTTTTGAGTGAATAAACATTATTCCTTAAGGTTAGTCTACCACTAACTATATGTACACATTATAGTATAATGATCATAACTTCCGGACCGTAAGTCCAAATATCGCCCACTATACCATTCTGGAAACTAGATTCAAAGATCTAAAACTTCATCAGAAATAGCCCAAGGCCAATTCGAATCATAAGATGCTCAAAAATAGGTTCAAAGTACACTGACAGTAATGATACGAATTTCAAAATAATATCCAATATCTTGGGTTGTTTAACCCAAAGAAAATGAAGATGGGCCTAGCCCACTTAATCATAGATTCATGCTCAAGTTCATTAGACAAAATGTTGGGTTAGACCATCTAACTCATAAACTCAACCCCAAGTACATCACAAAGTGTTGGGTTACTCCATTTAATTATGTAAAGTGTAGATCTCATACACTAATAAAATTTTGGGGTGCTACAATAAAAGTATTGTCTCCACAACTTTAGAATAAAAACTACGGCTGTTAATTTCAAATCATATGTCGCATAATTCTTCTCATAATTCTGTAGTTGACTTGAAGCCGAAGCCACAAAGTTTTCACTTTGCATAAGTATTACGCCAAGTCTATTGTGTGAAGCATCACAATAGATTATGTACCCAATTCTTTGCTCTAGTGTGGTTAAGATTGGTATTGAAGTGAGTCTTTGTTTCAGCTCTTCGAAAGATTCTTCGCAATCAAGAATTCATTCAAACTTGACTCCTTTCCTGGTTAGGTGTGTGAGTGGTGCTGCTAATCTAGAGAAATTCTCGATGAAACGTCGATAATAGCCTGGTAAACACAGAAAGCTTCGGATTTCAAATACATTCTTAGGTTGTTCCCAACCTAGGACTGCTGAAATCTTAGTTGGGTCTACTGCTATCTATGTTCTGAGATAACATGTCCAAGAAATAATACTTCTCTCTTCTAAAATTCAGACTTAATCTTCTTGGCGTACAATTGATGTTCCTTAAGTGTTTGCAAATCAATTCTCAGATGTTATTCGTGTTTTCTCCTAATGTAGTAAATATTTTTTTTTCTCTGCATCTTCTTGTGCATGAGAATATTGGATCGAAAACAGTATCTCCATCTCCTTGATTTGATATATTCTATTCTTCTGATGTTGTGAAGGTTGTCTTACGCCTCCTCTAATTTTCTTCTAAGAAGCTTCATTGAGATTGCGATGTGGTGATAATTATAATTGTTGGGGAATACATGACTTAGTGAGAATAATCACCCAGTAGCTGACCACCTTCATCCAAATCACTTTTCTACATGGTTGCTCTATTTTGGGTGGTCAACCAAACAGTGCCATCCTATGTAGTTGGTGCTATTAAGATGAAGAGTCTACTGCTTTTCATCACACTTTCGTCGCCATCCCCTCTCTTCACTTTTCACCCTTATCCATAAATTTTTTTTGTCATAATTTATCTTTGCAACTCATGCAATGATCCGTTTAAGATTAGGTGATTTATCTCGGTGTAAGTATCATTCAAAATCCTTTCACTGGTGCCGATTATTACGTAAACGAGGTATATAAACTTTTAAGTTTATTCCATCGACAAGAAAATTCTTTCAATTTTCTTGGAATTAAAAATATTTATTTCCTACTAACTAATTACTTTCAACTAATCATCACCAGATGTTATATGATATGATGTCAATCGATCCGCTTCTAAGATCACATCATACTTCAATATCTCAAAAGAGACAAAACCAACCAGTGGTTCCTGATTAATCAATAACCAAGTTACGTCTTTTTCCATTTCTTAAAGAAAACGCACATCTAATAAACTTGGAAGCAAAATATAAACTTCCTACTAACTAATATTTTTGTTACCTGAAGCGACACCAACCAATTTACTTCTTGAATTGCATCACATCCTGACACTCAGAAAATAATTTATTATTTTTCTAGTCACATCATTCCCTATTATTATATCTACACATGCAATTCCGTTATAATAATAAGCTTTTTAGTTGTTTACCCTTACCCCAAAATAAATATCACCTACTCAAATCAAACAACAACAAAAAGTTTATTTTTATTTTCGTAGAGATAACCTTAAACAAGTATTGTATACTTACATATAATTATGTATCTTTTCTACACATAATCATTCGTACAAAGTAACTGTTTTTTTTAATAGTACCTCAACATCACGTATTTGCGATAATTTCAAAAGATAAGTCGGATACACGAGGAAAATAGTTTCTTTAATAAAAAAAAATTTCATACAAACACTTCTAGAAGTGCTTTGTGTAAGTAAATCAACACTCGATAAATCATTGTATTTACAATCGATAAATTATTATACTAACATAAGATAAAGTACTTTTTTTTTTTTAAAACACATTCCACAAGTTCCAAAAAGATCTGGAGCCTAAGCTCTGATACCAAACTGGAACACCCCACTTTTCAAATCTTATAATCCAACTCGGATCATTAAACTTGAAAAGAAGAGTATTAGAAAGATACACAATTATTAGCATTGTAAGAACAAAGATTGGTAATTCCTTCTCTCTATTCCATACAAGCCAACCATAATAGGTCAACAAAATTTAACTCAAAAGAGTAGTTAAAATTTAATTCATAGTTAACTAAATTTGACTAAAGTAAATCAAATGGTTTATGTAAACTAAGAGATGTTTTAGACATATATTAATCTGTCCAGAATTTGCATCAGGTCCGTTGTTTTGTACATAAGTAATTGACGTTAAATCATTTTGAAGTCATTCTAAGACTAAGCGAAAATAGACACACAGATCTAAAATATCACAGAAGAAAGTTTTTCAATTTCGAAAGCATAACACACTGTAAAATCGACTGTAATTGGGTCTATATATGATGTTTAACCCTATCAAAACCATACCAAAATTAATCCAAAAATTATAAAATTTTAAGAGGTAATAAATGAGTTTATTATGAAAATAATTCAACTGACGGAACATCATTCCGATCTCAGAATTAAGAGAAACAATTCAAATATCGCAGTACTATCAGATTTTAAGTTCAAAACTAAACTTGAAAAATTACAATTCCAACATGTGAAACCATTATTCAAACCAAAATAGAACTTAAAGCATCCCATAATCCATGTGATATAATACATAAAGTAGTGTGATCAAACAAATTAAATACACCTATAAATTATGCTAGAAAGTAAGTCTTTCCACGATCGTCAAATTCACGATCTACGCTCCAACACCCTCCTCGAACTCTGTGGGGGAAAAATTATCGGGGTGAGCAAGCTCAGTAAGAAACTAACCAAAAATAATAGATACAAACATGTATGAATGAGGAAATACATTTAAATAATGCAACAAAACATATGCAACAGCAGAAACCACGTTTTTCAGTTAAAAGCGTTGCTGAAAACTCTGTAGTGTTACCAAAATGTCACAAAACCACTTGTTGTTTGTGTTTTCCAGGGCCTTTTAGACACGTTTTTTGTTATATACAAACTGTCACAAATATCAGATTAATGTTTTTAATTAATCTTACTAGTCAGGGCTTGTTCAGATGAGCCAACCACGATTATCAAGAATCGTCTTCCGCGGGAACCACATTTTTGTGGAAAGCCATTAGGTCTTACTGACCATTGATTTTATTAAATCATCTCACTTTCATATTCACCACATTTTATCTTGCATTAGATCTCAAATCAACACAATATTCCATCATAAAATATAATTTTAAATAGATTTCATGATCTAAAAAAAATAAAGATGATAGAATTTCTTACCTACATGATTTGTTCAAAAACAATATAATCAAGAACATAGGTTTTATACTAGGGTTTCGATCCCTACTTTGATTCGCTTCCAATACTAGTATGCAAACTTCGTTTTGATGTTGAAAAATACCTCTTCTTCAAATTAAAAATCACCTCTTTTGATGTTGAAAAATACCTCTTCTTAGTTGAAATACCCTTCTTTTTATATCGGCAAAATGGTAGGAAAATAAGGCTTATAGTTTGAAGAAGTAAATTAGCTTGATGTTGAATGGTTTAGCAGATGGGCTAAAAATGGAGAGAACTTCTTCAAGGTACCAATTTTCATTTGGTTTAAGCCTCCTTATATAGGCTTCCAAAAGGTTTTCCATTATGATGGTGGAAAATAGTAGTGGAATCATCATTATTAGCTAGAGGTGATGGTGCATCCATTATTAGCTAGTGGTGGTGAGTTTTAATGGTAGTGTATGCATTATTAGCTAGAGGTGATGGTGCATCCATTATTAGCTAGTGGTGATGGTGCATCCATTATTAGCTAGTGGTGGTGAGTTGTAATGGTAGTGTATGCATTATTAACTAGAGGTGATGGTGCATCCATCATTAGCTAGTGGTGGTGAGTTGTAATGGTAGTGTATGCATTATTAACTAGTGGTAGTGATATATGTTTAATAACAAAAACTAATTTTTATAGATAAGGTTCTGTATACAAAAACTTTGATGTAACTTATGTCCCTAATTTATGATATGGAGACATGTGTCAATAAAATGATCTTGTGGTCTAAATCAAAAGTATTGAGTGAATAAACCTTATTCCTTAATATTAGTCAACAACTACCCATATGTACACATTATACTGTAATGATCATAACTTCCAGACCATAAGTCCAAATATTGCCCACCATACCATTCTGGAAACGAGATTCAAAGGCCTACAACTTCATAAGAAATAGCACAAGGCCAATTTGTAATACCCCTACCTCTTAGTTACTAATGTTGAGGGGCAGCCACTCTGGATGAGGGCACCCTGTAGGGTTTTAGTAGGTTTAGGGTTAAGTTAGTATTAATAAGAAACTAACTCTAACCCTTTCCCCCTTGGTATCCATCGGTTAGGAGAGGAGAAGAGAAGGGGANTTCTTTAAGTTGATAAAGTTTATTTCAGCTTTATTGTACTTGTGTTGTGAATATGAGTGCAAGCTTCTTGTTAGCTTGGTGAACTGCGCTCACCGTAGAGCTACAGGTTGTTAATGGTTCCGCCGGAAATGCCTAGTTCTCATTGAGTAAGGGCTGCAGACCCGAAAGGTGAGGGCGGGGTGTTACACAATTCGAAGCATACGGTATCCAAAAATGGGTCCAAGGTTACTAACAGACACAATTGCGAATTTTAGAAACAATATATAACATGTTGGGTTGTTTTAGCCCAAAGAAAATAAAAATGGGCCTAGCCCACTTAATTATAGATTCATGTTCATGCTCAAGTCCATTACACAAGTATTGGATTAGACCATCTAATCTCATAGACTCACGCCCAAGCCTATCCAAAAAATATTGGGTTACTACACTTAATTAATTAAGTGTAGATCTCATACACTAATAAAATTTTAGGGTGCTACAGATTATTTCTTTCAAAAAACACCTCACAGATATCCCTCCTGAAGACCCATCTGAGGTTAAACTCTATGAGGAAGCTTGACCAAATTTCTCTGGCTACCTTGCAGTGTAATAATAAGTGGTGGATTGATTCATTGCCTTCACGACACATATAGCATCGGTTTTCCACCACTGAACCCCTTCTAGCCATAATATCTTGAGTAAGGATCAATTTGTGAAAGGCTAACCAGATAAAAAAAATATACTTTTGATGGAATCCGATTATCCCATATCACTTCTTCTGGGAAACTGATTCTGCTTTGATTATTGTAGGCTTTATAGCAAGATTGCATTGAAAACAAACTGTTCGATTCCCATTTCCAGCATTGGCTATCCTCGTCTTGATTCAATTCCACCAAATTTATAATATGCAATAGCTCATATAGTTCTCGAATTTCGTGATCATAGAGTCTTCTATCGATTCCCAGGCTCCAAACAATATCATCTTCATGATTTAAAGACATAAACTCTGCTTAAAGTCATATTTCTTCTTTAAAGCAGCGAACAAGAATGGAAACTTCTCACAAAAAGGATCGTCCGAGGCCCATCTGTCTATCCAGAATCTTGTTCTTTCTCCATTACTCACCTTGTACTTAATCCCTTTGAGGAATTTAGGCATTCGTTTGCAGATCCCTTTCCACAAAGAAATCCCGTAAGAGGACTTAGGAGGTTTAGCATCCCATTGATTTGAATCTTGGCCATACTTTGCTACAATCGATTTTCTCCAAAGGCTTTGAGATTCCAATCCAAATCACCATAACCATTTACTGAGCCGAGCATCGTTCATCTGTCTAATATCTTTAAATCCTAAACCTCCTTGATTTTAATCACAACAGATTTTGTTCCACGCCACCAGCACGCACTTGTTCTTACCTTCTTCCTTCCCCCATAAGAAAATTCTCATTATTTAATCCATCTTCTTAGCCACTGAAGTTGGAATACTAAAAGCAGAGAGTAGATAGATTAACATGCTGAACACTATGAATCATCGTAATTCTTCTTCCATAGGATAGGTAATGTCTCTTCTACCCTGCCAATCTCTTCTCCATTGACTATATAATTGGATCCCAAAAAGCTGTAGCACGGTAGGGGCTCCAGCTGGCATCCTTAGATATGTGAAAGGAAGTTCTTGTAATTCATAATTCAGAATCCGGGCCACTTCCTCTTTGTAAATCGTCTCCCCAATTGCAATAGCAGCCGATTTTTGGAGGTTGATAGATAATCCTAACACAATCTCGAAACAAACCAATATACCTCTTATATTATTTATGTGGTCGATTTTATCCCTGAGAAGATAATAGTATCACCGGTAAATAATAGATGAGATATAACACCTCCTTGAAGTGCTATCTTGGTTCCCTCCAAGAGACCACACTGTTCTGCCTTCTTAATAAATCTGCAGAAAACCTCTATGACAATAGTAAACAGGAAAGGAGAGAGTGGGTTTCCTTAGCGGAGCCCCCTTTCTGACTTGAACTTTGAAGATGAGGAACCATTAAATAACAGAGCAAAGTGCACTTTCGACAAGCATGTCTTAATTCTCTTTCTCCATACGCCACCAAACCAATTTTTTCCATAATATCATCCAAAAAGTTCCAACTTACCTTGTCGTAGGCCTTTTCCACATCAAGTTTCAATATCCAGGCCGGGTTTTTAGCACGCAGCCTACTATCTATACATTCATTAGTGAGCAGAATACCGTCCGTAATCTGTCTCCCTGCTATGAATGCACTTTGGGTATCCGATAGCAATGCTAGAAGGACTTTCTTGAGACGATAAGCCAAAACCTTTGAAATGATACCATACGCTATATTTATCAGGCTTAAAGGCCTGAAATCTTTAACAAAATCTACACTCTCTTTTCAGGATACGGGCCAGAAAAGTGTTATTTAAGCGGCAGTCTAGGAAGCTCGTATCCTCAAAAATCTGATGACTTTAATAAAATCTTCACCAATTATCTCCCAAAACGTTTTGTAGAACTCAATGGGAAAGCCGTCCGGGCCAGGAGCCTTGTTGTTATCCATTTCACCTATGGCTACTAAAACTTCCTAAACCTGAATTTCTTTCTCCAAATCCGAAGCCTCCTGATTCGAGATAGAGCCTAACTCCAAGTCAGTGAAAATTGGTCTCTGCTTCTCCGGGTCAGAGAATAGATTTGAGTAGAAGGATGTGATGTGATCATTCACCAGTTTTAAGTCTTCAATGAGCTCTCCATCTACACTTAAGTAAGTGATCAAATTGGATTTCTGATGATAATTCATATACTGATGATAGAATTTAAAGTTACGTTCACCTTATTCTAACCAAACATCCTTAACTTTTTGTTTTAGTCTATCATTCTCCAACTTCACCCAATTGACATATTTTCCTTTGGTATTTTCTCTGAGAATTCTCTGCTCCAAGGACAAAGATCCATCTGCTTCCTTGATATCCCGATCATCAATGATTTCTAAGCATTCTTTGATGTTCTTATCTGTACGCCTGAAAGTCTCTACATTCCATTTCTTCAAATCCTCTTTCAGGAAATACAATTTTTTGCAAAAAATATATCCTGGATTTCCAAAGATACTATAGCTTTTCCACCAATCTGAAATGTTATCTCGTGGAGTCTCACTTTCTAACCACATCAATTCATAACGAAAAGGTCGAGGGCCCGTGTGAACACCTACCGACGAAAGAAGGATTGGAGTGTGATCTGAAATAGGACGTTGTTTTGCCAATTGAACAGAGTTAGGAAAAGATTCCTCCCATTTTCTATTTATAAGGAATCTGTCTAGATGATTACAGGTCGGGAGGTCTTGAAAATTTGACCATGTATAAGTCGCCCTACACATTGGAAGATCAATTAATTCACTATCTATAATAAAGTTTGAGAAAGCAGCCATAGCCCGTGTTGATCTTGTGTTGCGGTTCTTTTCTTCAGCAAACCTAATAACATTGTAGTCACCCTCCCATGACCCCTGGAAAGTCCCATAATGATTGAGTGTATTCCAGGTCTCTCCACAATCTTCTTCTTTGTTTTCTATCATTGGGAGCATAGATTCCAGAGATAAACCAACGAGAGTCACCAACTCACGCTTTGAATAGACCTAAGAGACTCCACCTATAACATCCCGGACCTTGGGTGTACGTAAACCTCATCTGGGTGTAAATATCTAAAGCCTGGAACGTTAATAAAATGTGCTTTTGAAAATACATTTAGGTCCAACACTATTGGGCTTGGTGAGTTCCAGCCCAACTAAACAGGGTTTGGGTCTTAACCAGCTAAGTCAACTGAGCCCACATCTAATATAGGGTTTTTAAAACAAATCCTGACTAAATTGGGCCCGACCATAGGCCCAAGCAAGTCAATGGGTATATCTAGGGTTCTAGGGTCCACATGCCTTAAATCTTTTATTTCATAGTGTGCTAGCAGTGAATCTGTAAGTTCACTGAATGCTACATGATGTATTAAGTATCCAAACAAATAACCCTTCTGGAGGTTTGTTCAAAAACGCATCTACATTCATAAAATATTTTTAAAATCATTTTTGGACAGAAAAACATACATAAAATAATACTTTGATTAGACCTCGTGCAGCAGTCATATCCTGCATGTCGTGCACTTAAAAATGTATAGTTTGCATTCTGTGTATCGAATCAGGTTCTGTCAGTACCTTCGGAAACTAGACTCAGAGCCGCACATCTTTCATGTTTTGGCCGATGTCTAATTCCCAAGAGATTTAACCAGAATCTAGACACAAACCCAGCACTAGTGAAATTAATGTCAACTTACAGTACCCATACATCAGATTTAAAAATATAAAAATGAGAATTATCCTGCTCCTAAAATCAAGAAATTTTTATTGCGCCTTCCCCTGGATCTCATGAATCAAAGGATACATCTAAAATAAAAAACTAATAAAAATTAGCTGCTGGTCAGGAAATCCAGCCTACTGTCCAAAAACTAAAATAGTCTCAAGTCCACATAAAAACGTCCCATCTTGTCCAAGTAACCTTTCCAAGCTTATTGTAACACCCCACTTTTCAAATCTTATAATCCAACTCAGATCATTAAACTTGAAAAGAAAAGTATTTGAAAGATACATAATTATTGGCATTGTAAGAACAAAGATTGGTAATTCCTTCTCTATATTCTATACAAGCCAACCATAATAGGTCAACAAAATTAACTCAAAAGAGTAATTAAAATTTAATTCATAGTTAACTAAGTTTGACTAAAGTAAATCAAATGGTTTATGTAAACTAAAAGATGTTTTAGACATATATTAATCTGTCCAGAATTTGCATCAGGTCCGCTGTTTTGTACATAATTAATTCACCTTAAATAATTTTAAAGTCATTCCAAGACTAAACGAAAATAGAGACACAGATCTAAAGTATCACAGAAGAAAGTTTTTTATTTGGAAAGCATAATATACTATAAAATCGACTGTAACAAGGTCTATCTACACTGACAGCAGAAATCTAACAACAAGATATGATGTTTAACCCTTTCAAAACTAGAACATAAACAATTAAAAAATTATGAAATATTAGGAGAAAATAAATGAGTTTATTATGAAAATAATCCATTTGACGGAACATCATTCCTATCTTAGAATTAAGAGAAACAATTCAAACATCGCAGTACTATCACATTTTGAGTTTAAAACTAAACTTGAAATATTACAATTCCAACATGTGAAACCATTATTCAAACCAAAATAAAACTTAAAGCATCCCATAATACCTGTGATATAATACATAAAGTAGTGTGATCAAACAAATTAAACACACCTATAAATTATGCTAGAAAGTAAGTCTTTCCACGATCGTCAAATTCACGATCTACGCTCCAACACCCTCCTCGAACTCTGTCGGGGGAAAATTATCGAGGTGAGCAAGCTCAGTAGGAAACTAACCAAAAATAATAGATACAAACATGTATGAATGAGGAAACACATTTAAATAATGCAACAAAACATATGCAACAGCAGAAACTACGTTTTTCAGTTAAAAGTGTTGCTGAAAACTCTACGGTGTTACTAAAGTGTCACAAAACCACTTGCTGTTTGTGTTTTCCAGGGCTTTTTAGCCACGTTTTTTGTTATATACAAACTGTCACAAATATCAGATTAATGTTTTTAATTAATCTTACCAGTCAGGGCTTGTTCCGGTGAGCCAACCACGATTATCAAGAATCGTCTTTCGCGGGAACCACATTTTCGTGGAAAGTTATTAGGGCTTACTGACCATTGATTTTATTAAATCATCTCACTTTCATATTCACCACATTTTATCTTGCATTAGATCTCAAATTACCACACTATTCCATCATAAAATACAATTGTAATAGATTTCATGATCTAATAAATAAAGATGATAGATTTTCTTACCTACATGGTTTGTTCAAAAATAATATAATAAAGAACATAGGTTTTATACTAGGGTTTCGATCCCTACCTTGATTCGCTTCCAATAATAGTATGCAAACTTCCTTTAGATGTTGAAAAATACCTTCAAATTGAAATTCTCCTCTTTTGATGTTTAAAAATACCTCTTCTTAGTTGAAATACCCTTCTTTTTGTATAGGCAAAATGGTAGGAAAATAAGGCTTATAGTTTGAAGAAGTAAATTAGCTTGATGTTGAATGGCTTAGAAGATGGACTAAAAATGGAGAGAACTTTTTTAAGGTACCAATTTTTATTTGGTTTAAGCCTCCTAATATAGGCTTCCAAAAGGTTTTCCATTATAATGGTGGAAAATGGTAGTGGAATCATCATTATTAGCTAGAGGTGATGGTGCATCTATCATTAGCTAGTGGTGATGGTGCATCCATTATTAGCTAGTGGTGGTGAGTTGTAATGGTAGTGTATGCATTATTGGCTAGTGGTAGTGATATATGTTTAATAACAAAAACTAATTTTTATAGATAAGGTTTTGTGTACAAAAACTTTGATGTAACTTATGTCCCTAATTTATGATATGAAGAAATGTGTCAATAAAATGATCTTGTGGTCTAAATCAAAAGTATTGAGTGAATAAACCTTATTCCTTAATATTAGTCAATAACTATCCATATGTACACATTGTACTGTAATGATCATAACTTCCAGACTGTAAGTCCGAATATCGCCCACCACCATACCATTCTGGAAACGAGATTCAAAGACCTACAATTTCATCAGAAATAGCCCAAGGCCAATTCAAATCATAAAATGCTCAAAAATAGGTCCAAATGTTACTGACACACACAATTGCGAATGTTTAGAAACAATATATAACATGTTGGGTTGTTTTAGCCCAAAGAAAATAAAGATGGGCCTAGCCCACTTAATTATAGATTCATGTAATTCTCAAGTCTATCACACAAATATTGGGTTAGACCATCTAATCTCCTAGACTCATGTCCAAGTCCATAAACAAATATTGGGTTACTACACTTAATTATGTTAAGTGTAAATCTCATACACTAATAAAATTTTGGGGTGCTACACTTATTCAAGTATAAAACTACCAAAAGAAATAGTCATGGAAGACCTACCTAGTCTTCCTTCTCACGATTACGCTGCAACTCACGTTCCTTCGTATCCCTTTCACTGATCTGTGAAAGATGAAAAGAACGGGGTGAGATGATGCTCAGTAGGGATTTATATTCCATCTAACACAGTACAAGATCAGCACAATCATATATAGATCATATATAGAACATCAACACATCAAAATATGTAACATCTACATTAATGATGATTTCCGACCGAATGTTTTGTTCGCTTTCTTATTTTAAACATTAGGTTTCTCTTTCCATCACATCTCAATATTACTTATTAGAAGAACGTTTTCTTCATTTCTTTTCATAGGATTTAACATCATGAAATATATATATCAACGTATGTAACATTTGTAAGCACATATGTTTATATAAATTCTGAAATATCACTTATTACAAGGTGAATGTCTAAACCAATAAACACTAATCTAAGTGTATATGGAAGGGGGATCAATATCTACCTATTTAAAATTTAATTCACAATGAATTCATAATAAGTAGAAATTGAAACAAGCAAGTATTGACTTATTCGATTCTCGAATGCGGAATTAAGAGAGAATCAAGTATTTCAATCTTGCACAAAAATCATTCACACAAATAAGCATTCAACACAAATGATTTTTGTTGACGGGGAAAAACCTAACGGAAAAAACCTCGGGACCTAGTCTAGAAATTACCACTAAGAGTTGTGAGAAATCTTACAACCGTTCACATCGACAACACGAATCCCTCATGCAAACTCGACCGGTCTTTCTCCACGACCCAAATCCACGAATCGCCTCTTCAATGATATGTGAGTCTCCAACTCGGAATCAACCAAGCCTCGCACTTGTTAGCTCGAATCCTCAAGCCTCTTGTATGCCTCCAACCCAGAATTCACCAAGCCTCGTACTTGTATGCTCGAATCCACGAACCTGCACCTTGCCGGAACTCCACCGACGAACTCACCGGAACTCCACCGATGACAGTAATGGTGTTTGAAGATTTGGGCGTTTCTTCAACACTCTTTTGCTCTCATGCTAGAATGATATGCAATATCTAGCTAAAATGAAAATCCCTATGAGAGTAGAACAAAATCAACTCCCAAGAAGAAGTTAGCACAATCTCTCTCAAGATTTTGAAGCCCTAGCTCATTGGAGAAGATGACTACAATGGTTTTTCACTCTAAGCTCTAACTCTCTTCTTCTTACTTGATGCATGACTTAAAATGGTTTGCCTCTCTTCTATATAAAGAGGAGGAGCAAAACCTAAGGTTATTTGGGTCAAAAGACCAAAAGGGTACAAAATTTCCGGCCAAAAATCACGCAGGAAGAAACCCAGATTTTGCGAACTGGCCTAGGTATCGATACAGCCAAGGTGTGTATCGATACACCCTGACAGTTGCAGGGAGTATCGATACACCCCTAATCTATATCGATACACCCCTTACAGTTGCAGGGAGTATCGATACACCCCTAATCTGTATCGATACACACTGGGAAAAAGTACAAAACTGATTTTGCGAACCTTCTTGAGTGTTCTGCATGCATCCTAACTAATGTGGCTAAGTCCTAATGTATTCAAACCACCTATGAATGATTAACAAGGCCACTTACCAACGTGTGGTGAGTTTCGGTGGTGAGTTTGAGTTCGATGTCGTGCTTTCTCTTCGATATTCGATCAAGTGTGAGTTTGCACGAAGGATACAACCTAACTTTAACTCAAGTATGGACTTCCCAGTAAGAAATAAACAATTTCTGCAAAATCACACAAGAGTCATCAAGGCATCATAATATACGCAGTAAACATTAACCTTGAGTTTCTTGAAACCCCCTATCTTATACAGCTCCCCCATAATTACTTCTCCCCCTTTTTGTAATGAAATCAACAAAGGCCCAAGAGATTAGAGGAGAGGAGCATAAGACGGGAGGTTCATCAAGCCACAAGTTATGAGATATGAAGTAATAAGAAAAACTTGAAGCAGAGAGAGATAACATGTATCAAAAGACACTTCAAATCCATTCATTCTTAATAGAACAAGTCTACAAGTGATAGATATGAGTGAAGTGAAATAAACAAGTATAGTTAACTTATATCCAAAGCAGGATATGAAAGAAATGAAAGACTACACAAATAAACCAACTAGTGTCCTAGTCAAATCATTCTCCTTACACCTGTCATTAAAACCACTTTTTCAACAAAAACTCCCCCTAAATCAAATCATTCAAAACTTTTTCAATAAAAGACAATAAGATTCGATAAAAAGACACACTGACAAATTCCTCTACACATGAACATAAGTGTCAAGATTTAATCCCAACCATGTGAGAAACAGTCACTGTGAGCCATACAATGAGTCAAGACCATAAAGATAGGAGAATTTACACAAGGCCATGAATGCATCATAAGCAACTGGTTTTCAAGAAGATATTCAAGTATAAACAATGAAAACACAAGTTGAGTTAACCACAGAATCCATCGAACAATGGAACAAGTGTGTGTGCAAGTGATGATGTCACAAAGTTTGAAGAGATCCTTGAAAGCTGACAAACATTAAGATTCTACTATCTTTCTTCACTATTCCAAACCACACTAGTATGGAGCACGAATCACAATGCACGTTTCAAGTAGTTTAAGACCAACATATTAAGGCATTTCCATTAAGGTGTATTTTAGAATACAAATAGCCCAAGAGCATGTTCATGACTCATCAAGTCTACCCGAGAGTTAATTATAGATTTGTTATCGATTTGCTCTCAAGGCATCGAGACTTGTCATGTGGTCACACTACGAACTATCATGCCACCAAGCTCAAAATCATTTACAGGAGCTTACTCTTTAGGTGGCTCCACCAAGATCAAAATCTTTTACGAGAGCTTACTCTTTAGGTGGTACACCGAGTTCAAAATCTTTCACGAGAACTCACTCTTGAGGTGTATAGCAACAAAATATATTATCAATAAAGCATAAGTGCTATGATAGCTCGTCCACACTAGTTTGGTTCATAATAGTTCGAAAAAAGTACCGAACATACAAACTAGGATCAATCCACACACATTCAATCAAACACAAGATACAAACATAAGTTCAGAAAAGTTCGAGTGAAATGTGTGAAGCAAAGAACTTTAGAATTCATAGTCTATTATCCAAAGATATTTAAGAAATCCAAAAACTTATGATCTCAAGAGCAAGTGACCAAAAACCTTATCTAAGATATTCAAGATGCATAAGAAAAGGATCACAAGGAAGACACACAGGTCAAGACCAAACCAAAGCACAAATGATCTATGTGCAAAGCAAAGATACTATGGGAGAAAAACATGCAAAAATGCCATGGATTTTCAAAAACAAGAAGTATCACAAAATTCTTTCTAAAGTGCGAGACAAGAAATGCAATACAACACAAACTAGAAGAAACACACTCAACTACCCATTATGAGAGACGAACATGTAACACCGGAGTGGGAGAGTGAAACTGGGTGATCTCAAGACACGGAGACTACACCAAATGCCCTTCTAAGAATAAAAAAATCAAAGAATTCAAAGGCAAGGTGAGGATATCAACAACTAGCTAGTATATCATTCAACATGTACTTATAATGAATCACCTTCTTTTTAACTAAGTCACGGATAAGGTGCAACCTACTATCAATGTGCTCAGTTCTAGAGAGTTGATCATGAATCATGGTGATATCAAAAGTACTAGTGTTATCACAACAAACAATTAAAGTGGCATACATCAAACCATAATCAATAAACATATGCAACATCCAAACTAATTGAGTGAAACACAAACCTACCGTTATAATCTCTGCCTCGGTTGTGGATAAGGGTTGAAAGTCTTGCTTCATGTTCTTCCTAATATCCCTATTCCCAGCCCAACCCACATCGGAGTAGGCACAATCTTTGAGGTTCTTTGCCCACTTCAAAACCTTGATTCTTCTTGGAAAATCTCTGCACTATCACAAGAAGTTCATCAAAAGAATTGGGTTTCTCTCGGAGGGAAACCACCCATGTGAACCGAGAGAAACCAATGACCATAATCAAAATATATCATTTTAGTACATATGGTCAAATAACCAAAAACCAAACAACCTTGAGAGGGATTCAAAGACATTGGTTGGCTCGAAATCAATTGAGACGGCAAACAAAATATACAATATTTACAATTTGTTACCTCATTCGATTCCGATGGTTTCATCCCCACAAATATCATTAGGGACGTGGAGCCTTGCCCCCTTGAGTCGACGCGTGTTCAATGTTGTCAACTCGTTTCTTCACCCATACCAGCTTCTCTATCTTCTTCGGGATTTCAACCTTTAGCATGGGTGTGGTGGCTTGCTTCACTTTGGTCTTCTTGCCTTGTTTCTTGACATATGGTCTCTTGCCATATGTTTTTCTACTGCTGTTGGGATTAGCAAGTCTCCCAATTTCTCTGGTTAAAGCTCTTACTTTACCTTGAAGTTGCTTGCACTTCTTTAGCAACTCTATTTCTCTTTGTGATCGGTGGAGGTCTTCCAAGTAGAATTTGCAAGTATTTTGCAAGTGACCTTGATATCCACAATATGAGCATGTGTGGATGTCTTGAGGCAATCTCCTTGTGCCTCTTGGCTTGGCTTGTGGCAAGACAACCTTCTTTGGAGCTTGTTTGTCGGCTTGCATAACTGCTCTCTTTTGTGGAGGAGGAGGAGTCTTAGCTTTCACAAAAGTTGTTGACGTTGAAGTGCTAGCAACCTTACTTGGATCAAACCCGAGTCCCATTTTATCACCCGAATTCTTTGATCCTTTCAACATTGACACAAGGTTATTCGACCCGTGATTGAACTT
This sequence comes from Macleaya cordata, assembly GCA_002174775.1. NCBI lineage: Eukaryota > Viridiplantae > Streptophyta > Magnoliopsida > Ranunculales > Papaveraceae > Macleaya > Macleaya cordata. The sequence continues at coordinate 17,341 of MVGT01000335.1, forward strand.
TATAAGCATCTCCTTAGACTCCTTCAGCTCTTCCTTCACTCTCTTCATTTCATCAAGAAGAGGTGTAACTCTCTCATTTTCCACAGCAAGTTCATTCTTGAGAAACTTGATTTCTTTTTCTTTACCTTCAAGAATCTCATTGCCTTCTACCTCTCTCTTGGAGGCTTCTTTCACTTGAAGAATTAGATCATTCTTCTCAGTCTCAAGACTTGAAATCTTCTGAAAGTCTAAAATCCTTACGGTTATTAGTTGGAATAACCGTATGTCAATGTGACTAAGGTTAAGGATTACACAATCACCAAATAAAAATAATATTGGTGATAAAGATGGAAACTAAAATCTCTAATCAAGAGTATTGACTTATTCGATTCTTTAA
>MVGT01000335.1:29374-50351 GCA_002174775.1 Macleaya cordata
GCCTTTGTAGATTTCTTCTCTTTCAACCGAAGTGTACCGAGACTCACTAGACTCTAACTCAAGTTACATTAACCATCTTGAGTTTACCTTTGACACGAAATTCGACAAACATAAAAACATGGACCTTTCAATTATGCTGATCCAGTTTATCAAAACGTGAACCTCAAAATGATGTCTTCTTCCTCTTAGAAAGTTCTTGACAATTTGAATTGATTATTTGTTCTATTTGGTCTTGTATGCTGTTACTTATAGGAAATTATTACTTTTTTACTCTTGTATTGATTCCATGAACTGAAAAATAAGATTCATTGGTTTTTGCTTGTAATGTAAGTAAGATTCATTCGTTTTGGTTTTCACACTTCAGGTCAAAGAATTAGCAGAAAATGCTCGAGCAGGAAAGCTTTCTCATAATGAATTTCAAGGAAGAACATTTAGGTTGGATTATCATTTTAGTTCAAATTTTGTTTTTATGATGTAATTTGTTTTCTAGTTATGGTTCAAAGTTAAAGGGTTAACTAAATTCAAAGAATGATACAATGTGGACATTATCAAACAATTTCTAATTTATATACAATACCTTTGTTATACAAATTATGTTAGTCTTCATGATGTAATTTATTTTCTGGATATGGTGCATTATATGTTGGGAGGTATTGGAGTATTAATTGCAGGTACAGGTTATCAAATATGAGCCATGAAAATAGATTAATTTTTTTTAATTAGCAACAAATTTGTCACGTTTATAACCGTGACAAATATGTAAACAACCATGACATATTTATGACACTTATGTACAAATTTGTAACGCTTATAAGTGTGAGTTTGATAAAAGTAACTTATTTGTAACAGTTATAAACGTTAGCAATTTTAAAGCAGGGTTTATTTTGACAAAAATAACTGTTACAATTATCAGTTAGTAACGTTTATAATCGTTACACAATTTGAATTTTGTAACGAATATAAGCGTTACAAGCCATTTGTTACAAATTTATAACGCCATATTTTTAACGGTTATAACCGTTACAAAATGGTGATTCTGGTGTAGTGTATCTTTTTGGGCTGAAGAGTGAGTTGTGTTTATTAGTTTGTTTTCAAGACTCTGTATTATGATATTTGTGTTCTTAAGTTTTCTTCCTGTTTCTAACGGCTATCTTTTGTAGAATGCTTGAAAGCATAAGAGATTTCACAGATTTGATTTGATTTACCTTATTTTGATATAGCTTGTGAATCTCTACAATGATTCCACATACTCTCTTGACTGATCTATTGGGTCTTGTGCACATAAGGAGTCTCTTGAGTAAGTGTGATTTTATCCTAGTTGGATCATTAGATGGGTTGAAAATAAAGCTCATGATTCATTGATGGACTGAACCATATGGTTGGACTATCTCTCTCTAGGATTTGGTGTTCTGATGAAGTATTAAAATTCTTGTTATATCTTGTTACTATTCATCACCAAAATAGTAAGTTCTCGTAAAATAATTTGAGCTTGGTGAAACACAACAAGAGTGAGTTCTCATAAAAACTGTTGAACTTAGTGTTAGAACATCAAAAAGAGTGAGATCCTGCAAAAAGATTGGGAACTCGATGTTCTTTTCTTCATCTTGACCTCATGGTGATTCATTTGATTCTAATAAGTGTACTTTCTTAGAAGCGTCTCCACGGATAAGAGTCGCTTACAAGTTCAAGAAAAATATTACTGTCTTGTTGATAATCCATGTCTCATGCTCTTGAGTGCCTCAAAAGTTCTTTCTTATGCTCAAACATGAAGGTCATTTTATAAGTTGCAAAGTGAGATGGTTCTTTCACGCTGGGTAAGGTTCAGATTTGAAGAAACCGATAATATGGACATCCTTATCTTATGTTCCTTTTAGGATGATCTCACATAATGATATTTGTTCTCTCAACACACACACACACACACACACACACACACACACACACACACTTATTGATCATCTATAAGAATATTGTGGTGTTACTTGTTTTGCGAATCAACAAGGCTTTATTCGAATAAAGTTTAGCAAATTTATGTTTGAAAAATCATGTGTTAATTGCATTATATTCTTCATAGCCTTGTGTAACAGATCACACAACTTGGTCATATCTTGATTCAATCAAAATATTTCATCAAAATAAATTTCATTAGTTATTTTTTGAATTTTTGGTGATTTTGCATTTCAGTTTCGAAACCAAAATGACTAGTTTCGAAACTAAATTTCAACCGTGATTGTTTTTCAAAATCAGTTTCGAAACCAAAAACATTGGTTTCGAAACCAAAAAAGGACCTGGAAACAATTTTGTTTTCAGTTTCGAAACCAAGCTAGTTGGTTTCGAAACTAAATTTCAACTGTGACTGTTTTTCAAAATCAATTTCGAAACCAAAAACATTAGTTTCAAAACCAAAAAAAGACCTGGAAACAATTTTGTTTTCAGTTTCGAAACCAAGATAGTTGGTTTTGAAACCAAAATGTACCTGGAGACATTTTGTCTTCAGTTTTGAAACTAAAACATTTGGTTTCGAAACCATCGCCAGATTTTCGCTATTTTGGGGCATTTTTTAAAAGGGGTTTTGAAATCTTTCATTTCTCATCGATTATTTTGGTTTCGAAAGAGGAGAGAAAGGGTTTTCAAGGGCTTTCAAGGATTTTGGATCATTAGGCTAGGGTTTTCCCGCGTTTTTGAAGAGTTTTCTTCGTGGATTTTGCGATTTTTGTAAGCCTTCATTCTCTTCCTTTGTTCTTCATTATTTTCCTTCTTGAAACCCTAGTTTCTCTGATTGTTTTGCAGAAATCATGTCTTCCAAAAGACCAACCCCTTCCTCCCCTACTTCCTCCAACCCAAAGAGGCCAAGATCCTCAACAGGTTCTTCACAATCCTTTATTTGCCCTAGAACAAAAGAGAAGTTTTACTCGATGGACTGTTACAGGCTTTATACCCAAAAGTTCTAAAAGCATTCCCTAGTTGTTGAAAGAGGAGTAAATTGGCATAAGGATATGACCCTATAGGAAATTCATGCTAGGTTGAATTTCTAAAATTGGGATAGGTTGTTTAATGGTTTAGGAAATGCCTACCCAAGACTCATTCGAGTATTCTACTTGAATTTTTATCATATTGATGAAGAGGGGTTTAAGTTTTTCACCATGGGATGTGGGAAACACTTTGTGGTTGATAGCCCTCTCATTGCATCTCTACTCGATTTCCAAGATGAGGAGGATGCAATTTGATTCCCACCTGTTCATGATCCTGATGAAGAGTACACTCCAGGTACTCATACTATTGCTGAAGAGTTGGCTAGGAAGAATTTAATTGGGAGAAGGACTTCCCTGCTAAGATATGCACCTTGTTTCACAAGGTATTGGGAAACATAGTGGCTACCAATCTCTTTCCACGTTCAGGGAATCGTAGTAAACTTAGTGACAACATGGCTGAGTACTTATATCATTTGGGAAAGAAGACCAAGTGTAGGATGGCGGATTTTATTGTGTATCAAATGATCACCATCAATAAACACGCCATTCGGTCTCACTTGCTCCCATTTCCCAAGCTTATTAAGAAGATCCTTGGTTACTGTGGGGTTATCATCCCATCTCAATAGGTCGCCCTTGAGGCTATGAGCACTATATCTGAATCAACTGTTAAACAGATTAAAGGGCATTTAAAGATCACAGAGGAGCCAGCTCCTATAGTTGTTTCTGATCCATCTGAGCCTGCTCCTCCTAGCACTACACCAGCTGCCTCTTCACAGACTACTAAGAGAGAGCTCAGAAGACAAGCACGGGTAGCTCAAGCTCAGGCCACCAACACCATTCTCACATATATGAAGCTGCTTGTTCCAGTTGTGAATGCCATTGCAGCCAAAGTAGGTGTTGAGGGTATACCAGATGTGCCTAATGAAGGGAGATCCAAGACTAGCTATGATCACCCAGTGGAGCCAGATGATGATGATTCTTCTGATGAGTCTTCCAGTGATGCTGATGATGCTGGTGATGAGCTGGATAGTTAGAATCTTCTATCTCTTTCTTGTCTAAGTTGTGAATGATACTTAATCTTTTATTTTTCATTTGCAGCTTCATCTTTTGCTTTCTAAAACTTTATTATCTAGTTTTGAAACTCTGAACACTGATGGATGATTACGTTTTGGTTAGTAAATGCATGGTTTGTTTCCTCTCTCCATATATGTGCCTCAAAGTGTCTTCTTGCTGGAATTGGTTTTTCCCACCTTTGTCTATTTCTGACAAAAAGGGGAAGAAGTGATTATAGTTCTGAATGATTAAATGCTGGGAGAATGTATGAGTATGGGGGAGAGAATTCATACACATAGGGGGAGTGGTTGAATTCTCCTATTTTCATTGCAGGAATTGTCTCTTATTGCATATCAGTATTTCCTTGCTTTGGTGTGTGTTTAAATTTTTGCAGGAAACTCTTGAAAGACTACTCCTAGAGTTTAGATGTCATATTATGGGGGAGTTTTTTTTCTTTCTTTGATTTGAGTTCATTGTAAGAGAAATTATGATTTAATGGGGAAGGGTTGTTTTCTTTTCTCTTATAAAAGTTTTTGTCACGAAATCGACAAAGGGGGAGATTGAAAGGTCCATGAGTTTTCTCATGTGTTTTTGTTTGTCGAATTTCGTGTCAAAAGTAAACTCAAGAATGTATTTGTAACTTCAATTAGAGTCTAGAGAGTCTTGGGTCGAATTGATTTGAAGAAATCTAAAAAGGCTCCGAAGAACTCAACTCACCACCGAAAAATATCTTAGGATGGTAAGAAATTTAGAGAAACTAAGTACCATAAGTGGTTAGATCATTAGAGTGTTTCCCACATTTTTAAATTACCTTAAAAAATGATTTTAAAGTAAAAATTCTGAATATGGGTTGTTTGGTTTCGAAACTAAAAGATTTGGTTACGAAACCAAACCTTAACTGATGGTTATTTTAATATAGGGAATAAGGAGTTTCGAAACCAAATCTTATTTGATAACAGATGAAGTTTGGTTTTGAAACTGAAAAGTTTGATTTCGAAACCAAACTTTAACTGATTTATTATGAAGTTTGGTTTCGAAACCAAAATTGTTGGTTTCGAAACTAAAAGACCAAAAACCATCACAGTTACTTTCTGGTTTCGAAACCAAAGGCATTGCTTTCAAAACCATCGCCCAGATTCAAACTTTTCTGGCGATTTTTGGAGCTGTAAAGAGATTCTTTTTCAACTTTTTACACATTCCCACCTAAGCATGTCTTAGTTGGTTTATTGTTGTGTGGAAAATATTCATTAGTGGGATAAAAAGGATAATAGAATGACCTCCCATATCATATGATGATGTCCACCATTAAACCAAGAATAAACTTGTTTATTCTGGTTTAGATCTGGACATTTCACTATAAATAGGGGTTGATCTTCCATTGTTCAAATCAACTAATCACCCCTAACCTTAACAAATACTTGGAGAGTTCAGCTCGAAATTTATAGATTCCAAGCTTGTTGAACTTAGTTCAAATCCTTCCCATTTTAAACTAAAAACTCTATTTTTTTGTGCTGGTGGATTTCCGGTGGTTGAGCTTGGAGTGTTAAGCTCGTGGTGATATACTCGAGGAGTCGAGTATTGGTTCAAGGTGCGGGACTTGCGGAGTTCAAGTTAGAGATGCATCACTGTCCACTAAAAGGCAAATTCGTGGAGTTCGGATTTGTGGAAGAACTGCAAACCATAGTTGTTGGAGCGTAGAGAGAGTCGTAATTCGTGTCCATCGAGTGGTAAATGGATTTGTAAGTTTTCATTAACTTTTAGAGGTTTCTTTTCTGGACTAGGTCCCGGAGTTTTTCCCAGTTTGGGTTTCCTCGTAAACAAATCTCTTGTGCATACTTTTACACTTATTATGAGATTGAATTATTCGATTCTTGTTCTTAATTCCACATATTAAGAATCGAATAAGTCAATACTCTTGTTAGAGATTATTTTTTTGTTCTTTATTACCTTATAATTTTTATTAGGTGATTGTGTGATCCTTAACCTTAGTCATATTGACATACGGTTAATTCAATTAAAACCATAGGACATTTAAACTTTCACATTTGTAACCTACAGGGTTTTTATTTTCGGGTGTTGAAACTACAGGTCCAAATACTTCACGTTTTGTAAGAGAATCCAATTCTGAGTGGACTGCTTCTTTCCATTTTGGCGAATTAATTCTATGTCGACATTCCTTTACAGAGTGTGGTTCAATACCATCATTATCTGTAACAATTCCAGTAGCAACTAAGAATGAGAATATGTCGTTAACAATAGTTTTATTACGATCCCATAACTCTCTAGTGCATGCACAATATATTGAGATTTCCTTATTTCCAAGTACCTGGTCCTCTTCAGGATGATGCCTCTCGTCAGGGGGTTTGGATCTCTTCAGGAGTTTGTATCTCCTTAGGAGATTGTTTCTCTTTAGGAGTTTGTATCTCTTCAGGAGTTTGTACCTCTTCAGGAGATTGTTTCTCTTCAGGAGTTATTTTTTTAGAGAGTGTGAACCTTTTAATAGCCTCTTTTGGAGTGCTATCTCGCATAAATTTTAATTGGCATTTCCGCCTCTGGAGAACAGAATCTTTTGAACCGAGTGGTCGTCTAAGCTTTAAGCGTGCTTTAGACCACTCAATTTCCTGTAATATTTATAGTGTGTCCTACTGGGACAACATGTCCTGCTGGGACATTTGTAGTAGGTACATGTGACTTAGTTACTTTTACTACATCATTGAATGCATCAAGCATTACATTAGCTATCTTTTGGAGCTGAACAATCTTCTGCACTTCATTTTCAGATTGATTAGTACGAGGATTGAGATGAGACAAAGTTGGTGTATTCCAACAAAGTTCACGCTGTACTGTAGGCGGTTGATTTCCTCCCCTAACAGCAGGAAGACTGTCTCATCAAAATGAACTTTTAGTCATTGAACTTCTTGTTCATCTAATCATGACAAATGTATGATCATTTGATCACATAACTACCTTCGAAATATAATCTTCTGGATCATATAACAAGTTTGTGAATATGATCTTCTAGATCATAGAACTAGTTTCTGAGACATGATCTTCTGGATCATAACTAGTCAGGAGATACAATCTTTTGGATTGTATACTCAAAGGAAAGCGCATAAAGCTTACCTAATATGTGCTTCTGGCATGGGACAGTTAAGGAAATACGTAAGTATTCCATATGATGTCCATTGATTTTCTTAAGGTGGTATCCATTACAATGCATATCTTTAAAACTCAACAGATTACTTCTGGATCTGGATGAATAGAATGCATCGTTAATTTTGAGTTTTGTACCACTTGGTAACATGATACTGGCTTTGCCGAAGCCTTCGATTAAACTGGTTGAACTAGTTATAGTGGTCACGAAGGATTGTGGGCGTTGATACCCGGTCTGCTAGACATATACCCTTTATTCCATGACTAGATATGTTTCTGTTGGAATCCATATCCTTTGATAAATTAAAAGATAAGTATAAGGTAAAGTGCACACATGCATATATAAAAAGAAGTACAAGTATATACAAGCAAGTACAACAAAAACTTTATTTGGTGAAGACATGCCCATCACCAAATATTTGATCCAAGTCACCGCTTTTAAGATCATGAAAGGTATCAGGTAATTCCATGAGTGTATTTGCCAATGGGTTACTGTTGTAACAAAAATTCATCTCAGCATTAGCTTATGGCCTTCTGAGAGAAGACTGGTAAAGATCTACCCTCTCGTTGTACGACAGATACGCGACCAGTGCCTATACATACTACAACGATAGCAGACTTCTTCATAAGTTTTACGAGGTTTATTTGGCAAACCTCTCTACTTCGTTTCAGAATTGTCATACTTCAGGTGGTTCGATCCTGTATCAACTCACTTCTGGTTGTACGATTCTGTATCGTCCCACTGCTGGGGGTTTAGTTTATTCTTATTCATATTTTCCCACTTCAGGTGGTACTGAGCATGTCTAGAATTACTGTAACCACCCCTTTTGCTAGAACGACTACGCTTACCACGTCTATTTCTACGTCTAGAAGAGGACGTTGCATGTGCTTCTGGCAGTGATGCAGAAGCAAAATGGCGAGAAGCATGGTTCCTCAATAACAACTCATTATTTTGTTCTGCTACGAGAAGACAAGAGATGACGGAGAGATATTCAAATTTCAAAGTAGCACAAAGATGATGACGGACAAAAATTAAAATGGATGCGCGACTCTGCGGGGTCGCGTGGTTACCTTCCTTTATTATATCTCTGAGATCTTTGGATTTGAGATAAATCTCAACATCAAGTTCAAGAGAGATAATTATCTCCAGAAATATCTAGAGCTTCAAATTCAAGCTTTGTTAGATTCGACATAATCGAAATAACAAAGACGATGATTATACCATTTTTATTTTGTGAGGTATCCAAGAACTTCGTGTGGATCAAGAAGTTCGAGTTGATCACGAATTATTGAGGGCACTTTCTTGTTGTAAAAGATTGGTAGAGACTCGTGCTAATAACGTATTATAATTTTTACACTATTTGCGGATAGTGTAAATGTATGTAGACTAGTATATTTGAGAGAGAAGGAAGGGAGAGCTTTTATTTCTCTTCTTAATTTGATTCCTAGCTTTCATACATCTCTCAACATACGAAGATAAGGGAGTATATATAGCAAGGTAAGAAGCTTGCATGCTTGACATATCAACCGTGATGTGTCAAGTTACATTATATATGGTGGCCTATGGTGGAACATCCACCATATCACCTGATTCGATAACAGAACCTTGTTTTTCACCTTTTGCCTCAATAAGCAAACCGTTTCTATTTTCTAGCCACATAAAACAAAAGTTGTAAGTATCTTATTCTTATCTTGTTACGTGTTCTTTAATTATCATCACGTGTTGCATGACTCCCTTTTTTCAATTTGGAGGTTGAGTGTTCGACTTTATAAAAGAAGTCACTCCAGAAATTAATTCTTTTAATTCTTTACATAGTACCGTAAATTGGAAGTACGCCCTGAGAGCTTGATGGGTATTCTGAGAAGGCCCAGATACTTTGGTTATCAAAAAAAATCAATTGTTGAATATGTTATTTACACGAGGTCATTATTTCTAAGGGAATGGACAAACATTAAATGGATTTATTGTAATTTTATAAGAAATGGTATTTTTATAATTTTTAAAATTGATTCATTTATTTTATTAGATTGGGTATTTTTATAATTTATTAAATATTTAGATTAATGCATTTTTCTAATTTTAATAGGTAATTTGTTTATTTTTTTTTTGTATATTAGAGAAGAACACTTTTGTAAGTTGATATATACTTCCTTTTTAAGAAAACATTTTTACAATTTTTTTTTAAAAATTGTTTTAAAGCTTAAAAAAGTTGGAAGTTAGCCAGTTAGGTTAAAGGATATAAACCTAAGAACAGGTGATTCGACCTACTAACCCGACTTTCTAAACTCGCCCTAACCCGACCCGCCAACTAAATGGATAGGGTTAGGGTTGACATTTTCTGACTCGCGGGTCAGACGGGTCAACTCGCCCAACCTGTAGACTATAATTTTTCAAAAAAAATAACACTTTAGTTTAAATCTTAATAAGTAAATTTTAATTTCAATTTTTTAAGTTTTAAATTTTAGTTAGTAATTTAATCTTTTAATTAATAAATTTAAAATTTTTACTTTGATTAATAAGTTTTAAGTTTAAAACAATAATTAATGAGTAATAAATAGTTTTTAAAAATTTTAGAATTTAGTTAGGGTCAACCCACCTAAGGTTAGGGTTTGGAAAACTGATCCATTTATTAAATGAGTCAGGGCTAGAGTTGAGCAATCTTGACCCGTTAACCTTCCAACCCGACTAAAGTCGACCCTTACCCTAACTTGTTGCCAGGGATAGCTATGGCTGTCAATGGATATTCGAAATCTGAAATTCGATTCGAATCCATATTCGAAATTTCAAATATTATCCGAAATTTTGAATTTCGGATTCGAATTCGGATATTGTATTTCAAATAATTTAATTATCAGATACGAATCCAGTATTTGTTATATTCGATCCGATAATTATCCGAGTTCGATAAGGAATTAAATATATATATTATATTAATTTTATGAAATGGTAAATGATGTTTTGGTGTGCCGTTGGTGTATTAAAATGAAACTTATAAACTAAAACAAAAAGGTAATTCACTTATTCTTCTTGTCTCCCACTTTAGTGTTTTTTTTTTGGGTCTTGTTAACGTGTGCCCTAAGGGCACACGATAAGGATGTTTTAGAAGGGATTTTGTTGCAAGTTATAGGTCTTCAAATCAGCTGAATTTTTGTAAGCATAATATTATCATTGTTTATAAGATGTCCACAAAAAATCAGCTCAATCAGAGATATCTAACCCTCTAAACAAATTACTTTAAATGTCAGTCGTTTATTCATACTATTAAAGTCTAAATTAAGTGTTCGTGGTGCTAGAGGATGCTAGATGACTCCGATTGAGCTGATTTTTTCAGATATAATCCAAATAGTATAAATAATATACATATCAAAAAATCAACCCATTTGGACAGCCTTAATAAACTAAATAAAACACAAAACCAAAAAGCTTAACATAGGGCACATGTTAACAAAATCCTTTTTTTTTACTTTTTTTAATAGTTGTTTTGTCTCCCTTTTCTTCCTGCCACCCACGCCTAAACCATCTCTTCTCTCTTTCTCCTTGCCGTCGACCGTCTTCGTCTAACTGAACGTCTAAATCTCTCCTTCTTCTCCATTTTGGTCACACCTACCTACGCTTTCACTCATTTGTGAGGCAACTCCTCTCTATCATTGTAGTGGGGTTGCAGAAGTAGATGTCGTCGTTTTTCTATGTCGTTCGTTGGCGGTCCTTTTGGTTGGAAGAGAAGATGAGCTCGTCGTTGTTGAACCAAACTTCCCTGATCTGATGTGTTAGCTCGACAACGTTCAAGGAATGGCCGACACACTCTCCTCCGTCAGATGGAAATGACATGAGGTTAGTAATGGTTGATCCCCCATTTCGTTTTTTCTCTATCTAGGTTTTTCTTTTTAAATTTGGATTCTTATCTGTCGAATTCGAATATTATTCGATATCCGATAATATTTTTGAATTCGAATTTGGTAAATAAAATTAGATATCGATATCGAATCTGATTCGAATAATGAAAAAAAAATTCAGATTCGAATTCGGATATGGCCATATCCGATTTGATAAGCTACGGTTTACACCCTTAGGGATAGCATGAATAAATGGGTTTTTCTTTAGTGGCAATTTAAAAAAACAAAAAAACGAAAAAATAAAATAAAATAAAATTGAGGGACAAAAATGGCATACGTTTGGATTTCTCATGAAGTGCTGAGTTTTTTTTTTTTTTTAATGAAATTAGCTATTTTTTATAAGATCAGTAACTCAATGATAATAAAAATTTAACTTAATATAAGATAACACGTCTAATCGTGGATGCCAAATGACCTTGATGTATACCATTAGGATGACTTTGAAATTTGTGTGATTAAATTAGCCGAATGCACACTCGAGGTGCATTTGCTGCCATCACCAACAAAGTCGTGCTTTTTCTTTCTTTTTTTTTTTGGTTTCCTTTGACAAATATGTGCTCATCGGAAAACATATTAGAGTAAAACAAGAGAATGGAATTATGAAACACGAACAGAATTAAAAGGAATTATATGCCTACTAAACAGAATTAAACTCATTAAATAATGGGTTTAAAAGCTCGTTAAGTGAACGAGTCGTCACATTGAGTCGGACTATATTCATCCTTGGCCCCACCTAAGACGACTTGGGAGCAAATCTTTGACCACACATGAAAGTGGGCTCCTCGATTTTATTATCATACTTTTGCATAGAAAGCATTGGCTTATGATGCTAAGAAAAGATAAGTTAGCTTAACTTTTAGGCAAGGAATTTGACCCTAGACTTTAATTTGTTATGTATGATTAAAAGGAAATGATTCCGGGTAATGCTAGGGTGACATCAAAATTTGACCCCTAGCCTTACATCTGAATAAAAATTATTTTGGGTTAAGTCCTCTCCACCATCGGTCCATCATAACTTGTTCCACCGGCTGGAAGGACCACCGTCGCCACCATCACCGTCACAACCAGTACCGCACCACCTCACCGCCTCCTCCGCCAAGAAAGATCGACAGAGAAGAGGGGAAAGATTTGATAAAAAAAATTAAAGAGGAAAGAGGGGGAGAAAAGAGAGAAGGGGAAGATCTGATGATAAAAAATAAAGAGAGAGGAAAGAGGGAGAGAGATATAAGAAATCGTCAGAGAGAGGAAAGAGAAGAGAAAGAGAAAACAAGGGAAAGAGAGGAGAGGGAGAAGAAAGCGTCAGAGGGAAAGAGAAACATTGTGACGCTCTCTTCTCTCCATCTCTCATCTCTCTCTCCTCTCCTCTGTTTCCCCTCTTCTCTCTTCTTTTTCCTCTCTTTCCTACCACTCTTTGCCGCTACGACACAGCATGGTGCAAGAATCACTGGTCGCAGACAACGATCTTATCGGGCGTCACAACCAAAACCACAGTCGTAGATCCAACAACCTCATATTTCGGTGTTTGGAGCTCGCAACGGGAAAGAGAGGGGAGATAGAGAGAAGGAGAGATCGACCCTCTCTGCTCTCTTTCTCACTTTCTCTTTCCTATTCTCCCTCCCTTTCCTCTCTCCTATCTCTGACCTAGATCTAAACCATAACCCACTCCATTTTTCTCTACCTTAAAAATTAATATTTTATTCTAATGTAATTTAGGTGTAGTGTCCTCGTAGCATTTCCCAATGATTACATGCCCAGTAGAGTTGACGACTCATATGTCTGCTCGTGCAGTGGATTTAACAGCATAAATCTCAAAACATCGAAATCTTGAAAGTCTTGCGCTTAGACCCTGCAGGCTGCAAATCTTGAAAGTCCCTCAGAGTTTTTAGTGGAAAGTAGTGGTATATTTCATTGTAATTTGAAGTGGACCTAGCTATAAATAAGGAATCCAGATCTTTTGTCCCCTAAAACCCATATCCCCTCCTTGTCTCTTTTTGGGCATCATCAATTTCATATTCAGAGTGTATTATTTGGTTTGATCCAGTAGTCACATCTTAAATCAAACAACTAGGGGTGTCAATTGGTTCTCAAAAACCTGGAACCGAACCGGTACCGGAACCGTTTTTTGCGGTTCCGGGACCTCACTTTGTGGATCCGATAAATTTCGGATCCATTTCGGATCTACCCGTTTTGGATCCGAAATTTTTCGGATCCATTTCAGATCCACCCAACGGGTACCCGGTTCCGTATAAATTCTATAATTTNTTTTCGGATCCATTTCAGATCCACCCAACGGGTACCCGGTTCCGTATAAATTCTATAATTTTATAGTTTAATTTACTATTATATAACAATTTTTTAATTTTTTTTAACTTTTTTTTAATTAAAAAAAGAAACCAATGACTATTATTTAACAAATTTTATAATTGAATAGAATACGAAAATACAAAAGACAAATAGATTTTGTGTGAAAAAAATAAAAAAATAATAACTTAAAATGGGTATCGGGTACCCGCGGATCCTAGCGGTTCCGGATCCGGAACCACCAATTGAGGTTCCGGAACCGGTACCGAAAGGATCCGGAACCGCTTCATATTAACGGGACCGGATCTGGAACCTTTAGGTTCCGATCCGGAACCGACCCGTTGACACCCCTACAAACAACCTCAATTGTATCCTGAGAGAGACTTTCGTAAACACCCTATTGTGATATCGCAGTTTCTACTGGAAGGGGAGAAACATCTCTAAAAAGACAACGCTAGTTCATGCCTTGGAGTTTTTTTTTTTTAGTGTGGAGTTACCCTTTCTTTCAACAATTCTTACAAAAAATCAGCTCATTCTAAAACTTTTAATACCATCAAAAGTTGATTGAAAATTTAACCGTTAGGAAATCATTCTTACATCGAATAATGGAGGGTTGATTTTTTGTGATAATGATCTACAGGGTTAGGAGAACTTTCTCACCAAACATCAATCATTAGATCACCTACAAGTGGGTCTCACAAGACCAAATCAACAAGGGGATAGAGAGGGGACATGGGTTTTGAAGACATGGGATCTGGACTCGCAAATAAGAGGTAAAATGGTTGTAAATATTTTTTTTTTTCATAAAAGATTAGATTGGAGGGAAGCTGCTGAAGATGACCTCCAAACAGCTACCGACACAATCCCATATTATTAAAATAAAAGAAAAAGAAAATACACAATAGAGGTGCCAATCCCATAATACATCGAATTAGTTTCGAAATCTAAAATACGGTCTGCCAGCGATGTCCTGGTAGATATATTGTAAAACAGAATTTGGGGCATTGTGCCGCCAGATATAATCTACTGCGGTATTCCCCATGTTTGCAAGCATGTCGGCTGCACAATTGCCTTCCCGGAAGATGTGCGAGAATCTGATGTTCATCTCCCGAATCCTATAATTGCAGTTAGTCCAGAGGTTTCGGAGAGACCAAGGAATGTTGTTGCCATCGTTAAGAGCCTTAATCACCATCATGGAGTCACATTCCAACCAAAGGTTTGTCTAACCCTTGGTCCAGGCAATAGAGATGGCAATTATGGCGCCCATTAGTTCAGCATAGTAAGAGCTTCTAATGCCTAAAGGAGCAGCAAAGTAGCCCAAAACCCACCCTCTACAATTTCGGAAAACTCCACCACAACTTGATGTTCCCGGATTCCCCCAAGAACTACCATCTGTGTTAACGTTTACCCAACCTGTAAGGGGAGGAAACCAATTGATCTGAGTCACTTTAGGAGCCTTACGGAGACCCGGAGAAAGATGAAAGAATTTCACTACCTGCAGCTCATCAATCGAATTGCACATGATGGTGATTAAGAACCCATAAAAAGTTGGTATTTGTAGCCTGCAAATATTAATAGGATACCAAGTAGGGCCTTAAATTCAAATACATGCAGAAAATGCTACTATGTGCAACCACCTCTATAAAGGGTGCAAAATATCAGCCATCATCCAATCGGCAAGTTATGTTTGACTCACCCGAATGGAATCATATTCTTTCGTAAATACAGTTACTCAAAAAATAAGATAATAACAAACCCATCAAGAGGGGCTGGATTTGCAATTCCACTCCTCCAAAGTCAAATCATTCAAAAACTTGGCTCGAGTATAGTATTGCGGTAAAAGGATGGATTTGACCGTACAACATCTGACGGCTTATATTGTGCAATCCTCCATAAAAGATCGAGGGTGGGTGTACTCTTATGCATACCACATGCTGACATTAGGGCGTCAACTTCAACTTTCAAAGGGCATATCGAGAACCTATATATAATGAAGAATCGTGCTACCAATTGTGTAGTAGACCACACGATTTGGATTTTAAGTGGTGAAAGAGCCGCACGATTTGTGTGGTGCACATTGGTTAGTGCACGCTGTAGTATGGGATAGTACGACTGTGTATTATATAAATACTAATGACCAATGTTATTGACACTACCATTTTTATCCCTTGTGACCTAGTTCAATTTTTTCTCAAATTTTGATTGGTAATGACCTCACTTTTTTTAATATAATTTTTTTTATATAATAAAATATATAACAGCTTTTTTATCCCCACCCCACAACCCAAAATACACCAGTCATCTTCATCTTCATTTTCCCTACCACCGGCGACCACCAACACCACCGCCGGCAACGAAAAAAAAATATTTTATTTTTTTCTTTATTTCCACATTTCCCCACCCCCTTCCACCAGCACCACCACCGTCCCACCGCCGTCCAGATCTGAAATAAAAATTTCAGATCTGGAGAGAAAAAGGTGAGAGAGTGGGGAGAGAGAGTAGGTAGAGATAGGGAGGAGTTAGAGAGAAAGAGGGGACGAAAAAAAAAAGAACAGATCTGAAAACCTAATGCTTGTAGTTGCAGCAAGGAGCGCTATAACTAATGTTCGGAATCGCGACAAAGAGCATTAGTGTATATGCTCGTAGTTGCAGCAAGGAGCGCTATAACTAATGCTCGGAGTCGCGGCAAAGAGCGTTAATGCATATGCTTGTAGTTGCATCAAGGAGCTCAAAATTAAGATCTGATTTATAACGCTCCTTGATGCAACTACGAGCATATACACTAACGCTCTTTGCCACGACTCCGAGCATTAGTAATAGCGTTCTTTGCTGCAACTACAAGCATATACACTAATGCTCTTTGTCGCGACTCCGAGCATTAGTTATAGCGCTCCTTGCTGCAACTACGAGCATTAGGTTTTCAAATATGTTCTTTTTTTTTCGTCCCCTCTTTCTCTCTAACTCCTCCCTCTCTCTACCCACTCTCTCCCTCTCTTTCTCTCACCTTTTTCATTTCAGATCTAGAGAGAAAATTTCAGATCTGGGTTGTAGTGATGGTGGTGGGACGGTGGTAGTGGTGCTGGTGGTGGGACGGTGGTGGTAGTGGTGGAAGGGGGTGGGAAAAGTTGTGAATCAGGAAAAAAATGAAATAATTTTTTTTCCGATTGCCGGCGGTGGTGTTGGTGGTCGCCGGTGGTAGGGAAGATGAAGATGAGTGGTGTATTTTGGGTTGTGGGGTGGGGATAAAAAAGTCCTATATATTTTATTATATAAAAAAAATTTATATTAAAAAAATAGAGGTCATTACCAATCAAAATTTGAAAAAAAATTGGGCTGGTCATACTAATACATAGACATTTATTCCCTGCACAACTCAAAACCCTTACAGTAGTAAAGGCTTACCTACCTTCCTACTGTTCTTTCCTAAACGTAGCAATGCATGTCAAACATCTGTAGTTCAATTCCTTTTTTTTGTTCTAAGGGTTGTTTAGATGTTGACAGAGAAGCCATAATTCACATAACAGTAGCTAGGGTTTTAATTATTAATTCATTTTATCACTCCTCGTCTCATTTTAGCATTACCCGGGCACCAGTAATTTTACAGGGATATATATATATATATAAACTTGGAATAAAAATGGTGGTGAGTGGAAGTGAACAAGGATCATCAACAATGGGGGTGAGGAGAAGATTTAGATTAGGGTGTTTTTGCAGAAAAGAAGATTTCTTCCCAGAGGAATCATTTCAGAGTTGGAAAAATTATGTGAAAGCTTTGGGAGAAACAAGAATGAGATTGAAAGATAGAATGTTGACAAGATCAAAAGAAGAAGAAGAAGTGAATGAGATGAGACAGAGAAGTCAGCATGAGATGAAGAAGAGTCTGAATTGGTGGGATTTAATTTGGTTTGGATTTGGAGCTGTTTTTGGTGCTGGGATTTTTGTGTTAACAGGTTTAGAAGCAAGAAGAGATGCAGGACCTGCCATTATTATATCATTCTTGGTCTCTGGTTTCTCTGCAATGCTCTGTGTTTTCTGTTACACTGAATTTGCTGTTGACATCCCTGTCGCAGGTAGGTAACCCTCACTCACTCACTCACACTCAACAAATTCAAAATTATACCCCTGCTTGGTATCTGCTAATTAATGTTTTCATCATGCAAATAATATCAATAATGCCTCAAATTTGTGGGTTTCAATGTTATATTTTCATGGTAATTTGCACTTGGGCTGCCACTAATATTGTTATGTGCGTATATTTAATTTAATATTTTGATTTAGTAGTTTAGTTATTTAGGATTTTTTAATTTATTATGTAGTGGTTAGATTAAGTTAGGGTAACTTAAACGTGGGTTGTTAGGGTTTAGGAGTAATTTATATTTTTATCTTGCATGTAAGTTAGCTAGTGTAGATTTGAAGTAGTCTAATTTGTTAGTTTTTAGTGTTCCTTTTATTTAGGAATGTGGATGCATTATCTATGCAAGTGGTTGAAGTTCCTATTTTGTAAGAGTTTATGGTTGTAATTTGTACGTATGAACTCTATTTAAGAGTCCTATTGAAATAAGAAAGGGATGAAGAGAATATTTTGTGAGTTATCTCATGTATGGAGGTTTTGATTCCCTCGAAGAATCAATTGGAGGCTGGTTTTCTTCGAATTAAACCATTATCTCTGTTTTTATTTAATTTTTAGTAAAGTTACGTGGTAGGCACGTAACAAATATTCACATCACTTTTAAAACTGTAAATTTTTACAGCATTTTTACTTTTTATTATTAGTGTGCTCACTCCAAATTATCATGAAAATATACTACCAAAAACAGAGAAAAAATTGAGGCATTCCTACTATTTGCATGATGAAAATATTAGCAGGATACCCTTAGCGTTTGATCATCCTAGAGTAACTTTAGGATGTTGTTGTTTATTAGCTATACATCTTACTTGCTTTTCTAGCTTCTTCTTTTTTCTTTTGTTTTGGGTTTTGTCAAATTTTTTGCTTCTCTAGTTTAAAAGGTATTTTTAAGTACTTGAGCTAGGGTAGCTTTATGCTCTTAAAAGGTCAGCTTGATTGATGACTTCTTAATTATTTAATTTTGACTCTCATTCAATATTGAGCTTATATAGATCCCATCATGGACCTGTTCATCTATTTTATTGATAATTTCGATCAATTTTTGATAAGGTTAAAAAGTTCTGGAAAGATTAATCAAAGTTTGATGAACATTTAGCTCATGAAATTGACTTGATGAGCCTGTTCATCAATGCCCATGAATTCTTTTACCCTTGAATTGATGACAGAAAGTTTTCTATGGAATAGTTAGGATATAACTTCTACCAAACTGATGATCTTTAAAGACCCTTTATGATTCATCTTTTTTTGTTTCACAGGAGGATCATTTGCCTACATAAGGGTGGAGCTGGGAGACTTCCTCGCTTTTATCGCCGCCGGTAACATACTCTTCGAGTACATAGTTGGTGGAGCAAGTGTTGCACGTACTTGGACGTCCTATTTTGCCACCCTCTGCAACCATAACCCAGATGATTTTCGAATTTATGTTCCGGCCCTCCCCGAAAACTACAACCACCTAGACCCCCTCGCCGTCTTCATTGCAATTGCTATTGGTATTATTGGTTTTTATGCTCTAATATCAATTATTTTGACATTTATAATAATTGAGATTTATTTTCCAAGTAGTATTTGTTTAGAGAAGGGATTCATGGACACCACCCCGTGAGCCCACATGGAGATCACCCAAAGGATGGTATTTTAGGACATTGAAGTCCTGGTTCATTATTGTTAAAATTTCAACCAACTTTTGGTAGAAAGATGTAATTTTTTGTGAGAATGATCTCTTCACAAACAATCAGCCTTGAGCTCATCTCCATGTGACCCCACTGAGCGGTGTAATCCCACAGAGTGGTGTAATCGTGGTGTAAGAGTAAGTGTTATAAATTAACAGATCCTAACCCATTAATTTGATACTTATTTTGAATTTTCCCTACAGGGATCACTGCTACCATTAGCACCAAAGGATCCTCTCGTTTCAACTTCATGGCTACCATTGTAAATGTCTCAGTCATTCTACTCATAATTATCGCTGGCCTTATGAATGCACCACTGCAAATTTCACCAATAACTTTGCACCTTATGGTGTAAGAGGAATATTTACAGCTTCAGCTGTTCTCTTCTTTGCGTATATCGGATTCGACGTGGTGGCAACGATGGCTGAAGAAACGAAAAACCCAGGAAAGGATATCCCAATTGGACTTGTTGGTTCCATGATTTTCATCATATTTATCTACTGTATATTAGCCATTACCCTGTGCCTGATGCAGTCTTATACTGTAATAGACATAAGTGCGCCATATTCCATGGCATTTCAAGCTGTGGGAATGAACTGGGTTAAGTACTTAGTAGCTATAGGAGCAGTGGTTGCTATGTCTACAAACTTACTTGCAAGTATCATCGGCCAATCACGATACTTTACACATATCGGCCGGACCCACATGGCCCCACCATGGCTCGCAACGATTAACGAGAAGACTGGAACACCGATGAATGCTACAATAGTAATGACCAGTGCAAATTGCATTGTAGGATTCTTCACTGATCTTGGCGTTCTCTCTAACCTTCTTTTCATCTCTACATTACTCATATTTTCGTTAGTTGCAATTTCACTACTTGTTCGGCGATATTACGTGCAAGGGGAGACGTCTGATTCCGACAGGAATAAGTTCATTGGGTTCTTAGTATTAATTATTGGATCATCAGTTTCGACGTCGATTTATTGGGCAGTTGGTGACAGTTGGATCGGTTATACGATTACGGTTCCAATATGGTTATTAGCTACATTGGGTTTGAAAGTGATTGTGAAAGAAGCTAGAAAGCCAAAGTTGGGGGGAGTTCCACTGGTTCCTTGGTTACCATCAACTACAATTGCCATGAATATGTTCTTGTTGGGTTCATTAGATGGAGCTTCATTTATGAGATTTGCTATTTGGTCAGGGGTTTTGCTTGTTTATTACTTGTTTGTGGGGCTTCATGCATCTTTTGACTCGGCGAAGGAGGTGAGTCGGGGGAAGGAGGAATCAGAATTGAGGAATGTAGAAGCTAGCCGGCCGAACTAATACTGTGGTGTTGCCCACCCGGACAGAATTGTAGCAATAGAGAGAGAGAGAGAGAGGGAGAGAGAGATGAATCAGTTGAAGGAAAGATATGAACCTAATTGCTACTCTTACTGTAGTGTGATAGTTGATGGAGAAGAATTTCTTAGACATTCTGTTTCAAAATGCATCTCCGATGCAAATGTCTTACGATTCTTCTTTTACTTATGTCTCACTTAATTTTTTAATGGGTCCAATGATACGGTAAAAAGTGTATCACTTAAATCCTTGCACTAAGTAAGATCGTTATTGAGTATAGTTGTAAGCAAGGGTCATTCCCGCAGAAGATTGTTCCTAATTTATACGTTATTGACACAAAACCAACTAAAACTAACTAGAGATTAAAAATAAAATTCAAAAACCTACTTAAACTAAATAAAAATAACTAAGACTATATAAACACACTAAAGACACACTAAACACGTTGCACGTAAAATTGGGGGGGG
>MVGT01000335.1:52171-113534 GCA_002174775.1 Macleaya cordata
CTAATAATAAAATAACAACTCCCTCCTTATATAAGGAACCCCACTACCGACTTACAAATTAGGTTCCCAAATTGTAAAAGTTTCCATATTGTATGAGAGTTTCTAATTAGTGGGAGTTTCACTTTAAATCTAAAAACAAAAGAATGAGAACCCAAAATTAAACTAGTTATAATTTTTGAGTGGGGTCCACTAGAATAGTATTCCCTTCCATTACGTTGATATAAAGTTGGGAATTTCTGATGACATCAGCATGATGTCATCAATTAACTTTATTACAAATTAAATCGTGGCAGCCCTTATAACTTCCCGCAGGTGCCTTCATCAATTAGCCGACTTCGCCAAATCGTATAATTTGTCGATTTTTACCATGTTTTGACCGCTCCACTCACATTCCCTACACATGACCAAAGTACACTTAATTAATTAAAATAGAATAAAATAATTAACTAACTAATATAAATATAGAGGTATTAAATATAATATATATTGTGCTTATCATCCAACTTATTTTGTTTAAAAAGTTACTAAAAATTTAGAGGGAAAAATTTATATTGTTAAGCTGAATAAACATTCTGCTTCACAATTAATGTCTATTGTAACTAACGCCACATCAACATCACAGACTTTCTTCACATTAGCATTGGAGAAAGTTTTTTAAAGCAGATGTCTATTTATCCTATGAGACAGTCTAATTTTGCCACATTCACATTAGCATTAGAGAAGGTTTTTTAGCTAACGCATTCCTACATGGTAGTGTAATTTACCACATTCATATTAGCATTGAATATCTAGAAATAGTCATTCTGTTTCACAATGTCTAATCTAACTAACGCCACATCAGCATCACAGACTTTCTTCACATTAGCATTGGAAAAGGTTTTTCAAATCATATGTCTATTTATCTTATGTGGCAGATTAATTTTACCACATTCACATTAGCATTGGAGATGCTCTTATTAGCTACTTCATTTTATTAACTTTTTGCCCCTCAAGTGGGACTAGCGAGCCCATTTTCTTTCAAATGACAAGAATACCCTTTTACTAAGGGATGCTAGTTTAGGTGGTGTTTCTTTCAATTGGCAAGATTACCCTTTCAAATGGCAAAGCAAACAAGCTGACCACTTTTACATTGGAGATGCCTTTTTCTCTTAACATAAATTGTGAAGATTTTTTCGTCATGCAGGAAGCAAGTTTCAGGAAGATGCCTTGAGAACCATGACACATAGAAAGCAGAGCACATTTGCATTTGAGATGCTTTTATATGTTATGTTGTTGCAAGGTGAAATCGAACTTCAATGAATGAAAATTATCTGGAGAAATTGGTCCCCTCGAAGTATCTATTTGGAGGCTTGTTTTCCTCAAATTAAACTCTTAACCTTGTTTTTCTTTAAATTTAGTAAAAGTTACGTATTAAGCACGTAACGAATTCATACAAGTCAAATTCGTATGCTTAAAAAACAAACACCACTTTATAGCTTTTATGGTTTTTCCCTTAGTACGTAACTAGAACCGTGGTATATGGGTAATGCTCCCACTCCGAACCACGCTCTGACACTCTCGTTCCAAAAGCATTCTGGAACTAGGGATATTTTTAATTGGCCAATTTGGCGCTCCTGCTCTATGCTCTGGTTACTTAGGTTTTTCTTACAAAAATATAAAATATAAAATATAAAAATCTTTAATGGCTTTTTCTGATACCACAAATACTAATTGAAAGTAATTAACATTTGGCATCAACCCTAAGTAACCAGAGCAAAGTAGGAGCGTCGGAGTGGCCAATTAAAAAATGTCCCAACTTCAGAGCGCTTATATATGTGTACATATATATAGTTCAAAAAGATTAAAATTTATACTATTTTCTAACTACGTTAAAAAATTTAGAATGATATATTTTTTATGAAGATGCTCTACATCGTGAGAGATCATCCTCACAAGAATCTGTCATTGAATCATCTCCATGAAGGCCCACAATCTAATGTAAGCAGAGTGTATGAATAAATAAGGTTTACCATACTACCATGTAAAAAATTTAGATGTTATACTGTCAAAGTCAAAGCCCAAAGAGGTAAGTTAATGAGACTTGTCACCTTTATAAAAGTAATTCATGAGGAAGAAGATTTAATGATCATTGATTTAGTCCCACATACTAACTCCAACCTTATGGGGCGTCCCAGAACCGCAGTTCCAACCACGGATCTAGGACGAATCCACTCCCAAACCGTCGATCTATGATTTGGAACTTAGAATTATAAATGGCACTGAATACTAGCAGGTTAGAACTATGCACCTACATGGAGAGGGCGACCGTTTGCTTTGGAGGTGTTGTAGGATGTTATAATCCTAGGTTAAGTATAAGACTTTCTGTTCATGCAGGCCTACCGTGAGGGCGTTTGGCAACGACATCAGAAGTTACTTTTCGATTGGGGTGCAACTCGGGCAGATTGGGTCGGGTTATACCCTAGCCCGAGCCCAACCCGATTGTTTTAGTGTGGGCCCGAGCCTGAGCCCAACCCGACCTCGGGTTTGACATATAAGGCCCAACCCCAAGCCCAAGCCCAGAATAACCCGTATAGTAATTGGGTTCTTCGGGTTAAAATCTAAGCTGGTTAATCCATGAAAATTTTTACAAATAAAAGCTGTAGATTATATGACACATGAATGAGATTTTAAGTGAAAACAAAAAAATTTAATGGAGTCTTTTCCCTTTACCTGAATCTCAGATCAGAGATGGATTTAGTTTAATATGAGTAGCTTTGAGGAACCTTACAGATTTTAATGGAATGGCAATGACAGACGGCTAGGGTTTGAGAGTTACCTTAGAACGAATAAGAGGGTGAATAAAAGAAGACCAGATTTAGCATTAGGTTTAGGGTTTCTTTTAGCTTTTAATAGCATTTGGATATAATAAAGTGTGTTTCAGTACATATAAAATATGTATATAAGAGGATATAGTTGTAGACCAGATTTTTGCACCCTAAAAAAATTAACCAAAATCCACCCCGAAGAGGGTTGTCTCTGATACAGGATGTCAAGTAACCAAACACAGGAGAAGAGGTGAGTAATAACACTCACGGTAGGCCTGCATGCAAACGACTAAGGCACCCTGGCCGTTGACAACAAACAGCTAGAGCACCCTGGCCGTTAGGTTCGAACGGCCAGACCACTTTAGTCGTTGGGACCAAACAGCCAGGCCACCTTGGCCGTTGGGACCAAACGGCTAGGGTAGCCCTAGTCGTTCACCCCATTTTCTCTCACTACTCAAGTTTTTTGCTTTTTTGGCGTTTTTCGGCAGAACTTGTCTGTATGCGTGCCCCAAACGGCCAGGGCAACCCCAGCCGTTCACCCCAAACGGTCAGGGCTGCCCTAGCCATTGACACCAAACGGCCAGGGTGGCCTTAACCGTTCGCCCCATTTTCTCTCTCCACTCAAGTTTTTCGTTTTTTTGGCAGTTTGCGGTAGAACATGTCGGTGCAGTGCGCTTGATGGCCAGGGCAACCCTGGCCGTTCACCCCAAATGGCCAGGGCAACCCCAGTCGTTTGGAACTTTTTCCTCTCTCCACTTGAGAGGTTCTTTTTGTGGAAAACCTTTTTCTCTCTCCTTTGTCCTTTTGGATAAGGACGAACCAGGACCCTTTGATCAAAAAATGATCTAATGGCCAGAATTTCTCTGTATAGTTATAAATAGAAAGGGGTGCCTTGGGTCTCAACACACTAGTAAAATTTGGAGAAATTTTTGCACAAACTTCAAGAATTTCTTTTCTTTCTTCTTTGTTTTCAAAAAACCATTCCAGGAGCTTTTCAAGTCTAGTTTCCAGTGAGAGAAAGCCTCATTTCATCCCATTTTACCAAAAATGGTTTAAATAACAAAAATGGTGTAGGATTTCAAGGTGGGATTTCTTGCAACATTGAGAACTTAGGCAAAAGGCTAGGTAAAATTTCTTGTCCTCAAGCTTTTTGTGTAAAATCAATCATGAATATTTTCATACAATAAATGAATTTTACCTTAAATATATATTTTGATATGTTAAAGTATGTAAATATCATATATATATATGCATGTCATCTTGTTTAAATATAAGATAAAATGTCAAAATCATGTGTTGTATATGTTAAAAATAATTTGTATCATTTCATATGTATATACAATATCATCATCATGTCTTAGGTTGCAAAATAATATTGTATTTGAGTTAAAATGCCATTTGCACCAATTTAGCCTAATTTTCATAAGAAAGCACGCTTACAATGTGTATGTTAGTAAGAACATGAAGTTAAAAATACCATGAATGCTCCATGAAAATATATGAAAATTTGATGTTCATCATGGTTGCACCAAAATACACTTGTTGGTCCACAAGAATAAATGGGACATAAAAATAAAAGTGTTTACATGAAAATCTACTTTTTGATCTATAAAACAAATGGGATATAAAAACAAAGTAGTTTGTGTAAGAATACACCCTTTTGATCCATGATAATATGTAGGTTTCCATATAAAGTTGTTTAGATATTTTTTGCTTTGGAATCATGATAACATATGATTTGTTGCTTAAAGTTCCTTTATTTACTACAATGCCATCTTACATCTACTTTATTGTCAAAAAGTGATGTTTGTGCCTAGTGGGCAAAAGCTAGGGCTTTGTTGAAAAGTAATAAAAACCTTGGGTTTAAAGAACACTTTTGCCCCTGAATTCATAAAATACTCCATAAGCTTTAAATAAGTTTTAGCGAGCCCACACCCCACTTTTTCTCATCTCTTGAATTTAAGGTCCATAATAGCCATTATGGATCTTACATTTCAAGTCTGGGTCGTAGGCCCATTGTCTATCTTGGGCTTCTAAAAGCCCACTTCCAATGAAGTTGGATACACATCCACTTCACACATAAAGGGTTTCACAACCCACTTCTTCTCTTATGGGCATACAAACCTATTTTTTCCCAAACTCTAAAAACCTAATAGCTAAAAAAGGATAACCTTTTCTAGAATAAGATAAATCTAGGATAGGTTTGTTTGGCTTTAGATTAGGGATGCATTAGCACTAAGTTGCTTGTTTATTTCAGAATTAGTGTAGTAATTATCCTGAACTTGTTAAGTGAGACCACCAAAGACGGGCATATGAGCTCGACATTCGTGTCTGTGCAGGGTCGATGGTCTTGCTCACTTAACCAAGTCGGGTAAATTCTTAAATGGACTGCACTTTGCGCTAATCATGATTTTCAAAAGAGAAGAAAAAAATAAATGATTTTTACATAACAAAAAATCATTTGCATACATTCTAATACTAGAGTTTCATAAAGAGAATTAGGAATTCTAGATAAGTTTAGAACTAAATTATGTTTATTTCATGCGTGATACACGCATATCATGTTTTTGAAACCTATGGTTATACGTGAATTTATCCTCATGTATCCCTTTTGCACGTGTTAGAATTACACATGAAAAAAACACACTCTTTTAAAAACCCTCCCTACACGTGCTTGTACACGCACAAGTCGTTTTATTACGCACGTGATAAGAGAAACACGTGTATAATATTTTCAAAATCACTTTGGGCACGTGTGCAATAATACACCCGTGTTATAAGACTTGTATTTTTCAAATATCGCAAACTACCGCATTTGTAATCGTGTATTTTGAAAATACACGTGTCATGTGCTGCTCGCTTGGAAGGAAGAACCAGGTGTTGCTTATTGATAGTAAACGTGTACGGACATACACACGTTTCATGATGTTTCGTACAAGTCTCGTCGACTGTGCAAATTGCTTGCAAACACGTATAAAAGAGTAAATATGTGTATCTTTGTTTTGTACGAACAATAATATTTCGTACAATGTGTTGTTCAGTGCACATGCGAAATAAGTCGCGTGTGTCGCTTTTTCGATACGTGCCCAATAATAAGCATTTGTGTCAATTTTTGTGCAGAAAACTTTATAAGCATGAAACATAGGCTTAGGGGGCTCAAACTTACATTTCCTGTACACACTTGTTTGTAGAATAATGATAGTTAGATCAAACAATTCCCTAGAACATCCTTAGTTATGAAGTAAGGGCTGATCTTGCGATCGGGCGGTTGTCGGGTGCCAAACACCTTCCCGACCCGTACCCGGATTCCTTACCTCGAATCTTTGACCGCAGAGCAGTACATGGACCATCACCATGAATTCTTGAAAACTTAATAATTAGGGTGATTTTCAAAACTTGGGTCCTGATTCCCAATAATCAGGTGGCGACTCCTATATTCTCACATATTTACCCCATGTGGTAAAATTTTTGCTCACCAACCTTTTTTACGCCCTCTTTCTCGGAGGAGGCAGGAAGTGTGGGGCTGGGTGAAAATTCATAGTTAGTTTGGCGACTCCACTAAGGAATACTCTCCTGGAGTAGAAGAATCCAACCTAAAAAATAACTAAGAAAATTTTAGGGAATTATTTGATCTTATACTTCTTAGGTATGAACCCACATACTTCATGCACCCATTCATCTTACATTTTGCATTATTCATCACTTTCCTTGATCCCAGTGGGAAAAGCAAACCCGTGTGTGCGGCTTCATCCCGACCAAAGGGTCATATAGGATGAACGAAGTCGTATTTCACAACCTTAGCCTCGTACCTGAGACGAGCCTTCGGGTTGTGAGGTATATAACCGCTAAGGTATCCTAAACCACCCAATCGAGTATAGAAAAGCCCAATATGTATGTAGTAGCGATATATGTATCCCTAGCAATAACCCAAAAGGACTTCAGTCGCATAAATCCCGAGGTACAGATGACGTAGGGATTATCTCCTGTATATCTAACCATGTTACCTGATAATGCGAGGTACTAGGTACTACGTGAACAAGTAGAAACTACGGAGGAAAATACTCAAAAGGCTTGGTTCAGACCAAAAAAGAGATAAAATGAGTAGAAAGGCCATCTATCGCAGATACAAGGGATAGCGAAAGTGCAGAGAGTATGGCAGAACAGTCGGAAGATGCTGCAATGTCTGACATTGAGAAGATCATCAAGGCATGCTTCGAGAAGCTGGTAAAGGATGACTTGAGACCAACTATAGAGCAGATGGTGTCGGAGAATCTAGGGTAAGGATAAAGAGAGTACGCCCCCACCTGTGCATAACACCGAGAACGAACAGACCTCGAGTGTAGGGACGAGGAAGGCAGCGTGTACTCACTACCAAGAACCGGTGAAAACCTATCCGATCCATAACTTTCTCAATGTGGCGCAGAAACATCTGAACCACACTACACATAAGAAAGCTCTCTCTGTACAAGATGTGTCTGATGATGAAATCGAAGTGCATGAAGGACAGGTGAAGGGCAAAGAGAAAGTTTTGCCATCCTCAGAAATAGTAGAGGTAAAGGAGGGATTGAGCCGTCTAGAAGGGGGATCCACCTATGATATTAATTCTTGGTATCAATGTCTAGGTGAACAGCTGCCGCGAGACTTCAAATACCCTGAAATGAAGCAGTACGACAGGTCGAGTTCACCCAAAACGCACGTCATAATGTATATGGACTGCATAAAGCCACTAGGTATGAGCAATAGTATGTTCTCCCATCTTTTCCAGAGAAGTCTAATAGGAAACGCGCTAGAATGGTCAATCACCATGGATAGAAGCAAGTATCTTAGTTGGACCAAGTTAGCAGATGCGTTCATTAAACACTTCACCTATGTATCTTGTTCGAAGGTTAGGGAAGAAGGCTTTAGTGATCTCCCGTGTCTTCGAGAGTGGAGAAAGAGTGGGCTTCTTTGCCCTTAATTGTTGGTGGGAATTGGAAGTTTGGTGTCCCTGTTCCTCTAATTAGGTTTGGGCAAATCCCAGCGAAGTTTATTTGTTAAGGTTTATTTGTCAAGCTGAATAACAATCTCATTACACTGAAGTTTCTTCGTTGAACGAGAAGCTGCATGTTACATCTCGAGTAGTCGTTACGGATCTTCAGTCGAAGCTTTCGCAGCAGTCCTCCCTTGCCCAAGCTACGTTGGATTTAAGGGTAGCCGATCATGAGAAACGGAAAGAGAAACTTGAAGTTGCTCCATGTAACATCTCGGACCTTGGGTGTACTTACACCCCACTTGGATGTAAATATCCAAAGCCCGGAATATTAATTGAGTGGGTTTTGAAATACGTTTTAGTCCATCTCTCTTGGGCCTAGTCAGTTTAGGTCCAACGAAACTGGTTTCGGGCCTTAGTCGATTATGTCAACTTGGGCCCACATCTAGGTAAGATATTTAAACAAAAACATTTCACACATTAGACCTGACCGTAGGTCTAAGCAGGTCATAAGGTCAAACTAGGGTTCTCGGGTCCATGTACCCTAGTATTTATATTTCATAAACTGTGCCTGCAAGGGATTTCTAAACTTTACAGGGCACCTTGTCACTCATTCCACTTCAAAATAGAAACACCTTTTCGAGTTTTGTTCAAAAACATGTCTACATTCACACAATATTTTTGTCATATTTTTAAATCAGAAAAACGCACATAAAATAACACGTTAATTAAACCGCATTCAACTAATAGGTCCTATATAACGTTCACTTAAAAAATTATGGTTTATGCTCTGCGTGTTTTGTGTTTTGGTTTAAGTCTAGTTCTTTAAGGATTTATTCAGAAAATAGGCATAAACAGTAGCAGATTTTAGTTTGCAAAACTCGAATTTTAAAATATGAAAATGTAACTTAAACATCTCCTAAAATCATGAAATTTTTACTATAACCTCCCCTGGATCTCACGAATCCAGAGGTGCTATAAACAAAAAATCAAATATGATCCAAATACTGATTGCTGGTCAGAAAACCCAGCATGCTGTCCAAAATCGAAATTGACCTAAAACAACCATAAAAACGTCTCATCTTGTCTAAGTAACTTCCTCAACCCTTAGTTAAGTAAATAAATATAGTAAAGCATTATAGAGACTTACCTAGTCTTCTTCTTCTCAAACGCGGATCAACTCGCGTTCCAACATATCTCTTTCACTGATCTATGAAGGATGAAATGAATGGGGTGAGCCAACGCTCAGTAGGGATTCATAATCATCCCTCACAGTACAAACAACATATCAAACATATATATTTCATATCATGAACAGCAACAAATCAAAACAAAAATCATCTACGTTATCGAGGATTTCAGACCAAATAACTGGTTTGTTTATTTATTTAAATCCTTAAATTTCTCTTTCCATCGTACATCGTACGATCTTGGAATAACCCATCAGGCCATGCATCACTTCTCAATATCTCTTATTAGATGAATGTTTTCTTCATTCTCTTTCATGGGATTTAAACATCATGAAATATATATCAACACATGTAATATATATATGTATACATTTATTAGTTCATGGAAAACAGCTCTTCATGAACATATATTCAACTTCAAATCAAGAGAAAACAAATAAGTTTATACTCACAACCCACGTTTTTCCCTACCTTTACCGCGCGACTTGGTGACGGTTGGTCCACTAGCTTCTTCTCCTTTCTCTAAGCTTTAGAACCTTGAAGTTTTCCTAAGTTTTTTAAGAAGAAAAACACTCCAAACTAGGCCCTAAGGCTGCTGCCATTTTCTCATTCTCCCTTTTTTTCTCTCCAAAAGTGGAGAGACTTGGAGGGATCGGCCCTAGTATAGCCGATCTCTCCCTCTCTCCCTAGATTTTCTCTATCTCTATGAATTCCTAAAACTCCTCACTTCCCTAAATATTTTCTTTAACCTTAAAGATAGAGATTTAGAATTCTTTTTGATAAGAAAACTACTCCCACAAGCTATACGGTTTGGATTTTTAAGATTGAATGGTGCTGATCACTTGATCACCATCCAAGGGTTCATATTATTTTAATTTTATGAGAAACCCTAGTATCCAAGTGAGAAGGTTTAGCTAATAGGTAACTAATTTTTAGGGAAAGAATTGAGGAGAGATCGACCTCCTCTTAGGCTTGGCCGACTCACACAAAGTGGACCTTATTTTTGTGTCAAATTGATTTCCTAAAATTTATGAGGACCCACCAGGATGTTCAAAGTGTCCCAATATTAGATCCAACAGTTTGGATGATCCCAAACCTTACTAGATTACAAAAAATAATCCTACTTTTAATTTAGGATAAGTTTTTTAGGTTTTGTGTAAAAATGGGATTCTTAAAAAAAATTAACATGTGTGGGTTGATCCTCTCTTATAGGGAGATCGACCACACTCTCTCATTTTCTTTCTATATTTTTTCCAAAACTCTAAGATTTTCTCCACAACTTATTTCCTAAAATATCTCTTTCCTAACCAACCAAGAGTAATCCCTAAGACTTAGTTATTTCTCTCTAGGTTACACACATTTTCTACCATGGGTGGGGTCCACACAGTTTCTACCTACACTATATATATATATATATATATATATATATATTATTGCATACATTATTTACGTAAAAATAATAATAATAATATATACATATATATATATACATATATACTTGTATACATACACGTGCACCCTTAGTGCATGTGCCATTTTTTCACGTGCATGCATGCATGCAAGGTCTTACGTACGATATAGCTATATATACCTTGCAAAAGTGTTTTTGCAACTATCCAATTTTTCATTTTATGGATTTAACCCTACATTTGTTATGCAAAAGTATTTTTGCGCTACTCTTCATCTCATCCTATGCATGAGGTACTAGTTTAATTAAAGGTTGGAATCAATCCGTTAACCTCTCACTCATCACACAAAGTCACGTGTAGCATTACTTCCTTTCACGTGCATGGCTTTAGTTGCCATGCTTTCTTCACACATGCCACCCCACATTGGGTGTGCACAAAACCATGGGCCCAGCTTATAGGCTTTTTCAAGGCCTACACAAGAATTTTCATGGTGTTACACTCTAGAAGAAGTTGATGTTGAAGTTAATCCTTCTCAGACTGTGTTCCAGATTAAGGACCCTGATCTTTAGCATTTTCTGGATCGGTTGGCTGTGGAATCTAAGTATCCACCGACACCTACTGTTGCTGATGTCGATTAAACATGAGTTTTCTTACCACCCCCCTTTTTTATTTTCTTTGCAGAAAATAATCTTTATTTTCTCTACTTTTCGAGTTGTCGATATTGACCTCTTATCTGAAGAGGTTTCTTTTGGTTGTGTGAAAACACTTATTTAATTTTGCTTGTGTAGCATTGTGATTTGTTTTAATTTATAGCTTGCTCAAGGTTTGACAAAGTTTTCTATGAGTTAACCCATTTGTGCTTGTTCAGGAAACCCTGCCTTTGTTTTAACGAAAGCTGTTAGCTTTAAATTCAAAGGTTGCATTCGAACTTTACTAAAATCCCCGCTATAGTTTTGTAGTTCAATTTGTGAAGCTTTGTGAAGAGGATTCTTTTGATTCGTCTTTGTATATTTGTTTTTGCGCCTAAAACCTCTATTTTATATTGTTTTCCATTTGGGGAAAGCTATTCATTTTCAAGATTTTTTTTGGAAAACTTCTGAGTTGATTTTTTGTTTTGTATGTTAATTCCTTTATTGTTGTAGGAATTTTGTTATTTTCTAGGTACTGAAAGTTATTCAACTTTCAACACCCTTCAATGGGAAACTCTCCTTGTTGTTTTTGTTTTTATTCCCTTTTAGTCAGGAATCCTATTGTTTTCCCGATATTGAAAGTTTTCTAACTTCAAGACTGTTATCTGGTAATCTTTGTTTGTGCTGCTTTGTTTTTTAGATACGTTAAGGTGCAATCCTAAAAAAGCTCTGTTGTTGGTTTTTTATTTTAAGGGTAAATCTGAGAAACCTTTACACAAAGAAAGACCTTTTATTAGTTTTTTGTTGTTTATCTAGTAGGTTTCAAGTGTAGTACTTGTAAACCTTTTGTCCAAGGTTTGCTTTAAAGGGAAACCTGGAAATCCATATGTACACATTTGAGCGCAAAGAAAAGCAAGAAACCTCCGAAGAACGATTTAATTATTGGGTAATTGAAGAAAATCGATGATAAAGGGTGGCATTCAAGAAAACTAGTTCATTGAAAGACCCTTGCTTCTGACAGCTTAATTATAGGGCAAACCCAAAAAACCAATAGAGGCTATTTCCACTAATCTCAATGGAGACCTCCCTTCTTTGTTGTAATTGTAGGACAAATATGAAAATCTAATAATCCAAGGAAACAACCGAGACCCAGCCCGGGATCCTTTTAATGTTATCATTCTTGGGTGAAACCAAAAAAGTCAGTAACGTTTCAAAGGTTATGTATCCAAAGACCCAGCTCTGGTAACCTCGACTCCGTGGTTTTAAATTATGGGGCAAACATGGAAAACCAATACTTTTCTATAAGTGTTCTAATTTCCACAGAACTACGTTTTTGGATAACCTTATAGTCTACGGTTTAATTCTTGGGCGAAACCTAATAATCCATACGGTCAGAGTTTTCTGCTACATCTTTCCTTGCTTTGTGTACATTTAAGGTCCTTGAAGGTTTTCTTTTGAGGGTAAACCAAGAAACCTTTAAAACCAATAGTTTAATTATAAGGTAAACCTGAAAAATCAAGCTTTAACAAGGTTTTATTTCTTAGGTAAGCCTTGAAAACCAATGTATTTTTATTTATGAACATCTCCGTTCTTAAGGATAAAACTTCTTCAAATGAAGTATATTCCATGGTAATTCAAAAGGATCACCTTCTACAGTTTTCATAAAGTATGCCCCATGTCCTGCTTTACTGTCCATCAGGTAAGGTCCTTCTCATAAAGCTTTAAGCTTTCCTGAACTAAGTTCTTCGCGGCCAGGAAAAACCTTTCGAAGTACTAAGTAACCTGGAATCAACTCTCGTGCCTTGACTTTTTTAGAATATGCACGT
Organism: Macleaya cordata; assembly: GCA_002174775.1. Lineage (NCBI taxonomy): Eukaryota > Viridiplantae > Streptophyta > Magnoliopsida > Ranunculales > Papaveraceae > Macleaya > Macleaya cordata. Next base: position 64,999 of record MVGT01000335.1, read on the forward strand.
TGAAGAGTTCAGTGATAGTTTTCCAGCTGTAAGATAGCTTTCTTACGTTTCTCCTCAAGTGAATCCAAGCTTTCCATCAATCTTTTAGAGTTTTCTTTCTGTCTTCCAGAGATGGTTTTTGTTGTTGAAGCTATTACTTCAGTAGGAATTACTGCCTCTATTCCATAGGCCAACGAAAATGGAGTTTCTTGTGTGGATTTTTGCTTGATGGATCTATATGCCCGTAGAACTTCATGTAGACGATCCACCCATTTTCCTTTAGCTGCACCTAGCTTTCTTTTGAGATCTCTAGCAGTGTTTTGTTGATAGCTTCCGCTTGACCATTCCCTTGTGGGTATTGTGGAGCGGAAAACCTGCAATTTTAGGTTGTTTCCTTCTTTTGAAAGTTAGTATATTCTGAAAGAAAGCTCTGTCGGTTTAGAATTTTATACCTTTGCTGTATTTTATACTGTTTGCAAAGATCTTTCAGCTTGGTTCCTTTGAATTGCATTCCATTGTTAGCTACAATGGCCATAGGAAGTCCAAACCTAAATAATTGGAAATCAAATATTTGATTCAAAATTTAAAAAGCTCTTCATTTGAAGTGCTTTTAAAAAGTTTTTCATTTGTAACAAGTTTCTGTGTTACACTTAGTAACAACTAACCTGCAAATGATTTGTTCCCAAACAAATCTTTTCACGTTGTGTTATGTAATTTGAACCAGTAGGTCGGCCTCTACCCATTTTGTAAAGTAATTCGTTCTCAGTAGAAGGAATCTGTGTCCTCCCGGAGCTCTTGGTATTGGGCGAACGATGTCTAAGTCCTATTGTGCAAAAGGCCATGGGCTTAGGACGTTGTGTAACTCTGCTGCCGGTGCATGAATCATTTATGCATTTCTAATGAAGACAAGAAGTTTCATATGTGTTTGAAACAGCTTTCTTTTGAAAGTAATTTTATGTTTTTAGGTTTTGACATACCTTTGACAGGATTTGTAATATTTTTCTATACTTTTTGCATCCTCCTGCATGTAAGACCAAAAATATCCCTGGGAACGTGCTTTCTGGGCAAGAGACCTTCTCCCGAAATGGTTTCCGCAAGTACTAGAATGTATTTCCCTTAATATGCTTTCTCCTTGTCCTTTAGTAATGCACCGTAGCAGTTAACCCAAGAAAGACTTCCTATACAATTTATTTTCAAGAATTGTGTATCTTGTTGCCTTGAGCTTGATTTTGTGCGCTTCCCTTTTCCCTTCTGGGAGCTTTCCATTGAGTACATATTCCTTTATGTCAATCATCCAAATGTCTTGCGGTTCTTCGATTGAGCAGGTTTCGAAAATTAAACTTGTAGGCTCTGAAAGAACTTCAATTGGTAGTAACCTTTTCTCAGATTGCTCAAACATTGAAGCAATGTAGGCCAACGCATCTGCGTATCTGTTACCAGTACGAGAAATCTGTTGAAAGTGTACTTTCAAGAAAGCTTATGAAAGCTTTCTATAATAGCCAAGTATTGCATCATACGATTTGCTTTGGCCTTGAATTCTTTCTTGATTTGCTTGATCACTAACTGAGAATCACTAAAGATAGTGAATTCTGCAATTTTCAGATATTTTGCAATCTGTAGGCCCCTTATCACTGCTTCATATTCAGCCTCATTATTTATAATAGTGAATTGTAATCGAACATCTTGTTCAATTTTGTTTTTTTCTGGAGTGATAACAACAATACCTATCCCAGCACCTGCGTTGTTGATGGAACCATCAACGAATATTCTCCAACTTCCTTGTGCTTCCTAAGGTATAGCATTTTCTAGGTCTTCTTCTTCGTGATTTCCTTCTTCACCTTCGCTGAAATCAGAAGAAAGTTCTTCAACTAGAAAGTCAGCCAAGAAATTTGCAACTGCTTGCCCTTTGATAGCTTGGCTAGACACAAATTGTATGTCGTATGGAGCGAGCTGGATAACCTATTTAGCTATTATTCTAGCTTTCTGATCTTTCATCAAGATATTCCTAATAGGGTATTCTGTCATTACTTGAACGACGTACCCTTCAAAGTAAGGACGAAGCTACTGAGTAGAAAACATTACGACCAACACTAACTTTTCCATTTTAATGTATCTTGTTTCAGCAGGATGCATAATTTTACTTATGAAGTAAATTGGTTGCTCTGTCCTTTCTGAAATTCGACCTAATACTGCACTTACAGATGTTTCTGTAGTAGAAATGTACAGTTTTAGTATATCTCCTGGAACTAGTTTTGTGACTACTGGTGCTTTGGACAAGTACCGTTTAATCTGCTCCAGGGCTTCAGAACATTCTGTGTCCCATATGAAATTTGCTTTCTTTTGAAGCAAGTTGAAGAATGGACGACATCTTTCTGAAGACTTTGATATGAATCTATTCAGTGTTGCCAACCTCCCAGTTAGAATTTAAACTTCTTTCTTTGTTTTCGGCTCAGGCATATCTAGTAATGCACGAATCTGATCTGGGTTTATCTCTATTCCTCTTTTTGTTACTAAATATCCCATAAATTTTCCAGAAGTTACAGGAAATGTGCCCTTTGCTGGATTTATTCGAATTTCGAATTCTTTTATGCGATTTAATGTTCTTTTCAGGTCAAGAACAGGTTTTCTTTTTTCTTACTCTTCACCAGCATATCGTCAACGTAAACTTCTATTGATTCTCCGATCATTTCCTTAAACATCTTATTCACTAACCTCTGGTAGGTAACTCCTGCATTCTTCAAACCGAAAGGCATGACCTTATAACAATATAAACCTCTATCTGTAGTGAAAGTTGTCTTCTCGACATCCTTTGGATTCGTAGGAATTTGATTATAACCAGAGTAGCCATCCATGAATGTTCAACTCATGGCCTGTTGTTGCTTCTACCATTCTATCTATATTTGGGATAGGGTAGCTGTCCTTTGGACAAGCTTTATTGAGGTCCGTAAAATCCACAAAGAACTCGAATTTTCCCCTTTTTCTTCGGTACTACTACCATATTTGCAATCCAATCTAGATATTGCACTTCTCGAATGAATCCTACACTTAAAAAATTGCCCATCTCTTCATTCATAGGACCATAATACTTTTCAGCAAGCTTTCTCGGATGCTATTTTACTAGTTTGAAACCTTTTATAATATTCAAACTATGACATAAAATTTTAGTGTCAATTCCTAGCATATCTTCCATTTTCCATGCAAAGAGATCAACGTTAGACTTCAATAATCGGATAATAAACTCTTTTACCTTAGCATCCAGATCTCTTGCAATAAAAGTTATTTTCTTTTCTTCCTTACTTCCCAAGTTTATTCCCTTAACTTCATCTTTTTCAACTTCTATCCTTCCTTTCTCCAAGAGTCTGGAATGAGCTTTCTTTGTTATTTCTATAGGTTTCGGAAAGTTTTTCTGCTCTTTTCCTTCTTGCTGTGATTGCTATAAGGTTTCGGGCTTGAGCTTTCCAAGCTCAATAGCCTGACACTCCTGACTCAAAGTTGTATCTCCTTTTAAAACATGAATACCGTCTGAAGTTCGGAACTTTAATCTCTGATGAAAGGTAGAGGGAACCGCTTTCATTTTGTGTAACCAAGTTCTTCCTAAATTCACATTGTAAAAGGATGGAGAATTTACTACTAGAAATCTCATAGAAGTTAAGACTAGTCTAGCCAAAACTGGTAGTTCTATCTCACCTTCCGGATATGTATATGCTCCATTAAAACCAACTAAAGAAATTTTCGAAACAGCTAAATCCTCCTTCTTCAATTTCATCTTAGTAAAAGCTTGCTTAAGAATTATATCCGCAGAACTTCCAAGATCAATTAAAATTTTCCTAACCTCCCAACCATCTATTGTTAAAGTAATCAAAAGTGGTTCGGTATGGAAAGTACCTTCTTCCTCGACTTCCTCAACGGTAAACTCTATCGCTTTCTCTCCGTTCTCCAGCTTCTGAGTTTTCACGCTACCTACTATTCTGGAGTGTTCAGAAGTTCGCTTTACCTGTCTGGGAGAGGTTTCTAGGAATCGAACACGATCCTCCCTGGGTTGATATATTATAACATTAACCACTCCATGAACTACTGGAGATTTTTCTTCCTCTTTGATAAAGGTTTCCAAGTTATTAAAATCTCTTTGAATGAAGTGTTGAATCTTTCCCTGAGAAATCAATTTTTGAACCATCATCATAAGATTCTTACAATCATTCGTCGAAGTATGCTCTATGATATTTGCAAACTAGGACTTTCTCACCCCTTGTTTTGGTGTTGTTTAGAGGTCTCGGCCGATAGAAGAATTTATCGTCCTTCATCTCTTCCAAGATTTCTTCTAGTGAAGCATTAAGTGCAAGGAAAGCTTTCTTAATATCTTTCCATTGTTTCCACTTTTTACTTGTCTTGCCGTCTGAGATCTTTCTGTGTTTAGAGCTTCACTCCCTTTCTCTGCTATTGCTTCTTTTCTTATCTTTTTCTTCAACTTCATAGATCTTGTGATGACCGTAAGTGTTTCTTTCACCAACTTCTTCTAATGCAGAGTATTTCTCAACTCCAACAATCAATTTAGCGATTGTTTTAGGTTTTTCCATTACTAAACCTTTGTGAACATCTGTTCTAGGAATAATCGCATTCTTAAATGCTATGATTGCTATTTTTTCGTCAGTAGAATCGATTGTAAGAGTTATCTGGTGAAACCTTTTCATGAATTTGCTCAAGGATTCTCTAGACTGTTGTCGTAGGTGAATCGATATCCATTTGATGTTTTCGATTACAGGAGTACTACTCTAAAAACAACTTTCTCAAATTGGAGAAACCTCTGATGCTTCCAGGTTCTAACTTATAAAACCATATTAAAGCATGCTTGTTGAGACTATATGGAAACAAACAACATACTAAAACTTCATCTCGTTCATATAATCCCATCATTTGCTTGTAATGAAGCAAGTGATCGACTGGATCAGATTCTCCTCGAAACATGTCGAACTTTAGAATCTGGATTTTTTTAGGTAAGATTACTTGCATTATACTGCTGTAGAATGGTGATTCCCTCTCCTTCTCCATTAGCATCGAGGTTATTTGATCAGTTGTTGAAGTATTTGCGTTTTTGATCATTTCTAACAGATCCGCTTTACTTTTTTGGATAAAATTTTCCATTTTGAGTCGAGCTTGTGCTCTGAAATTGACCTGTTCAGATTGTATCACAAACTGCTCATTTGTTCGACTGGTATCGATTCTTGATGCACCGGAGTAGCTGCCTCGTCCGTCGGAAACTCTCTTGCAACCAGAGTTTGCGATATAAGTTTTTGCAAGATTTCTGACTGAGCTTGTTGAATTTTTTGCATATTTAGAACCAATCTAGTTAACATTGAGGTAGGATTAGTTTCTGTAATTGTCTCTTCTTGTTGTTCCAGATTTGATCTGGCTCGAACAGTTTCCTATTCTTGCTGCTCAGTGATCGAAACTTGTTCTTGTTGATCAAGAGTCGATGTATTTCCAGCATCTTGAGGATTTTCCACTAGAGAAGGTTCTCCGTTCTGCTCTTGTAGCTGAGGATCAACATTCCTAACAGGTCTTCCTGGTCTTTTTCTGACCATTTTTGTTTTTTCTGTCTTCTTTAGCTTAGAGAAATGTAATAGACGGCGCCAAAATAAAGGAGGTAAAATCCATCATTCAAATAGTTTAGAGAGAGAAAGTAGTTCCCTAGAGAGATAACCTAAAGGTCTTAGAAAGAGAACCTAAAGGATTCTAGAGAGAGAAAGTAGAAGACTCTAGAAATAGATTGGGAGAGGTTTCTCTAGTCTAGAGGAATTCTCTTCTAGCTTAGATTAGTTCTCTTTAGTTAAGATCAGTTAATCTTAAAAGTGAGGTGAGCTCCTTTATTTATAGGCTTGCTGAGCTTGTAAGTCAAACTCTTAGCCAATCAGTAATGAACACCTGTCTTTCACTTTATAAGTGTGTGACAGCTATTCATAAGTGCCAGACAGCTGTTAGTTTACTCCTTTTTTTATGGTTACCTTTCGGAATCTTCTCTTTGTTAGGTTTACCTTTCGGAAACCTCTTTACTTAAGTGAGAAAGCTTTTTTCTCTTTAGCAGAAAGCTGAATCCGAAAAGGTGTTCTTACAAGTATTATAACTACCACCAAGGACCAGGCCACCTGACAGATAAGTGCTAGTCGCTAAGGCATGCGAATCAGGATTTGCTTGGTGCAGGGAAAATCAAAATGGAGGGAGCGCAGATCCTTACCAAGTCAAATGTAGCCACTAATCCACTACCAAAGCATCCAGTTGAGGGATAGAAGAATGTGAATTATATGGGGATCGAAGAGTCTAGAGATCCTACAAAGCTAGTCTAGAGAAGAGAATCTATGGAGGTTGCATCAGTTTTTAGTGTACCACAAATTAGAGCGAGCACATATCAAGTTGGGGAATCCAGCCAAAAGCCCCCCACCATCAGCGAGCTTGCCGCTAGGAGCAAGAAGTTAGAGCTGGAAAAGCTTTGGCCGATCTAAACCAAGGAAATGATGCAAGCTCAGGAAAGGGAGCAAGAAAGTCAGGATTCTGCAGAGCAACCGAAGAAAACTCCTTTGTTCACAATCAACAAGGTAGTCCCTGTCGGGTTCAAGATAGTATAGAAAGAACAGGTTATTTAGATAGAGGATCTGTTAAAACCTCTAATCAACCTGGAGGAAAGTCTTATCCCAAAGACTCGGGATCATGTCTGGACGAATCCGCTGAAAGAATCAGCTGAAGAATGCCAGGAGGTTTAGCATCAAACAAAGACAGGAAAGGTATATAAACCGTCATACTTGAGAGCTGATAATCCGGCGGCGGTTGTTAGAGGCCCGCCTTTTCAAATATTTCCACATAAGCCTAGAGAAGAAGAAGATAGGTTAGTAGTGGATCAACTTCGAAGGACGAAACCTAACGTATCTGTTTGGGGCTTATTAGAGGCTTCTAGCAAGCATAGAGAAGCTCTTTTGACGACACTCAACGGCATACAGGTTGACACTGGGATAACTCCAGAGGAATTAGTAGCTACAGTGGCTCAGGTTAGGGGAATCCTAGCAGTATCATTTTCAGATGAAGACTTGCCAGAAGAAGGGGTAGGACATAATCGAACCTTGAATATCATTGTTGGTTGGAATCACCTAATCATCCCATTAGTATTGGTAGATAATGGTTTTGGGGTAAATATTTGTACCCTAAAAATGGCTAGAATAATAGGCTTGAAAGAAGAGGATATGGATTTTCAAGAATGGACCACATGAACCGTAAAAGGGTTTGATAATGGGAAGAAAATAGTAGTCGGTGAATTTACAACCACAATTGAGATTGGTCGGGTATGGATAGAAGCACACTTTCTGGTCATGGATATTGACACCAACTTCAACCTATTGTTGGGTCGTCCGTGGTTGCATCAGAACAATACCGTCCACTGTACATCAAAAGCAGAAGTTCCTACACAAGGGAAAGATAGTGGTGATTTTCGGTGATGAGGATGAAGCCCAAGAAATGGCCGATCGCAAAGGAAAAAGCATCGTGCCAGTAATCGAGCCAGTAGGAACATTGTGTAATTGCATTGAAGAAGCAGTTAATGTCTTACAAGTAAGATCCATGGTCAGAGAGAAGATTCCTAGCCATTTTTACTGTGGAAATTGAAGGGTGGCTTACCTTTTATAGAACAGAGATTCTTTCCAGGAATGGGTTTAAGAAGATAACATTAGGGTATAACTCAGCCATTAGAAAGCAGAACGGTGGCACCTGATGGAACATATGGTTTAGGTTACCATCCATCAAGAGAGGAAATCCGTAGGAATCAGATTGAGAAAGGAAGGAAACCATAGGCAAAGAATAGAGGTGAACCTTATGTCACACCATCTATTGACTGGTCCAAGCAGCCCAAGTATTCAGAGTGGTTCGTATGGAAAGGTCAACGTTCAGCTGTACCTGCTCCTCAGAAAAAATTGGGAGTCCCTCAACAAGAAACAGTGGTGAGAAAATTAGAAGAGGTAGAATTACCAGATGACACTCTGTTAATAGGAATCAGTCAGTTGTACTCAGAATCCAGCCTAGAAAAAGGAGTTGTCTAAGTATCAGCATGATTTCTGAAGAAGAATCAGAGTTAGATGATACGGCAACCTCGAGCCTAAGACGGATGACTGCCGAGGAGTATATAGCATTCAGAAATAATTGGGCGAATGCAGAAGAATATCGTGCAGTGTTTATGCTTTCGAAGAAGAAAATAACAGAAGTAGAATACCGAGAATACCTTCCACCAGTCAATCAAAGAATGACAGCTCGGGCATCCCTTCAGCCCGTCAAGAATAAAAAGATCACATCAACCTTAGAGATAAATACCAGACGTATGACAGCGGACGCATATCAAATGGCACTCAGGCAAGCACACATGGTGGAGGCAGAGACGCCACGGTCAACAGTTGATCAATACCATGCATCACAGGGGTTAAAAGCATATCCACAAAGAGTTGGTAGTCAGGGCAACGACAACCAAGAAAGGTGGGAAGAGATACCGCGTGAAAGCCTCGCAAGTACGCAATGGGTTAATATGATCTCAGAAGAGATAGACCTCCAGCCTCATCTTCTCGTCTGTTCTATTTATGATGATGATATCATTATCAATGCTAACCCTTTTGCAGGTAAGTCTGTCGGTGCCACAACACCTGGCAGCCAAAAAAAATGACCTGAATCAACTTGGAGTAGGGGCACCCTTGTCTGAGGAGGGAGATTCATGGGCCCTATCAGATTTTGTTTCTGCTTTAAGTTTTCTGTGATTTGCAAAAAAAACAAAAACAAAAAAATCAAAATATTTTCAAAAACAACAAAAAATTTGAAAAATCAAAAAAGCAAAAAGGTGTTTTGTGCATAAATCAAAATGATTGGCACTGAAGATGAATATGAGTCCGAAGATGACAACTGGGTCGCCATTCAGGAAGAAGTGCCTGAGGAGATCCTGGAGTTGCTCAATCGTTATGAGGACAGGCTTCCATCAATCGAGGAAGACTCTGAATTAATAAACCTGAATTTTGAAGACCGACCTCAGTTGGAGAAGATTGGTACCACATTATCTCAAGATGAGAAAGGGGGCATTGATTGGGTTGCTAAAAGAGTACAAGGACGACATCTTTGCTTGGTCATACAAGGACATGTTGGGGCTGGACACTGAGATGGTAGTACACAAGCTGCCAACCTATCCCGATGCTAAACCGGTAAAGCAGAAGCTCAGAAGACTGAGACTAGAATGGGGCAATAAAGTTCAAAGAAGAAATCACCAAGCAATTAGATGCAAAATTTTTAATTCCGGTCACATATACCGAGTGGTTGGCAAACATAGTGCCAGTACCCAAGAAGGATGGGAAGGTTCGAATGTGCATTAACTATCGAAACCTCAACAAGGCAAGCCCAAAAGACGACTTCCCGTTGCCACATATCGACATATTAGTTGATAACGCCGCCGGACATGGCCTTTTATCCTTTATGGATGGGTTTTCAGGGTATAATCAGATCAAAATGGAAGAAGAAGACATAGCAAAAACTTCCTTTGTCACACCATGGGGAGTTTATTGCTATCGGGTAATGCCATTTGGGTTAAAAAATGCGAGAGCAACCTATCAGAGGGCTATGACTACTATCTTCCATAATATGATGAACAAGGAGATCGAAGTATGTGTAGATGATTTAATTGCAAAGTCTAAAAGAAGAGAGAACCATATCCGAGACCTCACGAAACTCTTTAGGCATCTCCAAAAGTTCAAGTTGCGCCTCAATCCAAACAAGTGTGTATTTGGGGTAAAATTCGAGAAGTTGCTGGGATTCATTATCAGTAACAAAGGCATCGAGGTAGACCCATCTAAAGTAAAGGCAATCATAGAAATGCTGCCACCCATAGACGAGAAGGAAATTTGGGGTTTTTAGGGAGGATTTCGTACATCAGCAGGTTTATCGCACAACTTACATCAATCTGTGAGCCTATCTTCAAACTACTAAGGAAAAATACTCCGAAGACATGGAATGAAGATTGCCAGAAAGCGTTCAACAAAATTAAAGAGTACCTGCTGAGTCCACCAATGCTGGTTCCCCCTATTCCAGGAAATCCATTGATCTTATATATCACTGTGACAAACACCTCAGTGGGAGCAGCTCTAGGGCAATATCATGAAGACAGTGGTAAAGAAAGAGCCATTTATAACATTAGTAAGACCTTGTCCGGGTATGAAATAAGATACACACCTCTGGAAAAGACTTGCTTCGCATTGGTATGGGCTGCGAAAAGGCTCAAACGATACATATTGTCACATTCAATCCAGTTGCTCTCACGAATGGTTCCCATCAAGTATCTGTTTTTAAAACTAGCATTATTTGGGAGAACAACTAGGTGGCAACTAATCCTATCAGAATTTGACATACTTATGTCACATAAAAGTATAAAAGGAAAAGCAATAGTTGATCATCTTGCTGCTCATCAACTCCCAGATAGGGATATAGTGATAACGGAATTCCCTGATGAATACATCATGTCTGCAGAACCAAAAAAGGTAGAAGAAGATGCGCCGTGGAAAATGTACTTCAACGGAGCCCATAATAAGATAGGTAGAGGAGTAGGGGCAATGTTAGTGTCTCCAGAAGAAATCAAAACGCCTATTGCCATTAAATTAGGGTTCCATTGCACAAATAACATTGCAGAGTACGAGGCATGTGTAACTGGTTTAAAGGCGGCCTCTATCAGTTAAAAGGCTAAGGGTTTACGCTGTTTCTCTCTTGATCATTAAATAAATTCAAGGTGAATGGAAACTAAAGAATGAACAGTTGATTCCTTATTATGAGTACCTCCTAAAATTGGTCAAGGAGTTCGATGAAGTTGAGTTTCATCATATATTCAAGAATAAGAAATATTGTGCGAATGCTTTAGGAGTGTTATCCTCATGGTTAACTATTCCAGAAGGAGCTACAATTTAACCAATTGAAGTAATCCAGAGATATGAACCCACATACTATTACCAGGTTTAAGAGTTCGAAGAAAAAGAGCCTAGTGAACCATGGTATGCAGAGATCAAGAGGTTCTTGGAGACACAAGAGTATCCAGAAGGTCCAACAAAGAGAGACAGACGGTTTATCAGATCACGGGCCTCAGGATTTGCTCTATGTAGAGGCAACATATACAAAAGATCCTTTGATAATACACTATTGAGGTGTGTAGACAAGGAGGAAGAATTGAATATTCTGGAAGAAGTCCATGCTGGGGTATGCGGTCCTAACATGAATGGACGAATGTTGGCTAAAAAGATCTGCAAGTATGGGTACTTTTAGCGAACAATAGACAATGACTGTGAAAGATTCCTGAGAAAATGTCACGAATATCAAATACATAGAGATCTTATCCATGTTCCTCCAGCGGATCTAAACTGTCTGACATCACCTTGGCCTTTTTCAACCTAAGGAATCGATGTGATACGCAAGATACACCCACCGTCATCAAATGGGCGTAACCATGTCATTGTGGAAATTGACTATTTCACTAAGTGGGTTGATGCAATCTCTTGTAAGAGTGTCAAGTTAGCTCCCACTGCAAGGTTTATCCAGAATCATATCATCGGCAAGTATGGAGTGCCTCACGAAGTTATCTCCGACAACGGTCCAAACTTTATCGGCTCTGAGGTTCGCCATTTGTTCAATAAGTATAAGAACCAGCATCATAATTCGTCGCCCCATAGGCCACAAACCAATGAAGCAGTAGAGGCTGCCAACAGGACGTTGGTGTAGATTTTAAAGAAGATGATTGTGACTTATAGGGATTGGAGTGACAAGTTACCTTATGCATTATGGGCTTATCGGACGTCCATCCGAATGCCAACAAGGGCAACACCCATTTTCTCTTGTGTATGGGATGGAGGTTGTACTTTTAATTGAGATTGAATTCCTGACTCTTAGGGTCTTAAAAGAAGGAACTGAAGATGAAGCCGATTGGATTTAGTCCAGAGTTGATGCTTTGAGTTGCATTGACGAGAAAAGAATAGATGCAGTATGTCACGCACAGTCTTACCAGCAAAGGATAGCCCGTAGCTTCAACAAGAAAGTTTGACCTAGAAAGTTGAGCGTAAGGGACCTTGTGCTTAAAGATATCAGGCATGTGGATCATTCTGATGCAAGGAGCAAATTCAAGCAAAATTGGGAAGGTCCTTTCATCATTAACAACATACTCCCGGGGATGGCGGTCCGATTAACAGACCTCGATGGTATTGAGCACCAGAGGCCTACAAATTTGGATCAGCTCAAGAAGTACTACACCTGAGGTAGCCACTCAGCTCTTAGACCAGGGGCAGATGAAGCCGACAGAGGTCCAAAAATGAAGGATTCCTTGGTCGAAAGCTTACACCCATAAAGAATCTAGTTGAAACTTCATTCCCGCTAGAAAATAAGTTTGAGCCTTAAACCATTTCTTATACATAGCAAATAATTCTCCCTCCAAACCGAAGAGTTTATCTCCTTTCTTGTACATATATTTCCGCCCAATGGGCAAAAATATTCAAAAATCCAAAAAATTAAATATTCAAAATATCCAAAAAAAAATCAAATATTCCAAAAATCCAAAAAAATAGAAAATCCCAAAAAAGCAAAAGCAATAAAGAGTTTTGCGAGCCCTAATTTAAGCAAGGGGCAGTCATAAAGAGAGGAAAAACCCAAAAAAGTCAGACAATTCAATTCTTTGAGCCTTTATCCCTTTTTTCTAGCCAACCTAACTCGCACTGCAATCTAAAAGACCTCATAAACCTGTGGCGACACGAGTCTTTGGTCGAGGAGAAAGGTGGTGCGCCTCTAAAAAATGAAAAAGGTAGAAAATTCAAGAATAGAAATTGTAGTGTGAAGAATAAAGACTTGAGAAAATTTGATCCGCATTTGTGAACCTCGAAGCGCGAAATCCCTAGAGTTAGAAGACCAGTTGGCAAGCACCACTATGACAGCAAGCTGCGACAAATATGAGCCTACAGAGGGTCTTCGTTTTGGAGGGGTGTGACTGCCCGATGATGACAGTGCCAGTGTCAATCCCAAGTCTCTAGATAAGTTAGTATCTGTAAGATCCAATAAGCGAAGTCGGAAAGATCGAAGGTGAAGCAGAAAAGGTTAACCCAAGAAAGTGGTGACCTATTAGTGTGACTCTAGCCATTTAGACAAATATTCATAATCATATCCAAGTTAAGCGGTTTAATTGCTCTCCGTTTCTACACTTTCAAAAAAAAACACACAACATAATTAAAAGGTTTTCAAAAAGCATTTTAAAAGCAAGAAAATGTTTTGTTTTTAATACCTTGTCTAGCGGGAAGCCTATGAGGGTAAACTTAGGATACTAAGGCATGATTCGTATGGCTTGGGCATCTGAGGCAAAAATCCCCAAAAGATAAGTGAGGTTTACAAAATATCACTTCTTTTATCGACTTTTGAGAATATGTTTTGTTTTCAAAACCTTGTTGGCGGGGCCTATGAGGATAGGTCTAGGATGCTAGGGGCATGCTTTGCATGACCTTGGTTTAGGCATTTAAGGCAAGAATCCCCAAAAAATAAGTGGGGTTTACAAGTTAAAGAATAAGGCTTTCGCATTTTCAAGGGAAAAACCCATAATAATAAAGTATGTCACACACAAACTGAGTTTTGCTAACATACATCAATAAGTTTTGTCCTGTACAGGAACTAGCAAATAAAAGTTACAGAAGGTTTACAAGTGCAGGAACCAACCGCTACATGAAGAGGAAACACCATCTCCTCCACCACGTCTCAGGCGCACCACATCACACTAGATAGATATCATATTCATGGAATACGATATCTATCTAGTGTCATATATTCCATACATCACACTAGATAGATATCATATTCATGGAATACGATATCTATCTAGTGTCATATATTCCATACATCACACTAGATAGATATCATATTCATGGAATACGATTCACTTTCAAGATGCCTAGCAGCCTCCAACTCTCTCACCCGCCCCTCAAGACAGGCGTTCTCCCCTCTCAACGAAGAAGCCTCCTTCTTCAACATAGCATTCTCCCCTGCTAAGCGCGTGACGTTCTCACGAAGTTTATTCCAACGCACCGAGATGTCACGCAGACCTATGGTAAGATCACATATAACCAAGCAAAGCCTATAAACTATCCTGAGAATCTCAGAAAGGGCCTTGAACAGACTTTAAAGCAGAAAAGATGCAATCAAGAATATGTATACAAGGGGCAATCAGTAACAATAAAAGGTCACTTACAGCAGGGAACTCAGGGCATAAAGGAAGTCTTGGAATTTAATCATCGTCAGAGCGAGGAATATCCTGAGGGGCAGGGTTCCCAGGCCAAGGCATGGTGATACGCCAAGAAAGGAAGTGGGCCATGTCGAATACCTCCGGATCTGCAGTAGGAGGAATCACCTCTTTCGGCTCCGGTGGCTGCCAAGACAACAAGTAAGAATCAAAAGAGTATTCAGAAAAACCAAAGAAGAATGAATCATAAATCGCTTACCGGTGGCTGAGGCGGGGATCCACCCCCTGGAGCCTCCCCTTCCTCCTCTTCCTCCTCTCCTTCCTCCTCTTCCTCCTCTGCATCGTCATCCTCAACAGCACGAAGGATGGGACCTAGGGAAGTCACGGCGCAATAAGTCGGGTAGTCAGCTTCCTCACGCGTCAGTTCTTCTAGGGTGAAATACCCCTCACCGACCACATCCTCTATCTCATTCGCCAGAAGGCGCGCGTTTCCTGTAACAGTGGGAGGGAAGAACTGAGGAACTGTCGACGAAACCAAGCTGCTGGGTACAACTATTGCCAAGATGCCAAATGTAATAATTAGGTCCTCTTAAAAGGAAGCGGGCCTAAAAAATGGCATGCATTATAGCCACAGCAGGATGGAACTCACAGTTCAAGTGACGCCAAGGGCCATTATGGATCTACCAAAAGAAGAAGTGGTGTGGTCAAACTACAGAAGTTAGAAGTCACAAAGGAAAATAAGGAGTGGGCTTACCGATTCCAGGGTAATGTTCTCCAACCCCAGCCGGTATTCATTGAGGCGCTCATCCCTTGGTACAGGGCAGTTGCGAACCTCCTCGTACCAAAACATAACTCTCAGAACAAAAGGATTATGGGCCAAAAGTGGCAAGAGGGGTTCACGAACAACGAAAAACTAATAGACCCAAATCTGGAAAAGCAGACAAAATCAACAATTCGACAATAAAGCATAAAAAAAGCAAGGCAAGGGGCAGGTATAGATAATGCATACCGACAGCACAGGACAGAAGCCACAGGTAGACTTAAAGTTCTCCCGGGTAACACTCGTCAGGTAAAGGAGGAGATAAGACATGAAAAAGCTCCCCCAATTATAGTTGCCCGCGAACTGGAGAGAGGAGAGGCCAGCAAGATACCCTACTTTGAGTTTATTATTGTTGGAAGACAGGAACAAGTTACCCAGCACATAAACGATAAAAGCATGGGTCATGCAATCAACCTCACGGTTAGTACCAACAGCCGCCCACGTCGAATAAAAGGTGGCCAGGCTGTTGAGATGGATGTTATAATTCTTCCCAAAGGCATGAGGGTCGAAATGTGCCCGTAGTAGCTCCTGCACCTCCTCAACAGAAAATTCGGGTCTCCAAGGATTAGGAGCCCAATAGCCGACAGGGATGCCGATAATCATGGTAGGCCCAGCTCCCCAGCAGGAAGATGGAAAGTGTTGGTGTTATCACACCACCTCTCTGTCGAAGCCCAATAGACCTCCATGTCATCATTAGTAGACAACGAGTTGAGGCAGTGGTGAAGATTTCTCCTCTCTACATGTCCCCTGGCATGGGCATTGTTCTTTATAAGCTCCCACCAGTGCCTGATGGTACTAAGGCTCCCCCGGGTCTTGAGACTCAAGGAGGAACACCCCTGCAATAAAGATAAATTTCAACAGCAACCCCCTTTCAATAAAACGATGCGGCAAAGAAAAAGCCAGTCAGTTACCTCTCTATTCAGCAGGCGCTGAAAAGGCACGTGAGTCTCCAATGAAGTCAGCAACGGCAGGTGACCATTATTGGTGGTGGTAAGCATGGTAGAGATATCATAGAGATGAGCCTGATCCGCGTCTTCGTCCATACTACCACGTGGTTATCGGTTCTTTCTACCAACATTTGTTCGGTGGTTATGACACTCGTATGTGGTCGTTAGGGAGGCGCTTGTCATAACCACGTCGCACATACAAGTCTACAACATTGACAGTATACTCCAAGCCCTCTGGGAACTCCCCTCTTCAAGTGCTCCGCCAGCCATATCAGTAAGATTCTAATAAAATGATAAGAATTGGACTCTCAAAGAATGAAGAAAAGGATAAGAAATAGTGTCTCACCTAAAAGATGTAAGGGCTTCTAATGATAGCACGAGGGTCAGAGTCGAAGTCGTAGCAATCAAACATTTCCCCCAGAATAGTAGGGGCGATGCAACCTCCATCACGTGTCTGGAGGAGGACCAAAATGACAAGAGGGGAGCAATACCGTTCGTCTCACCAGAATAAGAAGAGTCCAGCAACACAGAGACAGAAAGCCCCCTGACGTCTGGATCTGGGAAATGACGAAAGGATTGAGCAATGTTTTCCAAATGAAGCCCCCACGGAGTGAAAAATCGATCCAGCACATTGGCAAAAAAGTGGCCAATAAAATTCAAAAAGTCCCTGGGGGAAACACCGTTAGGAGGGGCATGATCAAAGTGTCAGTCAGCCCGACTCCTAAAATCTTTCCAAACTCCTCTGGGGTTAGGCAAGTCCGAGCCGCCCGTAGTAACTGCAAGTCAGAGACAACTCGGCACAGGTCGACAATGTGACTAAGCCTGAACTCTGTCACCATATTGTACTCAACGTCCCCTATTCCCTCAATCCAACTCTGACATTAGCCATGGCTAGACAAGAAAGGTGCAAAGTTCTCAAATGAAGCCTTTAAAGAAGAAAAGGAGATGAGTTTTAGGAACCTGGGATGCCGAATTTATAGCCGAAGATAAAAGACAAGCATCTATCAAAAAGGGGAAATGGATGAATGATATTTCTTTGGACAAAAGGCAACAACCGAAAAAGAACAAAAGTACAACATCTTTTATTCTTTAGAAGCAAACCTGCCATCCAAAAAAAGAGCACAAGTGGGTACTCCAACGGCATCTTTACAGCAAAACACAATGTACTGAGAAGAGGGTACATTTTTGTTTTAACCCTTCCCACAAGAAGCATTTGGGTAAGGTAGAAAAATCTTTTAAAGATCGACAAAGAGAGGTCTAAAGCAAAAAGCACTAGGATTTTCTCAAGAAAGGAAACGAGTAATAGTGTTGTAAAAGTCTTGGCCCACACTCCCGAAGAACAAGAGATCCCACTGAGAAATCGGCAAAACAACTTCTTCAAAATCACCACCAGCCCGTCGTACGCCCACGTACGGACGACACTTTACAGAAAATCTGCGATCCGATAAGAATGATTGTTTCGCGGGGTGCAAAATCGGGTGTCGTTGGCTTTGACATTAGGTCGCAGGCAACTTCTGTCAAAGAAGGGCATCTGTAGACACCAGATCTTTGCACCCCAAAAAAATCAACCAAAATCCACCCTGAAGAGGGTTGTCTCTCATACAGGATGTCAAGTAACCAAACACAGGAGAAGGGGTTAATTCCATTGGGGTGGAATTATCGAGTCCTTTGCCTATGTACACGTTTTGCATGCATGTATAAATTCGCTTTGCATGTGTTTAGATGGTTAATATTAGTAGTTATGTTGAGTTAAAATTATTATTTCATGTGAAATTTGTTGATATCATTAGTAATTATTATATCATATAAAATTTGTTGATATCATTAGTAGTTGTATTGAGTTGAAATCATTTTTTCATGTGAAAATATGTTGATCTGATATATATATTTTTTAGATCACACTAAGTATATTACATGCAAGATATTGATGACAAAGTGGACCCTATAGGTGGGGGGTGTTAGAGAGAGAGAGAATCAATCCAATCTCCCTCTCTTAGCACATATATTGTAACTAAAATGACTCCATGCATGCAATAGAGAAATTCATGTTATATATGTATATCTGGTTAGTACTAATTGATTTAAAAGATATCTATACGTATGGAAGGTTTGAAAACAATCAATGAGAATATCTTCTCAAATTGTTAGCATGTGACCAAAATATCAAGGAATAACTACCAAGTTTAGGATAACATCTAAGTTAGGAAATGAATTCAATATTTGAATTCATTTGATGAAGTCTAATTTTGGTTAGCTCATTTTGAAAATATTACTAACAATAAAAATATTTCCTTTCTAAAAAAAAATTGCCAACCGTTGAATTCATTTTAGGAGTCAAGATTTGTTGGATGTTCCAAAAATTGGTATATATAGATGCCATAATCGATTTCCACAATAGAAAAACTAACCAAATATAATTCAAACTAATATATCCCCAAAAGCTTACCTAATATCCATATATGACACCTAAAGTTAGAAAGATTTGTTCACCAAAGTAAAATTAAACACATGGTGAAAAATGCTAGCCTTAGGATCCACTTTTGATGGACATATGTCAAGTATTAAGTAGCTTGAAACATCAACATTTTATGGTCATGTTATACACCTTAGCATAATATTTTAAAATCGAGGAAAATATACCATAGTTGGGTGAAACCTATGAATAGGAAGGAAGGGAAGTGATTGAGAAGAATTAGTTAAGAGAAAGAGAGAGAGAGAGAGAGAGAAGTTCGATCTCTACTCTCCCTCCCTCTCTTACTCTCACATTCTCTCATTCTCTCCATCTTGTTAAAATAAAAAAAATGAAAATAAAAAAAGAAAAAAAAAGAGAGAGAGATTAGCCGATTTCTCCCCTCCCTCTCTAAACTATTTTCCTTTATTCTCAAACTATCCCTAAACACACCAACATCCTCCACTAAAACTTAAGCTAAGGAGGAGGAAGGAAGACCAAGGAGAAGAAAGGAGAAGAGATCACCACCTCTACCCAATAGGATCGCAGTTAAGGTAGGATGGAAATCGGTTTAAAATTGTATTCATCCTTATAATTTTATGTGAGTATGTGTAATATTAAAATACATGATTTAATCTTATTGTAAAGGTGGCTTATTTTTCCATGGCGTGATAATATATACACATATATAATATATACATATATATATATATACATATGTAGATAAGAATCGACTGCTACAAAAAAGGACATGTTCAATGTGAACTTGAAACTGTGGTTTACGTGCGTGTGTTGTTTGGTTTCATGTGAACTTGAAACCGTGATCTATATATATATATATATATATGTTGCTGTTTGTTTCTTACGAACTATGAACTGTGATCTATATATATATATACGCTTGTTTGATTTCATTGAAATTAAGATCGTGATCTAACATGCGGTTAATTGGTTCGTAAACGTAAATATTACATATATTTTACATGTTAACATGATGATGATGATGATGATGATGATGATAATGAAGCGTGCCTATATCAATGATGATTTGCATGTGTGTTACATGTTTGTGTAAAAAGATACACGTTGTGTACATGATCACTTGGGAAAAAGAAAAATATGTAACAAGAACAAGAGAAATATTTTGAATCTAAATGATTCGTGCCTTTTACGCAGCCTTATGGCGATACCCCATGATGGGTTCCCCACGAAAGACGATCTCACGATCGTGGGTGGCACCCGTAACAGCCGTAAGATTTAAAAAACATAAAAGAGAATAAGTTGTCAAAAAGACCACGCTTTTCTGGTTATAAACTATTGCTGAATGCATATATCTATTGATTTGTGTTGCTGTATACTAATGTAAAAGCGAGGTGTATGCTGTCCAACATGTTTTAGATGATGATTCATGCAAGATAACATGTGCTAATGATCATGCTATGTTGTGATGTGCATGTGTATTTTGGGAATGTTTTAGTCACACTTCGTGATGATATGAACTACTATATGTTGCTGTCACAAAGATAAAATAAGTGTGGCAGATTACGTTGAACCCTAAATGCCATAAACATTTACAAGTGATGGTGGTGGGGGACAGGGAATGCAACTATATAAGGTTTGTTATATAAATTTATGTTTTTCCCTTAGTTTGATGTTGATAATGATGATGTTACATAAGTGAAAAAGTAACAAAACTATGGAACAAGGTGGGTATGTCATAGACTTTGGTGACAATCATAAATGCACCTTGATTTGACATGGAGCTGTCTCATGGGACATCCAAGAATGTATTCTGGTCATCAAGGCCCAGTAAGTAATGGGTAAAGGTTAAATGTTATCCGTGTTGCATATGTGGTAGGCAAGGTGAGTCAGTTAGATTCTCTTTACGAGAATCTAATGGGATTTGGGAATATGTAAAGACATACTATATTTATATATTTATATTTATGTATAAGTGAGAATGTGTGTATATCTATACATATATATATACTCATATTATTATTGTTTTCTCCTACTGAGTGAAACTCATTGTTTTTCCTTCCTACTCTCCACAAATTCAGGAGTTAGAATATCAGGCGGATCGTAGAGTCGCAGGAGCATCACTCGCCTTACGAGTCACGTAGTTGGTTATTCTACTTCAAAAAAAAATGCTACTACTTATTATTATCATTTAAGCAGGGTTAGGATTATGGATTTCTTATTTAAATGGTTTGAATAATTTTCAAAACACATGGTGATGGATTGCATCATGAACATTATGGTTTATTGTAGGGTAGTTGGTTGAGACCTCTTCCCTATGTAAGAGGCAATTTCTTTTATAATTAAGTGACCTACATGAATTATAGTTCATCTTCTAATATGATTGTGGTGATGAATTGAAAAACATAAGTTGTGGTCAGTTGTTAAATTTCACAGAGTTTGAAAAACCCTTATTCAAGAATGTTTATGTGACACTTTAGGGAGAGAGATAGTAGATTGTTTGGAGGAAGTAATCCCGTTGAACTCTCTCTCAATGTGTTAATTAACACTTTTCAAAAAAAAATCTGAAGAAATCATAACTCTTTTTTTTTTAACGGATTGAGCTTAGGGTCCAGTGGACCGGGTTCGGGTCAGGAACCCTAGGGTCGGGTCATTACAGTTGGTATCAGAGCGCAAGTTCCAGATTTACTGGGCTTGTATGTTTTGAGTTTACTTCGTTTTCGACCTTTTGTTTTCCAAAGTATGATTTCGTAAGTATGTATGTTTAACCAAGTGTGCTTGAATAGTTTTGGATTTCAAACTTATTCTTATCTTTTCTTTCGGGGTAAGGGTTAAATAACTAAAAGCCTTATGTATAACTAAACTGTGTGTATATAGTTATAAATTAGGCTTGCTATTAGTAAAACCCTAGTTGTTGCTTCTTGTTACGTTGGCACTCGAAGCGATATGGCAGATTTAATCGACATATTGATGGTAAACACATATTTATGACGTGGTAAGAAACGAAAAGGCAAGTATCAATTGAAAGAATTCAGTTAGCGGAAGATGATGTGACATGCATGTGGCAAGACTACAATGATCCGAGTATCGTGATGGTTTAACTTGATGTATTAAGCATCTGTGGTTGGAACACCTTGTGCTTGTATTATGCATACCAACTTCTTAAGGGAAGTCAATCGGTCCTTTGGAACCAGTAAGTCTATGTGACGTGAATTATTCGGGAACTGTTGGATGGTTTGGTCTCTTCAAAGATGTTGAAGTATGATATGAT
The DNA here is from genome assembly GCA_002174775.1 of Macleaya cordata. Classification (NCBI taxonomy): domain Eukaryota; kingdom Viridiplantae; phylum Streptophyta; class Magnoliopsida; order Ranunculales; family Papaveraceae; genus Macleaya; species Macleaya cordata. The sequence goes on from MVGT01000335.1 coordinate 86,695, forward strand.
CCTAAAAGTGGATTGATAAACATTTTATCAAATAACATTATATCATTAGATGGTAAGAAGTTAGTTATTCTCCTTAGGGAGAATCAAGGTTGTATTCTTTTGAAGAGATAAACGTAGAGTTTATATGCCTCACTTGTCTGACGTAGGGGATCAGCGGAAGGATGTCGCAAGAGCCACAACGAATCCAAGGTCGTGTCAACTACGTGGCGCTTCCAGAGGTAAAAGCAGAAATCGCCGCCATCGAAGGTAGATTTCTTATTTTTAGCTCCTGGGCTAAGATACTTTTTGATTCTGGTGCATCGTATTCTTTTATATCTGTACATTTTGTTGTAATCCTTGGTTTAGAAGTTACACCTTTGGGGTATTTATTGCATATAGCGTCCCCTCTAGGGTAGACTACTGCCTTCAACAAAGTCTATAAAAGTTGTCCCATTATTTTAGCCAATCATGAATTGGCGGTGGATCTCATTGTCATGAAGATGACGGAGTATGATGTAATCTTAGGAATGGACTGGTTGTCCTCCTACAGAGTCATACTAGATTATCTTAATAAAAAGGTCACACTTACTACTTCAGAAGGACAAAGGTTATATGTCCTTGGTGATAAAGAGAAAATCATCGATCCACTCAAGATGGGAATGGTCAGGCAGCGTCTCACAAGTCAACATCGAGCTCTATTAGCATTCCTGGAAGAAACAAATGTTCCAGCACCAGCAATGGTTAGTATTCCGGTAGTCGATGACTACGAAGATGTATTCCCTGAAGAACTTCCAGGACTACCTCCTCACAGAGAGATCATGTTCGAGATAGAAGTCCAATCAGGTACGAAGGAGATTTCCATTTCGCCTTATCGAATGGAACCTCAAGAACTCAAGGAGTTGGACAAGCAACTTCGAGAACTACAACAATTGGGGTTCATTAGACCCAGCGCATCACCCTGGGGAGCACTAGCATTGTTTGTGAAGAAGAAAGATGGATCAATGAGATTATGTGTGGATTACCGTCAACTTAATAGGGTGACCATCATGAATAGATATCCACTGCCAAGGATTGAAGATCTCTTCGATCAACTGAAAGGAGCCAAGCATTTTTCAAAAATTGATTTGCAGTCGGGCTATCATCAACTCAGAATCAGGGAGAACGATATTAAGAAGACGAAATTCAGGACCCGCTACGGTCATTTCGAATTCTTAGTAATGCCTTTCGAGCTAACCAATGCACTGGCGACGTTTATAGACTTAATGAACAGAGTGTTTCGAACCTACCTAGATTATTTTATCATAGTCTTTGTAGATGACATATTGGTGTACTCGAAGATAGTGGAGGAACATAAAAAAAATATAGTTCTGCAGACTCTCAGAGAGCACCAGAGAGGACCAGCTCTATATAAAGAAAAGTAAGTGTAGTTTTTGGATGACCGAGGTTCTATTTCTGGGCCATGCATGTCATCTCGGAGCAGGGTATTGCAGTGGACTCCTATAAAATAGCAGTGGTAGTCAGATGGGAGAGACATAGGATTGTTCATGAAATCCAAAGCTTTTTGGGCTTAGCAGGATATTACCAAAGGTTCGTGGAGAACTTTTCTAGCATAGCAGCTCCATTGACGAAGCTGACGAGGAAAGGATTCAAGTTCGAGTGGAACCCTGAATGCGAAAAATCATTCGATGAATTGAAGACAAGGTTAACAACCGCTCTAATTCTAGTGACCCCTGAGGCAGGAATCGGATATACAGTATATTGTGATGCGTCACGAGGAGAACTGAAGAGTCCTCATGCAGAAAGGAAAGGTTCTAGCATAAGCATTGCGATAGCTAAAGAACCACGAGAAGAACTACGCGACTCATGATCTTGAGTTGGCAGCGGTAGTTTTGGTGCTGAAATTGTGGAGGCACTACTTGTACGGAGAGAAGTTCAAAGTTTTCTCAGACCACAAAAGCCTGAAAAATATTTTTACTCAGAAAGAACTGAATCTTCCTCAGAGGAGATGGTTAGAGTTCCTAAAGGATTATAACTTCATGTTGAACTACCATCCAGAAAAGGCTAACGTGGTGGCAGATGCTCTAAGCAGAAAAAGTTACGGAACCTTGGCAACTACCAGAATGATGGGAACAATAGCGGACTTCGACCTCCAAGTGGTGAGAGGGACGGATAGAGCATACCTCGCTCATGTGGTGGCAGAACCTGTCATTATGAGGGAACTTATAGAGGCACAACAACAAGATGTCTCACTTCAGGAGGTTAAAACTCGAATCTAGGCTGACGATGCGCCAGAAGGATGGACCACAGGAAGTGATAGAAGAATCCTATTTAAGGGAAAGATATGTGTGCTGGACAAAGATGAACTCAAGAAGGAGATCCTGACGATGGCACATGAATCCACCTTGTTCATACACCCAGGGAGTACCAAGATGTAATAGGATCTGAAGAGACAATTTTGGTGGAAGGGTATGAAGAAGGACGTGGCTTTGTATGTGTCAAAGTGCCTCATATGTCAAGAAGTGAAGATCGAACATCAGAGACCAGTGGGACCACTGAAATCGCTGGACATTGCCGAATGGAAGTGGGATTTCATAAATATGGACTTTGTGAGGGGATTGCCTAAAACCCAATAGAAATATAATAGTATCTGGGTAATTATGGATCGACTCACGAAGTCTGCACATTTTCTTCCCACCAAACAGACAGATACAATAGCAGCACTGAGTGTTCTGTACGTGAAGGAAATTGTGGTACATCATGGCAGACCATTGTCCATCGTGTTGGATCAGGATCCGTTGTTCACATCAAAATTCTGGGAGAGTTTCCAAGAGGCTATGGGTACACAACTCCATCTGAGCATAGCATATCACCCGCAGACAGACGGACAATCAGAAAGAACAATACAGATTTTGGAAGACATGCTTAGGGCATGTGCGATGGATATCCAAGGGAGCTGGTGTGATCAGCTACTGTTTATTCAGTTCGCGTACAACAATAGTTACCAATCCAGCATTGGCATGGCACCGTATGAAGCTCTTTACGGGAGGCCTTGCAGAACACCCTTATGCTGGGCCGAGGTTAGCGAAAAGAGTGTAATGAGGCCAGATATCGTGCAGCGAACCACATAAATTATCCGGCAGATCAAAGAAAGACTTATGACAGCTCAAAATAGACAAAAGCAGTATGCAGACAACCGAAGGAGACCACTTGAATTTTAGGTGGGGGAGCATGTATTCCTTAGGGTCAGCCCACGACCTAGAATCAAGAGATTTGGCAAGAGAGGAAAATTGTCACCACGCTATATTGGACCATTCGAAATACTCGAACGAGTCGGGGAAGTAGCATATCGACTTGCCTTACCTCCACAATTGATTGGAGTGCACAATGTGTTCAATGTTTCGATGCTCCAAAAATATCATGCAGATCCTTCGCATGTTATAAACTGGCAAGAGGTTCAGTTGAGTGAGGATACCACTTATGAGGAGAAGCCCCTATGTTGTTTGGACACAAAAACACAAGAACTCCAGAACAAAATACTCCACCTGGTAAAGATCCAATGGCAGCACCATAGCCCTGAAGAGGCAACATTGGAGCTAGAGTCGGCATTTCGGGAAAAATACCCCGAGTTGTTTTCAGTAACTAATATAACTTTTCCTTTTGATGATTTTGAATTTCGGGATGAAATTCTTTTGAGGGGGTAATGATGTAACACCCTGTAATTTATTTTCTTCCTACTGTGGAATGGATCAAGATGGGCCCAAACCAATGGGTCAAGATGAATCCAAGAGGTTGGACTAAAACCTGTGTGTTAATTCCATTGGGGTGGAATTATCGAGTCCCTTGCTAACGTGCACGTTTTGCATGCATGCATAAATTCGTTTTGCATGTGTTTAGATGGTTAATATTAGTAGTTATATTGAGTTGAAATTATTATTTCATGTGAAATTTGTTCATATCATTAGTAGTTATTATTTTATGTGAAATTTGTTGGTATCATTAGTAGTTGTATTAATTTGAAATCATTATTTCATGTGAAAATATGTTGATCTGATATCTATATGGGTATATATATATATATATATATATATATATATATATATATATATGCATGTGAGGATTTAATTCATTGGAAAAATATTTTTTAAATCACACTAAGTATATTGCATGCAAGATATTAATGATAAAGTGCACCCCGTAGGTTGGGGCGTTACAGAGAGAGAGAATCAATCCAATCTCCCTCTTTAGCACATATATTGTACCTAAAATGACTCTATGCATGCAATAGAGATATTCATGTTATATATGAGTATATATATATATATGTATATTTGGTTAGTACTAATTGATGTAAAAGATATCTATATATATGGAAGGTTTGAAAAACAATCAATGAGAATATCTTCTCAAATTGTTAGCATATGACCAAAATATTAAGGAATAACTACCAAGTTTAGGATAGTATCTAAGTTAGGGAATGAATTCAAAATTTGAATTCATTTGATGAAGACTAATTTTGGTTAGCTCATTTTGAAAATATTACTAACAATAAAAATATTTCTTTTCTAAGAAAAAAAATGCCAACCGTTTGATTCATTTTAGGAGTCAAGATTTGTTAGATGTTCCAAAAATTGGCATATATACATGCCATAATCGATTTGCACAATAGAAAAACTAACCAAATATAATTCAAAGTAGTATATCCCCAAAAGCTTACCTAATATCCATATATGACACCTAAACTTGGAAAGATTTGTTCACCAAAGTAAAATTAAACACATAGTGAAAAATGCTAGCCTTAGGATCCACTTTTGATGGACATGTGTCAAGTACTAAGTAGCTTGAAACATCAACATTTTACGGTCATGTTATATACCTTAGCATAATATTTTGAAATTGAGGAAAATATACCATATAGTTGGGTGAAACGCTTGAATAGGAAGGAGGGGAGGTGATTGGGAAGAATTAGTTAAGAGAAAGAGAGAGAGAGAAGTTTGATATCTACTCTCCCTCCCTCTCTTACTCCCACATTCTCTCCATCTTGTTGAAACAAAAAAAAAGAGATTAGTCAATTTCTCCCCTCCCTCTCTAAACTATTTCCCTCTCTTCTTTAACTATCCCTAAACACACCAACACCCTCCACTAAAACCTAAGCTAAGAAGGAGGAAGGAAGACCAAGGAGAAGAAAGGAGAAGAGATCACTACCTCTACCCAACAAGATCGCAGTTAAGGTAGGATGGAAATCGATTTAAAATTATATTCGTCCTTATAATTTTATGTGAGTATGTATAATATTAAAATACATGATTTAATATTGTTATGGAGGTTACTTATTTTTAGATGGCATGATAATATATATATGTATATACATATATATATATATATATATATATATATATATGTATATATATATGTAGATAAGAATCGACTTCTACAAAAAAGGACATGTTCAATGTGAACTTGAAACCGTGCTTTACGTGCATTTGTTGTTTGGTTTCATATGAACTTGAAACCATGATCTATATATATATACGCTTGTTTGATTTCATTAAAATTAAGATCATGATCTAACATGCGGTTGATTGGTTCGTAAACCTAAATATGTTACATATATTTTAAATGTTAACATGATGATGATGCGTGCCTATATCAATGATGATTTGCATGTGTGTTACATGTTTTGTGTAAAAAGATAAGCGTTGAGTGCATGATCACTTGGGAAAAAGAAAAACATGTAACAAGAACAAGAGAAATATTTTGAATCTAAATGATTCGTGCCTTTTACGCGGCCTTATGGCGATACCCCATGATGGATTTCCCGCAGAAGATGATCTCACGATCGTGGGTAGCACCCGTAAAAGCCGTAAGACTTAAAAATCGTAAAAGAGAATAAGCTGTCAAAAAGACCACGCTTTTCTGGTTATAAACCGTTGCTGAATGCATATATCTATTAATTTGTGTTGCTGTATGCTTATGTAAAAGCGAGGTTTATGATGTCCAACATGTTTTAGATGATGATTCATACAAGATAACCAGTGCTAATGATCATGCTATGTTGTGGTGTGCATATATTTATTTTTGGAATGTTTTAGTCACACTTCGTGATGATATGAACTACTATATGTTGTTTTCACAAAGATAAAATAAGTGTGGCAGATTACGTTGACCCTAAACGCCGTAAATATTCACAAGTGATGGTGGTGGGGGATAAGGAATGCAAGTATATGAGGTTTGCTATATAAATTTATGTTTTTCCCGTAGTTTGATGTTGATAATGATGTTGTCACATAAGTGAAAAAGTGCAACAGAATTGTGAAACAAGGTGGGTATGTCATAGACTTTGGTGACAATCATAAATGCACCTTGATTTGACATGGAGTTGTCTAACGGGACATCCAAGAATGTATTCTGGCCATCGATGCTCAGTAAGTAATGGGTAAAGGTTAAATGTTATCCGTGTTGCATATGTGGTAGGCAAGGTGAGTTAGTTAGATTCTCTTTACAGGAATCTAATGGGATTTGGGAATATGTAAAGACATAATGTATTTATACTTATGTATAAGTGAGAATGTGTGCATATATATATATATATATATACACATTATTATTGTTTTCTCCTGCTGAATGAAACTCATTGTTTTTCCTTCCTACTCTCCACAGATTCAGGAGTTAGAACATCAGGCGAATCGTAGATTCGCAGGAGCATCACTCGCCTTACGAGTCACGGAGTTGGTTATTCTACTTCAAAAAAAAAAATATTACTACTTATTATTATCATTTAAGCAGGGTTGGGATTATGGATTTCTTATTTAAATCGTTTGAATAATTTTTAAAACACATGGTGATGGACTGCATAATGAACATTATGGTTTATTGTAGGGTAGTTGGTTGAGACATCTTTCCTATTTAAGAGGTAATTTCTTTTATAGCAGTGACCTACTTAAATTATAGTTCATCTTCTAGTATGATTGTGGTGATGAATTGAAAAACATAAGTTGTCGTCAGTTGATAAATTTCGTAGAGTTTTAAGAAAAACCCTTATTCAAGAATGTTTATGTGACACTTTAGGGGGGAGAGAGAGAGAGTAGATTGCTTGGAGGAAGTAATCCCGCTGAACTCTCTCTCAATGTGTTAATTGACACTTTTCAAAAAAAAATATCTGAAGAGATCATAACTCTTTTTTTTAACAGACTGAGCTTGGGGTCCAGTGGACCGGGTTCGGGTCAGGGACCCTAGGGTCGGGTCGTTACATCACCAAAATAAACTTTTTGGTCCATAAGAATAAATGGGAAATAAAAATAAAAGTGTTTACATAAAAAGCTACTTTTTGATCCATAAAAATAAATGGGATATAAAAATGAAGTAGTTTGTGTAAGAATACACCCTTTTGATCCATGATAATATGTGGGTTTCCATATAAAGTTGTTTAGATACTTTTTGCTTTGGAATCATGATAACATATGATTTGTTGCTTAAAGTTCCTTTATTTACTACAATGCCATCTTACATCTACTTTATTGTCAAAAAGTGATGTTTGTGCCTAGTGGGCAAAAGCTAGGGTTTTATTGAAAAGTAATAAAAACCTTAGGTTTGAAATAACACTTTTGCCCCTAAATTCATAAAATAATCCATAAGCTTTAAAATAAGCTTTAATGGGCCCACACCCCACTTTTTCTCATTCCTTGAATTTAAGGTCCATAATAGGCATTATGGACTTAAATTTCAAGTCTGGGCCTTAGGCCCATTGTCAATCTTGGGCTTCAAAAAGCCCACTTCCAATGAAGTTGGATACACATCCACTTCACATACAAAGGATTTTACAACCCACTTCTTCTCTTATGGGCTTACAAACTTATTTTTTCCCAAACCCTAAAAACCTAATAGCTAAAAATAAATAATCTTTCTTAGAATAAGATAAATCTAGGATAGGTTTGTTTGGCTTTAGATTAGGGATGCATTAGTACTAAGTTACTTATTAATTTTGAGATTAGTGTAGGAATTATCCTGAACTTGTTAAGTAAGATCACCAAAGACGGGTATATAAGCTCGACATTTGTGTCTACGCCGGGTCGATGGTCTTGCTCACTTAACCAAGTTGGGTTAATTCTTAAACGGACCCCACTTTGCACTAATTATAATTTTTAAAAGAGAAGAAAAATACAAATGATTTTTACATACCAAAAAATCATTTGCATGCATTCTGATATTAGAGTTTCATAATGAAATTAGAAATTTTAGATAAGTTTAGATTTAAATCATGCTCATTTCATGTGTGCTACACGCATGTCATGTTTTCGAAACCTATGGGTACACGTGAATTTGTCCTCACGTATCCCTTTTGCACGTGTTATAACGACATGTGAGAAAAATACACACTTTTGAAAACCCTCCGTACACGCGCTTGTACACGCACCAGTCATTTTCTTACGCACGTGATAAGAAAAACACGTGTATAATATTTTCAAAATCACTTTGGGCACATGTGCAATAACACACCCATGTTATAAGACTTGTATTTTTTAAAAATCACAAACTAACGCATTTGTATGCTTGTATTTAGAAAATACACGTGTCCTACGCTGCTCGCTGGAAGGAAGAACTAAGTGTTGCTTTTTTATATCAAACGTGTGCGGACATATACAAGTTTCAAGATGTTTCGTACAAGTCTCGTCGACTGTGCGAATTGCTTGCAAACATTTATAGAAGAGTAAATACGTGTATCTTTGTCTTGTATGAACAATAATATTTTGTACAACATGCTACTCTGTGCATGTGCGAAATAAGTCGCGCGTGTCACTTTATCGAGACATGCCCAATAATAGGCATTTGTGTCTATTTTTGCCCCAGAAAACTTTATAAGCATGAAACATAGACTTAGGGGGGTCAAACTTACATTTCCTATACACACTATTTTGTAGAATAATGATAGTTATATCAAACAATTCCCTAAAACATCCTTAGTTATAAAGTAAGGGTCGTTTTTACGATCGAGCGGTTGTCGGGTGCCTAACACCTTCCCGACCCATACCAGGTATCCTTACCTCGAATCTCTAACCACAGACCAGTACATGGATCATCGCCGTGATTTCTTAAAAACTTAGAAATTAGGGTGATTTTCAAAACTTGGGTCCTGATTCTAAATAATCAGGTGGCGACTCCTACATTCTCACATATTTACCCCATGTGGTAGAATTTTTGCTCACCAACCTTTTTCTAGCCCTCTATCTCGGAGGAGGCGGGAAGTGTGGGGTCGGGTGAAAATTCACGGTTCCACAATAGTGTATGAGAAAATATAATGTACATATTTGAGAGTCGGGCTCGAGTTGCTCGGGTTATTTGACGAATTAACCCAAGCCCAACCCAGCTTTACATCGGGTTTATTTCTTGGAGCCCAAGCTCGAGCCCGAGCACTGATATCTTTAACCCAAGCCCGACCCAAGGTCGAGTTTAGCCCATCAGGCTCAGGTTTAGCCCATCGGGCTCAGGTTGAGCCCGCCCAAGTTGCACACATACTTTTTGACTTCGAAAAGTAAAAAAGTGTGTATGGTAACATTAATAGGAAACGACTTCTAGAAGCAAAAAAGTTACTTTTTTTAAGCAAAATTTTTTTGCACAACTTCTCGAATTTCATGTTCGCAACTTTTGTTATGGTTTTTTTTCTATCCATATTTTTTACTTTATTTTTTCTTCAAAACGGAACAAATCTTTGTGTTCTCCACATCAACATCTAATCATTATTCACCATTTTAGTAGTAAATTGGCAATAAGGTTCTCAAATTCATGTTTTTCGATTGAAGTTGATCGATTTACTGAATAACTTGTTCTAAAACGTTATTGAACAAAAATTAGATCAAGATATCTTGTGATACCTGTATGAGGATTTGATTCAGTGGACATGAAGAGGACAAGGATGAAGGTTCCTAAACCAGAGATTTTTATCTACACAGCGGAAAATAAAATATAATAGGATTTTAAAAATATAATCTCTGATTCATGCAGGACCTCTCAACAGTTAACATGGATCTTTGATTATGGTTTAGTTGCTTACCTTCAAAGCTTAATCCAAACAAACTTGATTAGTAGAAGGCTTCAACTAGATGCTCCAATCCACCACTTTAAATCTCCAAGTTTTCTCCTTTTTCTTGCAACCTAAAAAATAGAAAATCTAGAACTAGAGAGGAGGCTAGGGTTTCAACACTAGTTACTAATTAGTGCTAGGAAAAGAGAGAGATAGAGAGAGAGAAAGTGGCGGCACAAGAGAGGGGATGGTCTCTTCTCACTTGGTCGTCCCTATATATATATAGGGAGGTCTCCACCTTTTTCTAAATCCTAGTCTAATTAGGTCTTAGGGTCCCACAATTTTTAGCTAATATTTTATTTACTATTTAGTCTTTATGTCTCATATAATTAAATGTAAAATAAAATAATCACAAATTAGTCTACCACACTTTTGTGACTGAATACTCTGATAGTTGCAGTAATTATAAATAAACCCTTCCTCTATTGTACCTGCATTCAAACCCTCCACTGTGAACCGATATTCACAATAATCCTTAGGTTAGTATTTTAGTACCAGTCACGTCCTTAAGGATTATTATTTCTTGGTCCTTGCACCTCAATCTATGCAGACTAATTATTATTCTAATAATCTCAGAAGAGATCACTGGCCAGTTTAGAATAATAATTCCCACAGATGAATAAGCGAATATCGAACTGAATGTAGATTTCATATTGAACTAAAATATTCTCACTCTGTAATTATGTTCATCCATCTTGTCCAGAATATTGGATTACGTTTACGTTTTTGACCTCACTGATTAACAAAACAAAATGGACATAATATACATACAAGGTATATATTAATCCTCAGAATTGAGGTTTAATGCAACAACAGTCTCTATGGAATTTTGGTTGTTCATTGACATGAATCAACAAAATTTCATACTGACCAGTTCGATGTAAACTTGTTACATCAATGCATTGGACTTAAGAGTCAACACTCTTGTGATGGAGATATATCACACAATTAACCAATGCATTATAGTTTATCGTCAACGAAACTGTGATCTAATAAACTACCAACAAAGTATCAATGAACTACACCTCCCACATGCAACACTTGCATGCATCTAACTCATCTACGTAAACTCATCATTATTACCATGCATGCAAAATAATAAACTAATTTATTAAACCATAAAATGTCATCTAATTATTTTTAGGGCATAAACCCAACTATCTCCCACTTGCACTATAAACAATTGAAAGTAACCCTCAACCCCATCGCATTCACATGTGAATCAAAAACCTTCTGCGCCAAGGCTTTGATAAAGGGATCCGCTAAGTTATTTGCAGATGCAATCTTAGCAACAACAATGTCACATCTACGAGTGATGTCTCTGACGACATTGTACTTCCTTTCAATGTGCTTATTAGCTTTATGTTTTCTTGGTTCTTTATCGTTGGCTACTGCTCCACTATTGTCACAGTAAAGAACAATATAGGTGGAATAGTTGCTGGAACAACTATAAGATTTACTAAGAATTTCTTTAGCCATGCTGCTTCCTTAGTCGCTTCACAAGTTGCTACGTATTCAGCTTCTGTTGTAGAGTCTGCGACGCATTTCTGTTTAATACTCCTCCACACTATTGCTCCTCCTCCTAAAGTGAACACATATCCTGAAGTCGACTTTCTTTCGTCAACATCTGCCTGAAAATCAGAATCCGCGTAACCAATTGGAACAAGATCTCCACCGCCATATACAAGCATATAATCATTGGTTCTCCGAAGATACTTCAATATATGCTTTATAACTTCTCAGTGTTTTCTACCAGGATTAGATTGGTACCGACTAACCATACCTACTGCATAGCAGATATCTGGTCATGTACACAACATAGCATACATAAGACTTCCTACTGCAGATGCATAAGGAACTATTTCCATTCCCTCTATCTCATCAGGTGTCTTGGGACACTGATCCTTGAATCGATAAATGCCATGTCTAAAGGACAAGAATCCTTTCTTGGAATCTTGCATTGAGAATCTTTTCAACATACTTTCAATATAGGTTGCTTGGGATAGGCCTATCATCCTAGACTTTCGATTTCTCAGAAGTTTGATCCCTAGAATATAACTGGCTTCCCCTAAGTCCTTCATATTGAAATGGTTGGAAAGCCACAACTTAACTGATAAAAGTTCTCCTACATTATTCCCAATTAATAGGATGTCATCCACATACAATACCAAGAATGTTACTGCATTCTTTTTGCACCTTTTGTACACACAAGGTTTATCAAGATGTTGATCAAAATCAATGGTCTTGATTGCTTGATCAAACCTAATGTTCCAGCTTCGAGAGGCCTGCTTTAATCCATAAATGGATTGTGCAGCTTGCATACCATATGCTCTTGGCTCTTTTGTATGAAACCATCTGGTTGGACCATGTAAATGTCTTCCTCAAGATTGCCATTAAGAAAAGTAGTCTTGACATCCATTTGCCATATCTCATAATCATAATGAGTCGCAATGGATAAGAGTATCCTAATGGATTTGAGCATGGCCACCGGCGAAAAAGTCTCATCATAATCGATTCCCTCTTTCTGAGTATACCCTTTCGCCACCAGTCATGCCTTATAGGTTTTCACCCTTACATCTGGACCCCTCTTTCTCTTGTAGATCTATTTACACCCAATGGGTTTAATATCATGTAATGGATCCACTAATTTCTAGACCTGATTGGATTACATATCCATCTCAGCTTTTATAGCATTCAGCTATAATCTCGAATCTGTCTCTTACTGATTCATCATTGCTTATAGGATCATTCTCTGATTCTTCCGGAATCATCCGGTAAGATTCTTCTTCTTGAAGTAAAGCGAAATTCTTATACTTTTTAGGGAATTTTTTATCTCTTTGGCTACGACGAAGTGGTGGTGGTGCAACTAGCTCAACCGGTGCATCCGGTTGTCCAAGTTGATCTAGTTGAGCCAACGGTTCAACTTGAACCAAGGGTTCTTGCTAATCCTGATGAATTTGCTCCAGTAGTTCTTCCTGGACTTGGTGGTCTTCCTGAACCATTGGACCTTGCTCATCAGTAGGTGTTTGGTTTTCAGCACCCTGTGTTACTGTATGTGAATTATTGGATAATCTTTGTGCCTCTGCCGCGTGCCTACTGGTTTGCCCTTCCTGATGAGGAATAACTACTGGAACACCTGGATGCATCATTATGGGTAGACTATACGATGAACCTCCCACTGTAAGTGGATCCATCGCACGTTCTACTCCCACTGAAGAGGCATCCTTTATCTCCCCAAGCATAACTTTGCTGGAAGCTTGTAACCTATCATATAATCTTCCTCAAGAAAAACTGCATTTGTGCTAACAAACACCTTTTGTTCTTTCGGATTATAGAATAGATAACCTTTCATTCCTATCGGGTATCCTACAAACATGCATACTTCTGATTTTGATTCCAACTTGCTTGACTTTCCTTTCAGCATATGTGCTGGACAATCCTAAATGTGTAAATCCTGCAGACTAGGTTTGCAGCTTGTCCACAGTTCCCTGGGTATCGTAGAAACTGCCTTGCTTGGTGCCAAATTCAGAAGATATGCTGCCATCTCTAGTTCATACCCCCAAAAGGAGATCCGTAGCGATGTATAACTCATCATAAATCTAACCATTTCCAGTAAGGTCCTATTCCTTCTTTCTGCCACACCATTTTGTTGGGGAGTACCTGGTGCAGTCAATTGGGATATAATCCCATGCTCCACCAAATATGTGCCAAAAAGGTTAGAAAGATACTCACCGCTTCGATCAGATCGAATGGCTTTCAATTTCTTCCCTAATTGGTTTTCCACCTCAGCTCTGTATTCTTTAAACTTTTCAAAAGAATCCAATTTGTGGTGCATAAGGTAGACATAGCCATATCTTGAGTAATCATAAGTGAAGGTAAGAAAATACTCATTGCCACCTCTTGCCTTAATATTCATGCGACCATATACGTCAGTGTGAACAAGTTCCAACACATCACTGGCTCTTCTCTCTTTTGATGAAAAGGGTCTCTTGGTCATTTTGCCTTCCAAACATGATTCACATAAAGACCATGGTTCAATATCCAATGTGCCCAAGGGCCCATCTTGAACCAATCTTCGATTCCTGTTTAGGTTAATATATCCAAGCCTTAAATGCTATAAATATGTTGAATTTACTGAAGGCTCTTTCCTCTTACTCGAGGTACATGATGTAACAAAGCAACATTACAAGGAGGAGAGATAAGATATAAGCCATCTATTAACATGTCAGATATAATAGTAACACTATTTCTTTTAATAAAAACATTAAATGAGTTAAACTCAACACTGAAACCATCTTTAATAAGACAAGAAACTGAAATTAAGTTTTGCCTAATATCCGGCATTTAAAGACAATTGTTTAAAACTAAGCTTTCATTTCTCCTACTACCACTACTAGAAAGAAGACGAATAACTTCTATGGCCACGACAACAACTCTTGCCTCCGATCCTAGGCTCAGGTAAATCTCTCCATCATTTAGCTACCTTACCATCTGGAACCCCTGCAATGAATTGCAAATAAGGTTAGTGGCTTCAGAATCAACACACCCTTCTAGACTTCTACAACCTGCAATCTGTTTTCCTTTTAGGGATTTCAAACAAGCTTAAGGAAATAACTAGCTGACTTTTAACAAGTACTAGAAGAAAATGATGAATAAATTGAATCTGATTTTAAGGTTTGGTTTGTACAAGAAAAAGTTATGTTAAGTGACTTGAGCTGGTTTAATTCCTAAAATTTTGTGGCTAATCTTATGAGTCTTAGTTGTATAAGCTGAAGACGATGGTCGATATGTCCAGATTAAGTACCCATTTTCATGTTCATAAATTTTGTTCTTCATTTCAAATAGCAAGTTGTTGTTATTGTGGATGTTTAAATTTTGCTCTTCATTTCGAGGATGATATATATTGCTGTCCGATATGATGTCTTCCCTTCCACTCTTACCACACTTTTATCCTATGCAGAAATGAAAACAAAGAAACAACTGCACTTTTATGTAATATATTATATTCATTAAGGCTATTGTTCTTATGTTGTTAAACTTACAAGAAATGCTCTTGCATTCACTATTTCTATAAACTTAAAAGATAAGTTTTCTAAATGTTAGTTTGTGTTGTACATATTTCTACAGGACCAAAGAATAAGCGAGCTGATCAAGTACATAAGTACTTACAAAGAAGATGAAATAAATGACTCAGTAAAGAAAAAATTGTTAAAAATGGTGGGGGCACTCAGATGCAAGGATGGAGAGGCTGAGTCATCTCGAATGGCAGGTCGCAAGAGAGGGAGAGATGAAGATACAGATGGAGATGAAGATAGAGATGAAGATGAAAATGAAGATGAACTTTAGACATCTGATTTGATGTAGTTTTGGATATATGGTTAACTTTAGACATGTCTCTTTTGTTGAAATGGGGTGAATTTAAACCTTGGTGTTATAATGGTTTGTGATTTGGAATTTTAAAACATTGAGGTTGTTGATATGGTTTGATGGGACGTGCTAACGAAAATTTAAGCCTTTATGTTTCTATGGACTATTATTTTGTTTGCTTTGTCACTTACATGAAGAGTTTATGATATCTTTGTATTATATTGGTGTATTATTTTTTTAACCAAGACTCCGTAAATATGTCCCACATCAACAGTAGAAACATTTGATACGATGTTCTACATTACCTGAATGAATATTAGCCATGATATTTTGTTCTTTGCCATGAAACAGAATATACTTGGCTTTATTTTTTTACATCTTGTAGAACATATTTCACAATGTTCTTTTCATCATCGTAGTACATAACTTTGCAAGAAGAAAAAATTATTTGTTATTTGTCCTACGTTAAGATAATGAACATAGAGACAGTTGTCCTAGTATAAGTAAGCGGACGTATTTCACAATGTTTTTTTCCTTATCGTAGAACATAACTTTGCAAGAGGAAAAAATTATTTGTAATTTGTCCTACGCTAAGTTAATGAACATAGGGACAGTTGTCCTAGTCTAAGTAAGCGAACATATTTCACAATGTTCTTTTTCTCATCGTAGAACATAACTTTGCAAGAAGAAAAAATTATTTGTAATTTGTCCTATGCTAAGTTAATGAACATAGGGACAGTTATCCTAGTCTAAGTAAGCGAACATATTTCACAATGTTTTTTTCCTCATCGTAGAATATAACTTCGCCAAAAAAAAACTAATATCATTTTTGTTAATATGCTTGGGAAAATTTGAGTTTGGAACTTAAATTTTGAGAAGATAATATACTTTTTCCACCACCATCACTACCACCACCATCAGTTCTATTACTGGGTGATAGAGAATAGAGAGAGAGAGAGTGAGAGAGAAGAACATCATATAAACTTCAATATCCTAAAATCTAAATTGAACACATTGGTTAATTGAGGTCGCCGTAGGTCGATATAAATCAAAGGAATATTAAAAATAACTAAATCACAATGCACATGCGATCAATTTATGACGTATCACTATACTCTTAAACTTGAATAAATTATTTGTAATTTGTCCTATGCTAAGTTAATGAACATAGGGACAGTTGTCCTAGTCTAATTAAGCGAAAATATTTCACAATGTTCTTTTCCTCATCGTAGAAAATAACTTTGCCAAAAAAAAGCTAAAATTATTTTTGTTAATATGTTTAGGAAAATTTGAGTTTAAATTTTGAGAAGACACAATGCTTTTTCCACCACCACCACCATCAGTTCTATTACCGGGTGATAAAGAATAGAGAGAGAGCGAGAGACAAGAACATCATATACACTTCAATATTCGAAAATTCAAATTGAACACGTCGATTAATTGAGGCCGCCGTAGGTCAATATAAATCAAAGGAATATTAAAAATAACTAAACCACATTGCACATGCGATCAATTTATGACGTACCACTATACTCTTGAACTTAAATAAATTATTTGTAATTTGTCCTACGCTAAGTTAATGAACATAGGGATAGTTGTCCTATTCTAAGTAAATGAACATATTTCACAGTGTTCTTTTCCTCATCGTAGAACATAACTTCGCCAAAAAAAAAACTAAAATCATTTTTGTTAATATGCTTGGAAAAATTTGAGTTTGGAACTTAAATTTTGAGAAGACACATTGCTTTTTCCACCACCACCACCACCACCATCAGTTCTATTACCAAGTGATAGAGAACAGATAGAGAAGAACATCATATAAACTTCAATATCTTAAAATCTAAATTGAACACATTGGTTAATTGAGGCCGTCGTAGGTCAATATTAATCAAAGGAATATTAAAAATAACTAAACCATAATGCACATGCGATCAATTTATTACGTATCACTATACTCTTAAACTTGAATAAATTATTTATAATTTGTCCTACGCTAAGTTAATAAACATAAGGACAGTTGTCCTAATCCAAGTAAGCGAATATGGTACACAATGTACTAATATTTTGAGTGGAACATTGGTTATGATGTTCGGTTTATGTGCATGGAATATTATATAATTATTTAAAAAACTAAGTGTTGGAAAACTAAGGTTCGAAAAAATATATTCCACATCGATAGAAGGAACATAGTTTATAATGTGCTATGGTTCTGGGTGGAACATTGGTTATGATGTTCAGTCCATGTGCATGGAATATTACATAATTATTTAAAAAACTAAGCGTTAGAAAACTAAGGCTCGAGAAAATATGTTCCACATCGATAGAAGGAACATAGTTTGTAATGTGCTAAGGTTCTGGGTAGAACATCGGTTATGATGTTTGGTTTATGTGCATGGAACATTACATATTTATTAAAAAAAAACCAAGTGTTTTTAAGATTTGAAAAAATATGTTCCATATCGATAGAAGGAATATGATATATAATGTGCTAAGGTTCTGGGTGGAACATTGGTTATAATATTTGGTTCTCGTGCGTGGAACATTACATAATTATTTTGAATAAATAACTAACTCTTGAAAAAAAATTAGTCTACGCACTGCGTGTGTGGGGGAGATGGAGAGAGAGAGAGACAGATTATTTGTAATTTTACTATATGTTTAGTCTACGCATTCCAAAAATTTGGCGTAGTTACAAAAATATCATTTTCTTACGTATGACGTAATCACAAAAATACATAGCTACGGGATCCCATTCACAAAAAGAGGTATGGTCAGTTACAATAGAGTCATATTCAGGTTTAATCGGACTGCTTTTATCTACATTTGTGTCATCCATTGAATCGTCTTCCACCTTTAAACCCAATAATAATAAATACATATGAGTGAGTGAGAGAGTATACAAAGCATGAGTTAGTGAGCATTTTGTTCACATGTTGTATTATGTTTGCTATAAAACATAAGTAAGTTCACCGATGAACATATGGTAATATGAACGCCAACGAACATTTATCATCTTGTTCACTTGTACACAATAGAACATTTATCATTTTGTTTACTTGTCCGTAGTAGAACATTTATCATATTGGTCCCTTGTTTCTGATATAATATTTATCATCTTATTCCCATATCCTTGATAGAACATTTATCATATTGTTCCCTTATTCCTAATAGAACATTTATCATCTTGTTCCTATATACCAGATAGAATATTTATCATATTGTTCCCTCGTACCAGTAAAAACAAACAACGAACGAAAAAAAAATACAGCTTTAAACTTAAAAATCGAAGAAAAAGCTTGTTAATAGGTTGACTTACCTCAGATTTTTCTTGTTTGATTGGGTTAGAAGATCCAATAATCTCTTCCCAAGTGTTTTGAGAAAAATTCTCTATTAATGGAGCTTTCTTCTCAACTTCATCACCATCGACAATGTTAATAATACTAAAATGATGCTACTGGAGAATGCTACCGGTGACCGGAAAATTATGTTCGGAGGTTCATGAAGGAACAAAAATTTGTATGGAGAAGAAGATGGGGTTTGGTCGGTGGTGGTCGGTCGTTTGTTTTGTTTTGAAGTTAGACAAAAATCCTATTTTCTAACAGCCCATATCCTTTCCAACTCTTAAAGATTTTTTTAATAAAATGCTATATTTATTAGTGAACTTTTTATAATTTTTAAAATTTTAGTTGTAGTCAACTTGGTTTGACTCTCATACCCCTTACTCATATCCATATGGTGTATAACATGCCCCATAAAAATTAAGCCCGCCTCACAAAAAGGAATTTGAGCGGGTTATTTAGTAGCTCTTTTCTCTGACCTATTAGAACGGACTTTTCCAGCTTACCGGAATCTTTCCCACCTTTTTTGGACACATTCACACTCTCTTTCCTCTCTTTCTCTCTCTAAACTATCTTTCTCTTTCTACTGTACTCTTACTCTTGCATTTTCATGCATAGCCAGAAAAATCTCAGATTTTCTTCACCAACTTCAGCTTCCTGAAATGGTCGATTTTGAATACCTTTGAAGAATCTAAAAGAGTGCTGAAGGTAAGATTTGCGAAAACATTCTGCTTTTTTTGTTTTTTTTTTGTTGCTTAGATCGATTTTTGAAGCTTGGATTCTGGTTGAGTAACTTCCATTTCCTTTGAGATCCTTAATCGATCTCTCAAATCCACCAAAATTTGCTTACTTTCTCGAATTTCAGTGATTTTTTAGGGTTTTTATTGGCTTCTGAGCAATAATTTATCTTCTCTTAGTAAAAATTTACTTCCTTTCATTTTGAGGTTTTGTGGTTATAGTCTGGAAGTTATTATTTTGAACTGGACATGAATTTCTTTCTGGTTTCTTGCAGGTTTTTCGTAAAAGAAATGGAGGCTGTATCAGTAACGGTGGATTCTAGCGAGGATCCGGTGAAAAAACCTCAAGTTTCAGCATCAGTGAAGAAATCTTCTGTTAGTTCTGCTGAAAGTGTTAAGAGATCTGTTAAAACTGCAAAAACTGGTGTTACTACTGTAGCTAGGGTTTCAGCACCGGCAAGCCGAAAACGAGTAGAAGGAACAAATCTTTCTGATTCGACTACTAACGTGGTGAAACCAACTGTAACAAGATCTTCTCTAAGCTCAAATGCAGCTCCACCGGTGAGAAGAAATAGTACAGGGGGTATTATTGGTAGGCAGCCGGTTTCCGGTCGAAAACCACCGGAAAATTCCACTTCATTACCAGGGAAAAGAACTACTCCATCAGTTTCAGAGCCGTTAAAGAATTCTCCTACAGAGGCTAGACTAGCTTCACTTCCTTCAGTTTTAACTAAATCTTCAAACAAAGGAAGCATCTCAGACACAAAGAGAAAGTCTCCAGTTTCAACTGTTACTAGAGGTTTACGGACATCACCAGGATCTGATATAAACAAACAGGATTCTGTTAGAAAGCCTTCTGTTAGATCATCACTTTCCTCCGTTTCTTCAAAAAGAGTTCCTTCTTCGTCGTTGGACAGTAGTGGTAATAGTAGTACCCTTAGGAAGAGTGTTCCTAAGCTCTATTCTCCATCTGGTCGTTCTCCTTCAATCACCAGTGGCTTAAAGTATGGGTCTCTCTCATCATCGGTAGACAGGGGTTCCTCTTTGTCTGGTCGAAGAAGGACATCAACTTCAGAAAGTCGAGATTCTCGCTTTATTGTGCTCCCGCAGGTGGAGATCAAAGCAGGAGATGATCTGGTATGTAACAATGCACTGTGAAAACCTATAAAAAGTTTTTGCATTGTGGCTAGAAAGTTACTAAAAAAAATAAACATTGATATGTAAGTTTCATTTTGATACTGGGTTGATTGATTTCCTGAATTCTTTGTGTTTGGAGAATAAACTGAATTTTGGGTTTCTTTTTCCTCATCATTGTATGTGTTCTAGGTATAGCAGGACAAATTGATCTTTTAGTTTTTCTCCACTGTATCTGTTTTTAGATTTTTATGGTTGGGTGATATTGGACATATCAGAGGAGCAGTTATGTAGATACTGGTTTCCCAAGCATCCATCTCAACACTGCCTCATCTACAAATAACTTATATCAAGGGACTTCTTGAATTAGCAGATGATTCATTTTAATTGGACCAAGAAGATACAGACTCTAGGCTGACCCTCAGTGCAACTTCAATATACTGGGAACTTACTTCTCTCACCTTTAATTATTCTCGGACTAGTTCAATCTTCCTCACACATGTCCTAAATGACATTAGTACAGTTGCTTGAAATTCATTATGTAATCACCATTATGAATCAATTGTCTACTTCATTTAAGTGAAGATAACTCTCTCTTATCATCTTATGAAACTTCTCCACTAGTTGTTCTAGTAAGAAGATAGGCTCGACAGCAAACTGCTCTTACCTGATGCAAGCCAACTTCTTTGATTTCTTCGTTTCTTGTCTTCTTCCTTAGTATCCTTACTCTACCACTGTTTCTTACTAGCTTATTGCTGTAGAACATTGATACCTTTTATCGTCATTATTCTTTTGTAATTTTTAGTATTTTTTGTTGGTGCAAATTTGAAGTTACATATGTAAAGTAGTTTCGTATAGGAAATCATATATTTCTTTCCCATGTAATCTTATTTATTAACTACTGTTTTTGATTTCTGATTCATTATTTTAGAGGCTGGATCTTAGAGGTCACAGAGTTCGGAGTCTCAATGCCAGTGGGTTAAATTTGTCATCCTATTTAGAGGTAAACTGATATGCTTCGTGGTGGCAGTATGAAACATGAGCTTTAACTCTAGTGGTAACTCCATGAGGGAAACTATTTTATTCATTTGCATGCTTCTGCCTTTTGAAGTCCAGTACTTCAGAGAATCTAAAATTATTGCACTAAGCATTTAAGGTCATCTATGATACAACACTTCAATATGCCTACCCTATTTCAACATAACATGATACTGATGCTGATACCAAATATTGCTTGGATACTTTTAAGTTTTTTATCTTCTCATTTCCCCTTTGATTAATGTTTTCTTAATTTTTAATAGTTTCCTTGTTTGATTTGCTAAGATAAATATATCATTTGTATATTGTCACTAATATTGTTGGATTTTTTTTTTGTTCCCCAATGGTTTCACCACATTTTGCATTATTTAAGTATAATTTATGATCCTTGACTTGAAAAAGCTGAAAGCTTATAACATACAAGTTGTCTTCTTATCTTTACTTGAAAAATAGTATTCTTTTGAGTTTGGAACATAATTATTTAGATAGCTTTGTATTTGTGAATCTTGCAATACAAGGGCATATTGCAACCGCTTACATGTTTTTTATTTGTTGCATTTTTTGTAAGCATTATTTATTTATGTTTTGACTTTTGAGCGAGAATAAGACAAGACATTTAGATGCAAAGAATGGAAAAACAATCTAGTTATTAGGAAGACTATTCGCTACATCTTGGAAATTAGATTTCTGCAATTACCAAAAAAAATTTCTCCCACTTTGTTTCTAAGAAACCCTCAAAATAGAATAGCAACATTCCAAAATCCACCTAACTCCGCATGTTTTTGATAAAGCTCTAATATTTTTTTGATGAGAACTCTAATACTTTTAGTAGAAGCCTTATGATTTCAGCACAAAAACAAAGAAATGTCACACCTCTCACTCAACAAATAAGGATGCAAGAATTTAGGGTAATTTGATGTACTCCCTAAGTTTTGATGTATATAAACATACCTCCATACATCTTGATTTTAAATGATCCATATTTACAGCCTACAAAACAATGAATTATGGATTGAGAGGCTTTTTTTTAAAAAAAAAAAAAAAATCCAAGCAAACAATCTTTCAGCAACATAAAATGTAGGGAACACCTTGGTTTTCGTCCGAGACACGTTAGAATGTAACTATGTAAAAAAGACTATTATGTCCACTCCCTTACACAGATAGCTCAAGGACATCCAATGTTGTAAGAGGATTTTAGAAAGAAAGTAGCAAAAAGATTGGCTGATAGAAACAGAATCACCTATTGTCATTGTCTTGCACTTTCAAAAGAAAAAAAAAAGAGAGATCGACCAAAAACTCTTTTTTGAGAAGTATTATGACGGTTTGATCCCAGCCACTTTTCTTGTCTAAAACCTCTTTTATTGCCTTTTTATTGACAGTTTAGTCCTTTTTTTTAATAAATTATGTGCGTCTTTTACTTTTTCGTATTACCAATTTTACCCTTCTTTCTTGATTTATAAAGGTAGACAGTTGGGGAGAGAGAAAATGTGTTATTTTTTGTTTTAAAACTTTAAAATGCTATATCTTTTAAACCACAAATCAGATTTTGATAAAATTTATATTTTTGGAAAGCTTTCGTCGAGATCTTTAAAACTAGAGCAGTCACTAATATTTTTTTTTCAAATTTTTTTATTCAAAAGGTATGCAAATCTAAATTTGCAATTGCAATTTTGAATTTGCAATAAGAAATTCAATTTTGCAATTCGCAATTTGAACTCAATAAAAATCAGTTCATATATGCAAATTTGAATTTGCAATAAGAAATCCAATTTTGCAATTCGCAATTTGAACTTAATAAAAATCACAGTTCATATATGCAAATTTGAATTTGCATATTTTGTAATATAGTTTTTTTAAAGAAAAAATTACTGTTGGCTGGTCTAATTTCGAAGATCTCAATGAATGATTTCCAAAAATATAATTTTTATGAAAAACTGATTTGTATTTTTATAAGTTATGTCATTTTTTGTTTAAAAAAAAAATGAAAAAGTTAGTTGGTGCTTGTGTATTTACTATGGGGGCATTTTCGTCCAATAAAATGCACATGTGCGGTTTCTTCCTTTTTTGGACTAAACTGTTATATTTTTTATTGCTGGTACTGAACCATCATAAAACTTGTCATATGGGACTGAATCGTTGTTGCCCCAAACAAAAACGTCATAGTGTTGCTGCAGGGAAATAAAAGACTGAAATATCCTCATTTATCTAAGATCCAGTTTTTAATATTTTTATGTTTTTGCGGAGGTGTTTTTGGAGAAATGACTACTAAAGGTTCATTTACGACTCTCACAGTGAGCTTCAGTATATTGGTAGACTTGTTATTAACTTATTACTATTATATGTAATTATAGGGATTTTTGGTCCGGAAAGTGGTGTAATTGGAAATAGTTTTTCAATAAACCCTAAAATACTATGGAGAAGTGGAGATGAGAAGAGAGATTTGAGAAAGAAAGAATCACCTTACTTGTTTAATACAGTCCCTCAGCTTTTATATAAATGAAAAAAAAATGAATTGATAAGAAGATAATATATATGAAAACATGAAATTACTACAAAAGACATAACTGGTGTAAATTGCAAGACAAAGACATAATGATAGTAAAGAATACATGATTTTATAGTCCCTTCATGATGGAACATAAGGATCATCTACAATCTGCAGCAGGCTTCGCTAATTGCCCTGGCTAAAATTTCAGCAAGCTGATACTCCGATAAGCCATATGGAATGGCTTTCTTAGTTGTTTGGCACTGTATCCACTGATATGTTATGCATTAAATAGTGTGGAGTATGCTACCAAACTTTTATGTCTATATAACATTTGCTTGAATTTCTCCTTAACAGTGGAATCTGTTGAAGTTCTTTGAGAAACTTTTAACTCGTAAGAGTAATATCTGGGTCATGAGAAAACACATTTTTATCTTAACTCCCCTAACAATATTAATGTAGTATCATTTTATACCACACTTCTTGCTTGATCTTATAATGATAATCTTCTATTGCAGTTTGTTTATCTCAGAGACAATCTCTTATCGTCTTTGGAGGGAATTGAGATTTTGAAGCGAGTGAAGGTTTGTTTATTGGGTTTCTGCAAAAGTCTACTCCTACGTTTAAGTTTTAACATAGTTCCTTCTTCCATGTATTTTTGGGCTTTACCTTTAGTTGATCAAGTCTTTTCTAGATGAAAATAAAGTCTTTTAGCAAGGAGTCACCTTCGAGGGAACAAAATTCCAAAGTGCATAGAAATTTTATGAACTAGTAATTAGTAGGTTTTATCCCACATGGCTCTTATGCATTGATTAAAAACATCTAAAAACTTATGGTTCCTTTAAAATGGTAAAGCTAGAGTTACTAAACTGTTAATTATGCTACGAAACATTCTAAACCTTGACGAACATCAGTACTCCTTTAACCATAAATGATCCCAAAATTCAAACATTGACTTTTACTGAAATTGACGTAAATAATATTGCGGAAGCGTTTCAACTCTCTAAAAAAAACACGATTTCTACTGATCAAAATATATTCATTATAATCTGCCTTACAATAAGGGGCAGCAACCATTACAATAAGTGTTTATTTACTATTTAGGAACCTAATCTAATAAGGAAAGCAAATACTTCTAAAAGATAGGAAACCTATCTTATCGAGGAAACAAATCAATTCCAGCTAAAATAGAAAACTAATAGTTACTAAAACACATGAATTACTAAAAGGCTAAAAGATCTCCCACGATATGGGTTCTATGGTTCGCGTGGGTCCCATATCCCCATACGTATGCATCAATCACCCCTGCCTGAAAAAAAGTTCGACCCGAACTTTAGAGAGGATCGCCATTTGTTTCAGGCCCGATAGCTTCAAATTCTGCAATCAAAGATTGATTAACCTCCGGATCAGCAATTTCTTCTGGAATCGGATCTGTATCAACTCGTTCTCCATTCTCCACAACCAAAACTTTCCTGTTCTGCTTCTTTGGACAATCTGCTGCTCGGTGTCCAAAACCTCCACAAACAAAGCACTTGAAAGCAATCGAAGCACTCTCCGTCGTTCGTTGGATGCTAGGAGTGGTCACGACGGTCGATGGCTGGCCTGTTTCAGAGAGAGAATTAAAGTAATCTTCCAGCTGTTTAGCATACTCGGTTGCCATGGCAAGGGAATCAATCTTCCTCAACTTCAACTCAGTACGAATACGTGGCTGAAACCCTTCGATATAACGACCCAACCTTGCTTCTGGATGCTCAGCTACTCCAACTCTTGTACATAAAATCAAAAACTCAGCTGTGTAGTCATCCACCGACATTAGCTTTTGTTTAAAGTGCAGAATTCGAGAATGTAATTCTCTTTCATAAGTCTTGGGTACAAAAGCCAAACGCAGATGCTTCTTCATCTTTTCCCAACTCTCAATTGGTTGCTTGCCTTTGAGTTCACGTTGTTTAACACAATCGTTCCACCAAATCTGAGCATATCCCCTTAATTTTGTAGCCACTAAACGAACACACTTGATTCCCGTCAAGTTCTTGTACTCAAAAACTTTTTCTATGTTGTCAATCCAATCCAAAAACTTATCGGGATCAAGTTTACCTTCAAAACTAGGCACATCGATATGAACATCGCTGTTCATACTTCTTTCCCAAAGGCGGAGGAGTTGGTTGATGTTTACAGGACCACCACCATCGTCAAACGGCAAGTTTGGCTCTTCAAAAGGTTGATTTGGACCATGAAACCTCTGCTGCTGCTGATGTGGAGCTCTCTGCTGCTGCCGTGGGCCTCTTTGAAGTTGTTGTACTGGATTTTCCCTCCTACGAACTCGGTTGGGACAAAATCTTGCCACGTGGCCTGCACCATCACAAAAGAAACAACGTATTTCCTCCCTTACATGATTCACTACCTCATGTTCTTCCTCAATGGATACTAAGGGTTGGATTCGATTAGGGTTAGGGTTTGGGGGTGGTGTGCCTAACCTATGGCCGTGAAATAACTCCTCCGGTTCAGATCGTACAGCCCCTTTAGGTTTAGGTCTTTTCATAACTTGCTGTCCAAAAGTTCCAAAAACTAAAGGTTCACCTAAAAGCCAAGATCTTGTACGTTCTAGGTTGGCCTTTTCTAGGTCGTTAGGTAGAGAAACTATGGATCTTTGATCAAAAGGAAGAGGGACATCATGATAGGTCTGATTT